>CM033999.1:34431119-34467663 GCA_019603395.1 Cyrtorhinus lividipennis
AAGTGTACTCATAGACTCAACGAAGTTTTGTATACAAGTTCCAAAACCAATTTCTCTTTCGACGCCATCTTCGGCGGTCATTATAATTTTAGTTGAGCTTTTTTTTTTTTTTTTTTTTTTACAAATGACGCAAAAGATGTTGTTTTCTCGAAACAAATTTTAATTGAAATATTCATCGGATGAAAAGGTTGTCTTTGTTTTGAACAGAGCGATTTGAAACCGATTTCGGAATCCTGAAGGCCTGGGCACAAAAGCAATGGGAACAACTAATAATTCTTCTGTCAGTAAATAACTCTTGGTGCGTTGAGGCCGGCCCTGGGATGGGCGCCAAACCTCGTTCGTGTTTCGAATCTTTGAAACCTCTGATAACTGTCAATAGAGCACCTGGCTACTAGTTTTAACTGTCGAAAGTGGTAAAACCGCTCCCTCGGGGTAGAAATAAGAGCAATTTCAACTTTTTTGATTCGGTGCCGGTTAAACAAGTTGTTTTGGTTGACATTTTTGTTTTGTTTTTCCCTTTTTTTTCGAAGAAAATGGAGGTTTGTTGCCTGAAAGGTATTATTATACTCGTCACCTTTTTGAAGCGACGTCGCACTATATAAGCTTTCAAAAATCTCCGTTTTTGCTAGCTTGTTCCAACCGGAGGATCAGTAATCAACCACTCACAAACTTAATTAGTCCCCAATTATCAACAACCATAATTTTAAAAATGATTGCTAATAAAAACTACTGTCATTTATTGTTCAAAAATGAGTATTACTTCACACGAGGAAAAATTCAAATTAAGTATCACTACAAAAAAATTGTGCCCTACAAGGCAACAATTTTAGAAGAATTAGCTTTTTCGGAAACGATACAAAGGTTGGGCTCATTATTTAGGTGCATACTTCTTTGAAACGATATCAACTTCGAGTGAGATTCCAAGTTCACGTATTCAGTTTTTTTTTTTTTGTCACGATGAGCATTCGGTTGTAGGCTGTTTGAAAATGGTATGTATTGTCTTGATTTACACTAGTTTAACCCCATGAATATTGCCCGTCGGTACATGGGAAACTTGGAAACTAAATATAGTCACAATATTCATAGTCAAATTCAGCGTTAAAATTCGTTGACTGGATGAGAGTGACTGGAAAAATCTCGTGAGAAACAATAAGGGTTGTAATCCGGGAGAAAAACTGCTAGTATGGAGGATACATTTTTAAAAGACTGGGAATTACACGTCAACAAGTAGACACCTAATCAGCTGATTATATAGATTGTGTTCAAGTAGAGAGTTTAACAATTGCGAAAACATTTCGAAAAATGTATTTTTATCATTAGGCCTCCAGGGGTCCTTGGATGGACTTTTGTCGATTTTCATAATTCCCTCCTCACACTTTATTAGTTATGGTCGAGTAAAAAAATGGAAAGGGTTCTACGATTTGGAAGGTATTTACTAGATATGCCTGCCTGATTTGCACGTTATTGATTCCTGATAGGAAATCAGACTGAGATAAAATAATCAATGTTCTGCCCAGAGGGGCTTGAAATAATGCTTGCAAGATTTTTGTTATTTCCTTTATGGATGTTTATTACATCTTCCCTTGCATTATGGGGTGTCCAATTGAGCTGCAACACTTCTTAAACCCCCGTAAAGAATCAAATTTTTAGCAATATTGATAGCGGCGGGGGGGTCCTGTATCCGATCCACTAAATCCGCCAAAGTTCCTGAGTATGGGTAGCTGTGATAAGACTAGCAATGGGTGACCCTGATCTAGCCCCTCTAGATCCGCGTCAACGGAAGACAGCCAATCTTGAAAGAGTAGGTGAACTGTGGCTGGATGTGTTGTATTCCTCCAGTCAACCCCTCTCTAGTCCTTTTTTCATCGGCCGATTGTCGCCATTGTTGTTTTCTATCTATCTCATTTCGCTTCTATAGTAACGATGTTTTCAGCCTTTCTCTCTTTTTCCTTTGCTTCCCTTCCCAAAACTGTTCGTGTTTGTTCCCAATCATAACAAATCGTTTTTTCCATACAAATCTGGATGCACTGGATCAGCAAACGTTCACGTCAAACCAATTAATGAAGGGTCATCTCCATCATCTTTGATGCACTTCACGAAGTCAAACAATTGCCTACTTCTAAAGGGCAATATATATTTTGGTCAAAACGAATGCAGGCCTATTATCCTAGTGAACGAGTAAACAAAAAATACTATTCCCTGTGGTAGGTAGAGCAGAAATATTAGTAGTCGAAGTACTAACAACTCCTAGCTCTTAACTTTACATTTCACCTTAGCAATACAGTCCTTCTAGCTGAGTACTGTATCTACTCATACTAGTTGTGGCTCGCTTCAACTACACGTCACGAGCTCCACTCAGCTATTGTTACTCGAGGGCTGTATGAAATCTCTGTAGGATAGTTGAGTCAAATAAGTCGATGTTCCCTCCTGTTCCCAATTTGATGCTGCCCAACTCCCTGCTTTCCTGAAGTAAAGTGCCAAACAGTTCCGGGCTGGGCCCCAATGTGGGAAAAGGAGGTGAGGTTTTAGCGGGTAAAAATCTCCACATACCCGGGTCTTTGGTCCCCCCCCCCCCCTCTTCCACCGATATCTTTTGAAGATTTTCCTCACCTTCCTCCGAAAAAAAATTCCCTACATTCTATTGATTGGGATGCAACCGTAGGGATTTGTAATGAAAATACCTCTAAATTGCCCGCCCAAAATTGAAGGAAATAAATAGAAATCAAAGGAACGAGACATCACGTTGCAATCTCATAATTGGTTTGAAATTGGCATGGAATGGAATATGGCATGACATTTCATGGTTTTTCAGGCGCCGATTCGCAACGCTCTATTCGTTCAATTGTTGTTATCCGGAAAATTTAGTATGAACATTGTATTTACCAACTAAAACATGAAAATTACTAAAAGTGTTGTACTTAGGTACGCGATGAAGATAGTCGGTGACGAGGGGTTTTTTAATGATGAAGTGTTGGAATTTTGACCATTGGAAGTTCTAACGGAGCTCGTGTCAGTTGCGCAGATGATTCCGCAAACAAATGCACAATGAGGAATCGTTACCCATTACATTATGGAAAAAAAAAAAAAAAAACCGAATAGCGCGGGCTTTCTTTCTTGATTATTGTACCTAATTTCTTTCTTTTTTTTTAAATTCCTACACTACAGGATGAAGACAAATTGGGATCTTCTTTGTTACAGGTATTGGTAATAGTCGGGTTGGTTTACTCGTCGCTGGCCCTCCCCAGGACGTATCAGGAGCAACGACAAATCTACTATTCGCAACCCCTTCCAGTTCAATATTCGTACCAAATTCCTCAACAGCAAGTGGTTCAATACCAAGTGCCGGCATCCACGTCATTCCTCCCGTAAGTATATCTATACCGAACTGTAAGTTGAAATTAGATGATCGAAAGTGAGCAGCAGAGGGACTTGAGGGCACTTAACGATATAGGTACAACTTTTTCTTATAATGGAAACGAACAGTGATTTTATTGATTTTAACGCCAAATAATGTGCAAGTACAATATCGAAAATGTTAGGATGTGTTTATCAAATTAAAAAAACTATTTTTGTCCCCTTCCTATCAAAAGCACAGCTAAAGATATAAATTTGATAAAAAATTTAATAAGTGATGAGTAAACTATAATTATTATTCGTGTCTTGTTCACAAACAAAGATCAGTGGACCAGGCTTCCCTCACCTAAAATGTTGATCCAGGATGTCATCAGCAGTTGACAGTCTTCTGGAAATACCTCTTCTTTTCTTTACATCCGAAAATGATACTAACACTAATAATAAGTTGGAGATGAGTATGGAGCAGATGATGAAAAGATGATTTTTAACCAAATTTGATAAATTGGGCCTCAGTCCTACATGCCTCAGTCCTGCTCAGGGCCTGCATACATTAGGAATCATGAGTGGCTCTCAGTGCACTCAATATGTTGAAACAAATTCCTACTCGGGTTTTGATGAAACACCCGATACAGTTTCCCCTCAACCAAAACACACCTACTTTTGGTCATCGACCCCTTTTGACCGGTTGCCTTTCCGGTTTAACTTCAAGGTCGACGCCTCGCAATACGGATGGGTTGCGTGGCAAATTCAGATAAATGGTGTTCTAAATAGCGGCTGTTCATCCCTCTGGATATGAGTAAAACGCCGTGGATTCCAGAGGTCGTTCGTCAACTCATTTTAAGTTCTATTTAGCGAATACCTATCGTAAATGAATCCCTAGGGCGTTGAAAAAGTATGGGCGGTGTTGGTCTTCTGAGAACCAAAGAAAAAAAAACTGAAAAGAGAAAAAAAAATCACAAAAACACCAGCTCGAGAGTGCAACTTGTGGTTCTGCGAGGTTCAGTAAGCAAGTCATTATCGTTTTCTTACTGCTTCCTTCCGACTGGCCGAAAAACCAAGGAGTGGCCAAAGCTTAGGCGGTGGTTTTGGCCGGGGATCACATGAGGTCGTCAAAGGAACGCGTGGTCTCCAGCCTGTCCCGTTTGTGGTGTCAGTGACAAACAAGAGGGCAGAGACCTCGTCTTCCTCCGTTCGGAAACCCATCTATGGTAATGTTCTTATCATCAATAGTGCATACATTGAAAGAGGAAACAAAAGAGATTTGAGCTCCACCCTGAATCATATTCAGGATGCTTCATAGTGCCCATGCACGCATACATTAAGAAGGAGGACGAGGCTACATGGCTAATATTGATTATTTGTCATAATCATTATCCTCCGAGAATCAGTCAATGAACCGGTTAGAGGTCAGGATGGCCACGTGCAAAAGGTTCAGAATGGTCATTGTCAATTAGCGTGAACGTTTCTTTGACCCGTTCACTTCGTAAAGGAGAAAGAACGCACTTTTGGTGTTTTTAACCGCAAAACTTGTAAATTTGCCAATAAAGGATGAGTGTTCTTCATTTCCGTTTCTGTAGACAGCAAACTCAGCTCTAGCTGAAAGATTAAGTAATAGGATGTTGATAAATAGCGCCTGCAGTCATACTATCTGATGTTTTTCTGAAATGTTGAAAGGAACAATGTGCCTGGGCTGCGGTACGGCCAACAACAAGTCGTCTATGTCGTCCCCGGGGGAAGCCAGCTTCTGTACGAAGAAGGTTCAACAGGAGGCTTAGGAAACTCGCCTTCTCTCGAGAATTTTATGAACTTCCTCAGCGGGCATTTGCCATCATCTATCAAACCCCCATCATCGGCTCAAGCCCCAGAGAAACCAGGTAAGCAGAAAAATCTGATGGCCAGGATGCAACATTTAATGATCCGGTATAAATCACCAGACTGTCGATTGGTTGAGTAACATTTCGTGTATCATTTGATGTTTAGTCATCCGTAAAAAGTCTATGAGACATCAATCAACGTGTGACATCTTCTCGAAATGAATTTGCGTTCTGGATCCTGAAATATCCACATCGTAACAAAAACGTTCGAATTTCACGCAATGGGAATTTTTTTCAAAAATGACGTACTTAGCTTAGAGAATTCCAGAGCTACTTATGAATACACCTAGGCGGTCCGGATCCATCAATCAGAGCGTGGCATGTGGGTAGAAGTGCGAGACACATTATTTAAATTAGGGTCAGCAAGACAGACAAACCATCAATTATCCAAAAAGTGGATGATGCGTCAGTCACGACTTCTTTTGGCATGATAATTTTCCTTTTTCCCTGTTGAAGATGAGGAGTTCGCGAGCTGGGTTTTCTTATGAAAAAACCTAATAATACCTCGGATGTCCGGGTAAACTGTGACTCAATACTTTTCAGGGCGTTAGTGATACGAAGCATTTGTAATGTTTGACTGAGCAGTGTAGGGGAATTCAATAATTCATAAACCCATGGAGCGAATGGGCCACCACCTCAACGGGTTAAATTAACCGCCTACGAAGCTAGAGGTATGCAATACGCGTAGCAGATCTGTATTGTTGTGAAGTCGTTGCTCTCGCTCAGGCAGAACTCACTGACTCAGAAGTTGAGGACCCAATGTTGGAAAAGCTGTTTCATATGTATCAATGGTCTATGAACAGCTGCCAGTCAACTTTTAAGCACAACGAGGAAAGGTTAAATTTGAAGCAATATTTCATAAGAACACAAAATATTCCTGTTTCGTGCAGGATTTAGAAGAATTCGGGGTCTGAATTTCCCCTTGGCACGTCAAGTCTGTCTTCGTCATTGGCCAAAGTAGCCGGACTGTCAACAGCCGTGATATATCTATGGAAATCTGCCTGTGTGGCCATGTGTGGTGAGGGAATCTGGTATGCCTCGGAGATCGGAAAGATCTTGCAAGTTCCTCGTTCCTAGCATTTCTGATCTCCTAAGGTTTGACGATAAAAATAGGAATTCCAGCCGATTTGAAACTCATAATCCCCAGCAATAAAGGGAAGTTATCACTGTCACGCGGGAAAAGGGGGGAGGGTATAAAGACACTGCAAGTGCTCGCTTCCCATGGGGAAACAAGAGGTCTTCGGAATAAGTACCTATCTGCCAATTTAGAAAAATAGTGGACCAACATTTTTGAAAAATCGCCTCAAAAAATAACCTCTTTTTAGAAAAAGTCCATCTTGCCCCACTTCTTGTGAGTTGAAACAGGTTCGGGCCAATCTGAATCATACAATAATCTTGAAAACCCGTATTTAAAAATTCTTATTTACCCATACCCTACCTCCGTTCCTTATGCTTGTACTGGAACCCATTTCAATCGATTCGGTGCCTAATCGGTAATGACACCCCACATACTAGCGTACCCGAAATTCTCGGTAACGCAGTTTAAAAATTCACTGTATCACCCAGTTAGGCCCAGCTAGGGCCCAAAACGCAGTCTTTCGGCAACATTTCAGGTTTATCGGAACATCTTATTTGCTTTATTTAGCCCGGACAGCACACGGACATTTCAGATTTGGTATTTACACACCCTTCAATGCAACAAACGAAATTTTGAAGAGAAAATAGTGTTTTTAATCGACGTGAAGACATAATATGATTATTATAACAATAAGAATAATAAACTGAACGACATTTTGGCTGCCTAAGCGCACATTAAACAATCGTGCACCGCTGATGAATTTTATCACTATTTCAGAGAATAACCTGACATTCCTAAATCATCGCATCTAAAATATGGAGGGGCCAGTGTATCCTACGCGTTTAGTGTAAATAATCATTCTTCTCAACAATATCACTTCAAAAAAAGAAAAAAAAAATTGAGGCGGAAATTAAGAAGCGATGTTAGAAGAGCTGCTAAAAACTCGGATCGAAGTAGCATCGACAACAATTTAAACGACGTTGGTAGATGATGAACATCTGTCAATCTTTTTCTTCCTGGTTTGCCGGAAACCCAAAATGTAAAATTCATCCACAAGTCCGTATTGATCGTCTTCTATCGGTTTGAAGGTGATGTATTCTTAAATTTCTCGTTTGTCGTCCGAAACACATCGTTTTCTATGAATATCACTTTTAAAACGGTCGCGTCTCAGCCAACCGGCCAAGAATAGGTGTGTTCTTGAGCCTTATGTTTATTTTTTAGTAGATATTCCTCACACGTACCCGTCAAGCGTACCATTTCTTAACCGTTCATTAGTGAGCCGCCATCCAGAGGAGATGAGTCCCCGTGGGCTTGCGTGGCCACTCATTTTGGTACTCATTACAAGTTACGAAACTTGTTCGTCTTCGCCAGAAGGAATGTCGGTTTCCAATAACAACCTCGCTCGAACCAGAGAGTGGTTTCCAAAAGTTGTAGCAAATTACGCTTTTTACAACAAATTGATATTAATTACAACTCTCGGTTCGGGAGTAAGAGCTTCATACGAATTTAGTTTCTCGAAATAAATTTTAGTAGAATTCTCTACATGAATCATTCGGTTCCTTTCACCATTCCTTACGCTCAAATGGAATGCAGAATGTAATTTCTTCCCAGATTTACCAAGGCCTAATCTGCTGTTTTCCCAGCTGAGAAGCCTTCCGAGCAGAAGCCAGCAGAAAACGCAATCGCAGCTTCGCAAGAGCCCGAATCGCCCGCTGAAGAAGCCGCGCCCGCCGCCGAAATGATCAAACAACAACCAGAACCAGTTCAGTCTCAGCAGCTGCAGCGATTCCCCGCTCAACAGCAAGCAGCCTCCTTCATCCCCCAACAATTCGCTCCCACCGCTCAGGACCAACAACTACTCCAGCAACAATTGCTCCAGAGGTTCTATCTCTACAACCAACAACCACAGCCCCAAGCTCTCTACTCCAGGCCAGCAGTTGCCGGCCCTTCTGCCAACTACCTGCTCAACTATAGGGCATACCCTGTAAGTATAGAAAGCCTAATCAACTGCCCTCAGGATGGGTATTCTGTCTCACCACAATGATGATAATCATAAACCATCATTATTATAGATTGCTGGTGGGATCGTTAGTAGTCAAAGCGGTAGATAGCCAAAAATGACTAGTCGGTAGAATCTCTTAGACCATGACACTGCAAACATGACCTAATACGGCAGGTAATAGAAACGATAGAGAGTTAATTAATTTTTGATAAGGGTATGAATCACAGATTCATTTATTCCAGTGATATTATGTCAGTTACCAATACTATAGTTCGTTCTTTCATGAAGAAATGAATACAACTCTGGAAGGATCAATTTCATGTTAGGTGCTATGAAAAATAAACCGATAAAGTGATTCGTATAACTCATCCGTTTCATTTAATTTCTGTGGTATGTTCCATCTCATTAACCTTCGCCCGTATTTATATCACCGTAGATGAAATATCATATTCGAGATGTCGATCCTCTTTGGGGGACGGCTGACGACGTCCGCGACACCTGACCAAGGTAGTCGGACGAAAATCCAAGGTGAAAGTCCTTGTTTACTTTACTTTACTTTACTTTTTATTCGAGATGTAATATCTTTTATAGTTTAGGAAAGACGAGAGGTTGAGAGCACAAAAAGCGTGATTGGGCATCACAATATATATATTTTTTAAATTTAGGCTTTCAGCGAGACTGGAACAACCTTCGAGGTATTCAAGTTTTGGATTTGTAGGGAATGGTGCCTGGAAACTGTGTGACTGCTGGCTTCACTGAGAAAAAATCTCTAGTTGCCATTCGAAACCAGTGACTAACGATTTCGTATTGTGTTCTCAAGCTCTCCGACAAGAAACCAGGAAGTTCGGCTATAGCTTTCCAAAAGCTTTTGCAAAAGAATGCCGAAGCTGCAGCAGCCGCCAGCAATGGGACAGAAAACGAGTCTACCGAAAGTGACGCCGTCAGTTCTGAAGAAATCGGTAAGTGAATTAATTTTGTAATTTATTAAAGCCATGGAAATACCAGACTTCAATAATCTTCAAGGTCAAGGCCAATGGCGAAATTCAAATGTCCTTGACCCTGAAATAAGTCTTAAACTTCGGAAATCGAACGGTCTAGGCCTTGAGTCATCATCGAACTCGGTTTTGTGTTATCGACGTTATAAAACACAAACAACAAAAGAGGGGGCTAATGCTCTAGAAGGAACAAGTATGGCACTAGGGGAACAAGTTCAAGACTGTTGTAATACCTTCTTAGCCTGTTTCTCTGCTGTTACCCACGTCAATCAGGTCAAAGTTGCATCTTTTAGGCCACACACCCACTTCTCAGAGTAGTAGGATAGGAACATCCCCGTTCATTACGAATTCTATCGGTCTATTGCCCATCTCATGTCATCACAGCAGTTAATTGTAAATAAATAATAATGCGATAGAATTATAATAGTTCAATATCGAACCGAATTTTTCCATGATCTGAACAACAAATGCTGGATGAGGAATTCACGTGCCCTGGAATCTCAAACAGCGGGCGGTTATACTCATATTTTGTATACACGTAATAAATTCAATATTAAACCGTGCAAGGCATGAGACAATTTACATTTTTCATTAAAAATGTGCGAATGAAAATAATCGGTCTTGAAAAAGGTTGTCACAAAAGGAAAAAAGAACCAGGTTATTTTTTGTCTCATCGGCGAAAAAAACCAGTTCTTTCCTCCACCCTTGGCAATGAAACATTGTTGTGGGCGAATGTGCCCACCAGTAACTGACCTTTCCTGAACCCGTCCGCGTTAGATGCTTCACTTTCATGTCTTTTTGGCGCAAAATTCTTTTCTTAGGCAATTTGCATAATCAGCATCGGTTTAACTGGCGCCTACTTCGGATAATCACTTCAGACGACAACGCTTAAAAGAGGAAAATAGAAGATGTACTGGTCAACAAGAAGGGACCAAATAAGGTGACAACAAAAGGGAAAAGAGATCATCTTGAACAGAACTGAGCCTGCCGTCCGGTAGCTTTAACCGTGAACAAGGCTGTTCGAGATTGATTAGTTTCATTTACGCGTTTCGAAGCGCTCAATCACTTTGGCCATTTGGAGAGAACTATGTTCGCATGCTCGGGATAGCGCAGAATGAAGATTTCCACTCTGGTCGGATCCCTTTTAAAACAAGCTACCTTGTATGATCTGAATTTCAGGTACATAGGTTAATCAATCAAATGAATAATTTCTTTAATAAACGGACTTCTAGGTACATCGATGACCTGAATAACTCCTGAGGTCACTCAAGGATGAGTTAACTCTCGGTCTAAACTAGTTTTTTTAAAGGTAGGCTAGCCCTAAAAAAGGAAGGCGTTTTATCCAAGTTCGGAATGTTTCGGGAAGATCCCATCTGAAGAGTCGGCGCCCAAGGGCCTGGGAACTACGTAACGGTTCTTACGGATTATTTTTACAGAAGCAATAAGAAACCAGCGAGTTTTACTGCTCAAAGCCTCCGTTCTTCTGAATTTAGTATTGATTGTTCATTGGAATGTCGCATATAAAAGACCCTGGCGGCTGGCTCCAGAGAACTATTGAGTGCACTCTCTTTTTGTAGTCTCTAATAGTAAATTGAAGAACAATTAAATCTTTAGAAAGCTTTTCTTTTGGCTTTAGAAAAATCATTTATACATCTTGAAGGCAAAAAGAACCAGTTTTACTAAAACATACGCAATTAACACCTACTTTCATGTTCTAAACTGAGGAGAAACCAGACACCTTCGCCGATTTTCACAAACACGATCCGGCCATGTTCATTTTAAAATTATATGAACTCATTTTGTACAAATTGGTATATATAATATACTTTTTATGTTCCTCAGGACCTTCCATCGCCCAAGCCAAGCCCCAGGCTGTTTCCGTAGCCGGACCTGGAGGTGTTGCGGCCGCTGCTCCCGTCGGAACCGCCATCGTCGGACCTGGTGGCATGGCTTTGTCAGCCCCCACAGCCACGGCAGTCGCTGGCACCAAACCCAAGCCCGGTGACAAAACCAAAAGTGGCTACCTATCTCGGGCAAACCTCTACCCGTTCTAATTGGAAGCACACCAAATAACCGAGAACCGACTCTACCACCATTCTGCATCATCACCATCAAGTGTTGGGTCTCATGAATGAGGTCTTTGAAAATGTCTTCTTGCGAGCCAGCCGCCCAGGCCGGGATTCTTGCGACTGAACATGTCGACTTGATCTATGTGCCAATAAAACGACTATAAATTCTATTTATTGATACGAATAAAGTTTTTTTTTACAAAATCGAGAGACCCGGAGGCAGCATCTATGAACCCTATAAAATCATCCAGCTGGAGTTGACAAGATCTACCTAAAAACGCACGAGATTCGGAAGAAGAAAAAACCATGTTATATTAGCTTTCCCGTGAACTAGAGAATAATGTCACCGTATCATTTAAAAATACGAGACCGATGCTTCTGATAGGAAACGAAAAATAACAATTGTGACAACATTTTTCCTCATTCGTCTGCTTTCTTCTCCTTATTTGTTATTAGTAACGACAACGAGAAGAGGAGCTCGTCACCTCCGTAACATTATAAGCTACTCACGTTGATTCACAGAAGCATTCAAATGAGGAGAGCTAGCAAATGAGCGTCCTCCCAGGAAACCCTACCTTCCCCAAGTCCCCCACGGCCGAACTGAAGGATTCTATACTATCAACATTTTAGATTCGGGAAGTATATTCTTCCTATAGACGAAAAACCTCTATAAATTCACCTTTTATTCCTCGCAGAATGTAGATTAAAACTCCCAAATGTCGTTCCACCGTAAAGATATTAAATTTTACGTATAGGCTCTTCTTGGGCGTAGAAATTCCTCATTCATTATCAGCCGAAGGTGAATAAGGGTTCAAATCGGGTAGTTTGAAAATAGAAATTATGAAACAAGGGGAACACAGTGAGTGTGGAGTATCCCGGACTTATTCGAATCTATTCAGCGACCAACATTTAGTAGAAAATGATAACCCACTAGCCTAGATACCGTCCGTCGTCAGCGCCATTTTGGTAGTAATTAATTGTCCCAAAATTTAAGAAAATGGGGATCTCATTCCGGCTCTGGTTGGTCCTCAGAACGTTTCAGGCGGATCGGACCGAATCTTGGAAGGGTATAGGAGAAAATGTGTCCTTTGGACTCGATTTCGGGGACTTTTGGAGGGAATAGGCATGTGGGGTATCATTTTCAACTGTATTTCAGATGCTGAATTCATTGAGATGGGTCACAGACCGATCGGCGTTCACCGGAGGTGGGTGTGGTTCAAAATGGAGACCTACCTATTGCAATGAGTCCTGGACTTTCAACATTCACTGTTTCCCCAGAAATTTTGCTCTATGAACCATCGAATTGGAATTGCTGACACAGCAGCCCACTCGAAACACAGCGGAGGTTCAAATTAGAGCATAACGATCGACAGAAAACTGCAGAAAATGTCTATTTGACCACACGAGCAATTTCGGTTTCACATTTAACCAGCTACGCGTTATCGTCATTAATCAATCCTGACTCATTCCAGTTTCCAGATGTTGATCTGATCCTATAGGCGTTGCACTATGTCCTTAACATTTTAGAAGGTCTGGACCAACTCTAGAGGGCGCGGCACGGAAAGTCCAGAGCAGCGGTCCGTTTTTTTGAGTCACCCACTATCCTGCGACCGAGCAAGGTCGCGTGAGAACACTCACGATCATTGACGACACAAAATTGCATACATTGTGTTATTCATTCTTATCACTCAATGTCACAGCCTCAATACATAAAAAAGTCATAAGGAGGACACGCCCTATTTACAATCATCAGTTTCGTAAAGACTTTAGGTTCAATATAGACTTCGGGACGATGTTTCGTTTTATGCTTAGGTAATCATTGTCATTATTCATTACCTAAGCATAAAACGGAACATGGCCCAAGATTGCCTATGCATTATTAATAACTAATTTAAATTATCAAAATTTGTAGATTTTAGTTACTCAGTGACAACATAAGACAGGCATTGGTGCTGTATAACGTTCCACAGAAAAGTGGTGTTGACCCATGTTAAAATGAGTTCCTCTATTGAACCTAAAGTTTCGACGAATGAGATGTTTGTAGATAGGACGTATCCCCTTGTGACTTTTTTATGTATTGAGGCCGGGACATTGAGTGATAAGTATGAATAACACCAAGTAAGCAATGTAACTAACTATTCGTATTATATTAATTTCTGGCCAGCCACCACACAGCTGCAACCTAAAACCCATTTTGGCCAATAGCCGACTCAGACCATGTTGTGACTTGAACGACAATACGGAACACATTGTATAACAAAGAGCTCGATTCCGCCTTCTATTCCTTACATAATGACTCTTCCTGTAACGGAGGGTCCATTTTTAAACACTAATCGGAGAAATGTGAGGTTAGGGTGATCATGGAACCCTTTCAAACCGTACTGGAGGACCATCAATTGCTTTTCTCAAGATATTGGAAGATAACTCATAGCACGTCTAGAGGAGTCAAACAGCGGGACTGAAACATACTCGAACCTAAAGAAGAACTGCACGAAGTATGTTAAAATCAGTAATTAAGTTTTCCGATTTCGTCTTCCTTCCTGTTTTCGACTACTGAATAATGATGCGCTAGCATAATTGAAGTGAGTGGGGGAAGAGGAAGTAAGGAAGTTGCGTTGTGAAGAATCTCAATATCCAAATCAGGACAGTATTCTGCAGATTAAAAAGCAGTCGTAAGGTTAGATAAGATTGAGGTAAGTACATAGGTCATCGAGTTTACTGTATGATCAGTAAAAAATTATCAGCCCTTCTGTTTTATTCGACGCCAAGTTTATATTATAATGAACGAAAAAGGGTAACTACCATGGAAACCATACAGAATCTGCTAACCAGAAATCTAGCAAAACATCTTGAGGAAATAACTTCAGCAGGGATACCGCGGAAAAATATATCGTCCAATATTCAAGGCTGCATGTGCTTGGAAAGAGGGCAGCTGAGAACAAGAACGGAATGGAAAAATGAGGAATTCTACAGAAGCCGGACTTCTGATGACATCGCCACAACTATTAGTTGTATCTAGTTGGCCAATAATAGAGAATAATCTCCGAAAGTACTAGCATTACGATAATAGTGCATAATGACTTCTCTGGCCGATTGGACGTTCAACTAAAGGTGAGTCCCGGCAAGTGAGCGGTTCCGGGATTGAATGTATTGTGCTCAGCTTAGTGTCATTTATGGATAATGCATTGGTAACGAGTGCCTATCCACAGATTGAAGAGCCTCGACATGAGATTTTGGTACTAGAAATGATGACGCTTATTGGGGAAGGTCATTGCCGCGCTCTAGTTGACGAAATCAGCAAGGGGAGGAAGGGCTCGTCTGAATTTAAGTGTCTAAAGATTCACATATACGTATTAACGTATACCCGCATGCCGACCTTCTTCCTGGCGATCCTCAGCTTTTCGAGAAAATCGGGCAACCAGAGCAAGGCCTCAGATTGGTGGCGGGCGAGGGGTGGCACCCCTCCTACGGATCGGGAGGGAAGTGGGAAGGGGGGGGGGGGTTGTGGTAAAAAACAGAAAGTGACTGTGAATTGTGGAGAAGTCTCGTTTCTCGAAGCGTCTCCCAGCGATACCAGAGTGAAGCCGCTTCTCGTCCTCTCAGGATGTTCCCACTTCTCATTGCTTGTTTTGTGAGTACTACATTTCCTCATCACTTGAGTGAATTTACTTTGATATTTCAGGAAATTCTAACGCCCTAATATAGCTTCCCAAAACTCAAGTTGGACGCACGTTATTTGATTGAATACCCTCTTTAGTGTGTATCTACTTCATCTTGACAATCCGACACCAAATTAAATATTATTATTATTGTTATGTACAAGGATAGCCTACTCACATAATTAAGATATTATTCAAAATTAATGCACGACCGCGACAAACTTTGTTGATGCCTCTTTTGCAATATTAGGTATTCTATTCTCTAGAGTTTTATTATACTTCGTCTAAACCAATAATTATTCCTCTTCCACCAAAGTATCAGGATCGAATAGGTCCTGATAACATCACAAAAACTGTTAAATTTAGGTTTTCACCAACTCATCCCCCGTTATGAATTTGTCAGTGTTCCTGCTCCTCTTTTACACTGTTAAGATTTCTTGAACAGATTCAGATGGGCTCTGGACCTATAATATGTGGGTTTCAGAAGGTATCGAAAATGGACGCCTTCTTTTTTCTAAAAGACAAACATATTTTTTCGACATTTTTCTTCTTTTTAATTAGGTACCAGCCATCGTACAGATATCATACACTGAAGCCCTCCGTGCTTGACAACACGATGGGAGATCCCCTAAAATACCATATTGAAAAATTCGCAGTTTTTTTTTATTTTTGTAATGATTTTGGGTTTTAAAAGCGAATAAGCTCCCAAAAGCTTGGGATAATATACTTCGATCATTCAACTGATCAATCAACATGGTCATTACTGATCAAATTCAATCTGGATAGGATACAGGGTATCGATCAGTACGAGAAAAAACGATATTTTCCCGTAATACTTCAAGTTTCAAGCAGAATGGATTGTAAAGTCAAATGTTCGCCGTTCGGGCAAATCCGTTTAGATCAGCACATACTCAGCAATACTCTCTAGTATCGTACGCAGGGTATAGCTTTGAAGTAAGGGATAGACCCCGGATGGATTCCCTTATTACTCATGGTTTTCCCCGTACTGGGGTGGCCTTGAAAACAAAACTTCTTCCAGAGTGTATATGTCATTCTTTTCCCCATAGTTAATCCCAATAGGGTAGCTACTTACACAAGAAAACTGATTATTTCTCTAAAACAAAACAAAATTCATTAGGGAGAGTGGCAGTCTTATCTAACAAGTTTGGCATATTGGGCGGGCGCTTTCGGCGTGAAGATGCAATTGTCAAGCCAATCACAAAAATATCTTCACCACTGGAGCACATCGTCTAGTTCACGGGCAGTAAACGACGTGTGGGCTTGCTTTTGAGCGTACAATTATATTTCAAACGAGAAACCTACAGTATTTGGCGCAATAACTTGAAGAAGGAATGAGGTAGTAATCAGTTCTAGGTCTCTTGCGCCATCTGTCAAAAGAGCGACAATAAATAATCATCTATAATTAACGATTTGCTAATCGTTAATTCATAAGGATGATCGAGAAGTAAATGTTGATATTGTCAATAAGTATTCATCAAAAACTGACCGCCGGGTAGCGATTATGTAGGCGAACTGGCTCTATCAATTGGAGGCACACGGTGGTTTCCTGCACCCTTGATTATAAGTTTGATTTTCCTGCTTCAACAGGGAAAATTGAGTTCACGGTAGGCAGCACAATGGGACTCAAATGATTCATACCCTTCAAGCGGACAGTGACCTTTTTTGGGTGATTGTTGTATTTAGGGAAGTAGGTGGGCATGAACCGTCACCCACTATGCTAATGAAGCTAGCAAACCGGCGAGGCAAAGCACGGTAAATTTGAAAGGCGAAATATCATTTTCATCTTTTGACATTCTTTTACTGTTACTTACCCACTTCCTTTGTCTGGCGCGACGCTAAATTATCTCAAAAGACCTGATTTGGTTGTTGGGTGTGTCAGTTACAATCTGAAACTCCGCTAGAATCAACAGTAAATTTTACATAGAAACATCTTTAATGTTTCGGAAATAATTAGTAGAAATATAATTATGATATCACACTTTTTTGAAAGCGGAAGTGTTGGTATCATACAAACGAATCAAGTTACACACAGAACGTTTATAATCCCATGTCATTGACTGATGTACGTGGTCTATATTGGACATGCTGATCAGGCTTTTGAAGATTCACTCATTGTTTCCATGGAATATAGTCCAACGTGACCAGCATGATAAAAACCGCAGGTGCTCCAAAAATTTGCAATCGGTTTTAGATTTATAAGATATATTTACCGATATTGCACACATTTACCTTGAACTTTCATACATTCGCATCCCTCAAAAAGATAATTAAGAGTTTTTGGAAGAACATGTCGTGGTCCACAGTTGTCTACCTCTGAATTGCGACGTAGCCAAGGAAGATTATCTCTGAGCGCATCCTAATCCTCGCAAAAAAAAGGGGACACGGTGTCGATTGTTTCGAAGCGCATCCTGTTTTGTTCCGTCAAAACGCTCGTCCTAATAAAATACGGACGTCCCAGGGGCAAGTGAACTATTAAACGCTACCAAAGACCGGATCGAAACACTTCGTTTTGACGGATCGACGGTCTGGAAACGTCCCTCGCATCGTCGTGGTCCTTGGTATGTGTACTCTCCATTAGCGAGTTCAGTAAACAAGAACTACCCTCGCGTATTGACTTAACACTCTTTTTTCGTTATACAACATCACTACCAACGGAACGATGGGACAATCCTTCACTCGATGACGAAAAAAACGAACGTTGGGACCAGGACCGTAATTTTTGGATGCTTCTGAAGAGCATCAAGGGCTTTTAACAGCCCTTGGGTTTTTTTCTGTGTGACTTTCCTTTTCCTCAACCCAATATTCGAGATGGAACACTTACGGGGTAGGTACTATCTTGAAAACAAATAGGGCACCACAACCCGTCTAATTTTAATGGACCCAAACTACCAATATTCTGTAATCAATGATCGACAAAGCACTTCAAACTGTTTCATAGATCCTCCCAACTAATTAGATTCTAACTAAACTTTTGTAATTACAACCATGTCCAGCACATTTTTTCTTCATATAAGCGTTGCATTTGAAATGAAGGAGGAAGAATAATATTACATCTGCTGATGCGCAATAGCCGTCACAGCGCCCTCTCTTTTTAGAAAGATTCCTACTTATGGAAACAAAAAATTTAAGTATCTTTCATTTTACCGAATAAATCCTAAAAAAAGTGATAATAATACGGGTATCCTTATAATTTGTAAATAAATTTTCATTTCTTATTCTCTTTTTTCTATACCATATTGCTGTACCAGTTAGAGAGCACATCGACGCATGTACGCAGGTACCTACATACATCTGAAGCGTCGGAATATAAGTACAATGGATTAGGTATTCCTGTTTTTCTCTCGATGTTTCACATTCCCCAAGTAACACGTGCAATCTGGACTCAGTTGCTACACGAAGGTGAAGGAACGAAAATAACTGCGTAGCAGCCTAATTGATCAATAGTGTTCACACAATCATTTTGGCGCGGGTTTCTGCAGATAATCAGGCCGTTCTGTACGTTTACTCCTCAAGAAATCTTCCTACTTGACTTGAGCAATCGTTTGTAGTTTGCACTAGTTCATTTTTTAATATTCCGTTTAGTTAGTTATATCATTCCGTTAAGTCTTAACACAAATAATCGTGATTTCCTTGAGCTGCACGAGAGAAGTGGATGAGGATACCCATTGTGCTATAATACATAGCTCATTATTGTTCCCGCCGGTAGTGGTTACACGCGCCAAAGAGAGGACATTCAAAAAGGAAGGAAACGCACACCTAAATAACTCTTTCCTAGCGGTCAGCTGTACGGGCTGAAGGTATTTCAAAAAGTCACTCTCCCATGAACGATGCAACATTCATATGTGGAGACGTTTACCCTACAGAATTTTAAATACGCCCTATCCCAAGTTTTTTTTTTTTTTTCCAGTTCATTAGCATGGTAGCCAAAAAATACGCTCTCAATAATTCCAGTGGTCGAAGAACATCACTGTTTAAATCAAGTCAAAAGCGCATCTGCCTCCATCGAATGGGGAAGAAACACCTATCTTTGTAATTCCTTATAAGTGACGTTCACCAATGGCACCTACGTACACCAAAGGCACTACTTCCCAATTGAAATCCATCAAAGCAAAATGATGGAATCTAAAACGAAGGCAGCTATGCCTCCAAAGAATCATAATCACACAAAGCGCCATGAAAATTCTAAGGAATGACGAACCCAATGCAACACGCTATGTAAACCAAAACTTCTTGGTTGGCTTCTTGCTCTTGCTAGGTGTGAATATTTACTCAGCAGTATCAGAATTCTAAGTAGGCACGAACCCTTGACACGGCAACCTTTCCGGAGGAGTGGATGAAAGCAGAACTCTTTAGCTACCATTCAGTCAGAATATAATCGTGTCAACCAATTCGAACGACCCAACCTCGTTCGTAAAGCACACGCCCTGTCTGAATAATGGCCCATCGATCTCAAGCTCTGTAACTGTAATGATACTCGACCAATTATTATACCTCGATCCAGATGAGAGACTCGCCTTTTGCGCGAGGGTAAACTGAAAGAAGCTTGCGTCATTGTTCATCTTGAGAATTGAATCGTCTTTTCGCAACTTGAATGGAGCAACGAGAGAAGAGCGTTCCAATCGGATACCACAGGGTAATATAGTACCTGTGTTCCAAGAATCCACTCATTTCTACAACTCGTATAAAACTGAAGAATACAACGCGCAAGGTGGGAGAGGAAAATTTAGTACTACCATGTTCAACATCAACTTGTTACACATTAATCATGGTAAATGGAGTTCAATGGAAATACTACTTTCAGTTGCCAATAGTTGAGATTGTACGTCTTTACTTGGCTCCTAAAAGACGTCAAATGTAAGAACCATTGTTTCAATGTGCTTTTACTTTCAGCAACTTTCTCTCAGATGGTGAGTGGGAGGCGATTATACTAATCTTCCAAATCAGGTTGTCAGATTGGGCACGCTAGGCGTGTCATGATTGCCTTGACCGTGTAGGCGCAAAAAGTCTAACCCGAATATTGTGTTCGGCTTATTGTGTTAGACGGAACCTGTTGAGTCACCGGAAAGGATGATATATGAATACAGCGGCCGTGCAGCCAGACTTGGACTGCAGTGCTGACAAAAAAAAAGTGCTGTACGTTTTCGATGAAAACGCGGTTGGTATTCAGGCCAAGCACGAGGATCGTGCATCGAAGCTACTCTGTTAAAACTAAATTTAATAATTTGCCAATTTTTCCGTGTCAATCGCCAAATATTTAAAATCGAATTATTCCGTCCAAAATAACGGACTACTTGAGACTAGGGAAGAAGGCTATAGCAATATATACCATCGTAGAATGCTGTTCATTCCAGCCATTCAGCTCTCGCACTCAGCTCTTCTTCTGTGTACTTGGAGTAATTCACCGAGCCTTTCGCTACACTTCGGAGTTGCCTCGATTGAAACAATCTAAATTAAGTTCTTTTTTTCAGGTGTTAGCGGTAGAGGGGTATTTCTTGCCTCCACTCCACCCAGCCCAGCCCTCAGCGATCCGAGGACAAACCCAAGGGTAACACGGTCACGTACCTTCCTTCTTCATAACGCGATTAGCCTCAACAATTTGTAACAGTTCCTCTCCAAGATCCTCTTCATTTCCTTTTTTCTTCCCTGTCTTGGGGATTTTCGGACCGTATCCATTCTCTTGAGTCTCCATCCGCTTCATCTAGTGGCGCCTCCTCATGGGGATAATTATAGGAGATACCAATGAAAAAGGCGCAAAACTTCAAAAACCCAACAATCACCTAGTCCAATTATCTGTATTCTTCGAACAAGAAAGAATTAAAACTAAACAAAAGGTAGATAATAGGATAATAGGTGGATAATCGTTATGAGTTCGTCCCGTTCAGTGATGTTCCTCTAAAATCAAATCATATAGCCAATTTAGTTAGGCATCCAAGGCCCAGACTGAAACAGCAAATTGATTAGGAGTACATGATTAAAATACCTATACCTAAAATAGTGTTATACATTTCTCTTCAGTATCAGGAGTTTGATTAAAATCGAAAAATGTCGGGTTCTATGAATAGTAATCGACTTTAGACACCCAAACCGCTTTAAACAATAAGCAGATGCATAAAAAATATTATAACACCATGTCTCTATTACATATTTCTTTTTCAGAAATGAGTTCTACCCAGAATATAACAAGATAGAAGAGAATTTGAATTACAACAATAGGTTCCTCTTCCAATCACCACATCACCAGTATCAGCAGTTTGCAGACAGCCAACGATTTTACACGCAATCAGCTGCTAACCACGCATACGGGCCACCGCACCTGCAGCAGTTGCAGTATCAACAGCCCGAGCAGTTGGCTGAGCCAGTGTACTCCGACGTTCGTGGCGCACCGAGCTTTTACGTTCAACCGCACGACGAAGAAACGACTCGACAGCAAACACTAACCGTTTCTCCTCAGTATTTGGGTTATCCCTCACAGGCCAGTCCGAACTCTCCCCAACAGGTATCCGCGCAGCAGTCGAATTTCAAAACGCCCAGTAGTGTCCCTGGGCTGCAAACAACGGCTCAAACCACCATTCCAGTGTTAATTAGAGTTAGCGATAACCAAGCCTTGATTGTGCCTGTTCGAGCCGTGTACGCATTGCCTGGATTTCTAGAGCGCTTGGTCCAGAGAGTTCAAGGGTACTACTCAGTCTATAATCCTGTCGAAAATCTTGTCGTTGATCGACCTTACTACGTTTCGACGGGGTCGCCTCTTGTACAGCAACAGCCTCTTGTTCTGACGAATGGTGCTGAGAGCGGCGTGGAGCCTATGAAAGGCGACTTAGTACAGAACGCAGGGCAGAGCTCTCCAGACTCAACTGAATTGGCCTCACAATCTTTGGGTACAAGAATAAAAGATTTGAAGCAAGAAGAAATGAAGGACGACTCCACAACAACAGTTGAGCCCGAAGAAATGAAGGAAGGAACTACTGAAGCGTCGACTGAAGAAATGAAAGACTCTACGAACAAACCCGACAGCGAAGCCAATGATACAAACGACGTGACAACGCCACCGACGTCCGCTGATGAAACGACAGTCACTGAGATCACGCCCTCCACGAGTTCTGAATCGACAATTTCCTCGACTGCCTCAGATGTTTCAACGACAGTAGCCCCATCAACGAACAAACCAGAAGAACCCAACTCTCCTGAAGACAATTCGGCAGATCTCGAAAGCGCCGGTTACACTTACTACAGGCCGGCCATTCCATTTTACTACCCGACGCCTAAGTAGGGGAGTAACGACCGCGTTATTACCGCTGTAAGTTTTTTTTGTTTTTGAGCTGGACAGAAAAGAGTTACACTTCCCAAAGCCGAAGTGCCAGTGAGTCAGAATGTGTAGGACGGAGGTCTTCGACCCTAACCTGGGACTACAGTTATGTTCTCACTGCCGGCGAGACTTTTTTTTGTCACAGTATCCCTGTCACGACGACGGATCGGGGGTATTATAAACAAAACTGGTCGTTGGACTGTCATTGCAACAAATGTTTCCTTCCCGAATAATGTGAACTAAGTTATTTATAGTTTTGTAACATCCTGACTTGTAATCTATAACAAGAATAAAAATGTAAATCTTCAATAGAGCACATTCAGTAGTACCTACTTTACTTTCCTCTATCATGTAGGAGGTGGTCAAACAAACCCGATCAGTCATCCAAACGAGTGGGAAAACAAGCAGTAGAACTTGAAAATTTATTGATTACTTAAGTGCTATTCTTACCAAAGGCACTGCTTGACATCTTAGATTTGGTTCACAGCTACATTTCTTGATATTTTTGCATGTATACTTTTCATCCAAACAAATAGTTCACAACCAGTGACACTTCACACTTATATTGCTATCATTAATGTGTTACTTGAAATAAAACTTGTGGGATATCAAGGGAGAATCTGTAGATCTATTTCTTCCATGATAGCACAGTGAGCATAGCATAGGATCCCTAGACTACATAGCATAATAAATTATTGTGTCGTGAATTACAGTCAACTCAACACAACCGACACCGAGGAAGTCTATACAGAGATTTCAAGCCAAGGAAGAAGAAGAAGAAGAAGAAGATAATCACGAAGACAACAATTATTGTCCAGTATTATACTGGATTGCATTTATCGCCTAATGAGAAAATTTTAATTGTTAAGACTGCTACTGCTGGAGAATTATTTTGAAAAAGAAACAAACAACCTACTTTTTGGCTGGAATTGCACCAACTTGTCAATGAGTATATGCGTATCTTTAGTGTACAATTCATGATTGAGGCAGAAACGATACATATGAATCGATAGTGTAACTAGAAAATCGATAGTTTCACCATATTGTTATCGGACAAATCGGCCCTACTGAAAATTGGCCTGCAGGTCTTCATTTGACAGTAATGTAAAACGCATGGAAAGAATGTCTTCTATGTGTAAAACGGAAGATGATAATATTTTTTGTTTTAGGTATGGATACTTGTGATAGCAGGATGATGAATATTACGCGATTCAAAGTGATCAGGTTTTTTCATCGTGCTTACTTCGTATCGTTCATTGTTCATCAAGCTTCTAGCACCATCAACGTGACATCATAATGTTCACAGGTAGGGAAGGTACTCGGTCATACGATTCCTCAACTTGAATCACTTTTGGCTGTTATATAAATGAGTAAATTATGCCATAATCCTCAACGAGTGTACCTAGCCTTAGACTCAAATACCTATTCCAGTTTGCTTTGTGATTTGAAAGGGCCTCTTCCGTTACCTGAAATCACCGATGACGGAAGTGAAAATGAAGAAATTGATACTGTTTTTGAAGAGCTTAGAACTAAATTACTGCAACTGGATCAGAAGAACGTGGAGAATGCCAAACTACGAGATGAAATTGCGTCACTTCTAGCAGAGAAGAGAGAGGCCTTCATAGAGACTGAAAAGTTGAAGTTTAAGAATCAAGAGCTTGCCAGTCAACTGGCTCTGTTGTCAAAATCAGCAAAACATGCTGAAATCCAAGAAAATGAGACCCAGGCAAAAAACCATCAACTCGCTCGGGAGATTGAAAGCTTGAAATCTGAAAACGTGAAACTCGCTACAACTAACATGAAACTTCTTACTGATTTGAATGATATTCAAAAAAGGTATGACACATACTTGGAAAAAACAGATGCATTGCACAAAATTAGTCAGGAAGTATCTGCAAAGAAAGCCCAAAACCAAGAGGTGATGTTGACTCTGGCCAAACAAATAGGACATGCCAAAGCCACATCTCTTTACTTGCACCAGCTGAAAGAGCAAGTGAATTCATCATTCAAAATCGCATTCGATTTTACAAAACGACTACAGAATGAAAGAAATTCAGGGACTAGCAAGGATGGTGAAGTGACACAAATGCAGCCCAAAAGGGTACGTTTTAGCGATGATTTGGTAACAACTACAACAACGAATATTCCTGGGTCCTCTTCTTCATCCAACTGGCGGAAGACTGAAAACTACTGGAAAACTATAAACGAAACGTTACGCACAGAATTGCACAAGTATAAAGAAGAACTCTGGATGGGATTGCACTCCTTGAATCAGTTGTCCTCAAGAGGCAGCAATAGAGAAGATCAATCAAAGTAAATATTGAACAAGAGCTGAAAAAATATAGCTCATTTGGTAGGTAAACGTGGTTTATTACCATTTTCCAATTAGCTAATTCCTACTTACTATAGGAAAAGTAGGTAGGTTTTTAGATCATGGTAGCTCGGAAAATGGTAAAAGGGGTTTGTATGTATTGCGTTTAGTTATGTTTCTTTATTACACAAGAAAGACAACTAGACGATGGAAGGTGGTTTGTTGTACTATTTGTGTAAAATGTACAGCTTGTTGGTACATCTATTGGCTCATTAGCAAGTAGCGATTGTGAGCAACAGCTCTATCAAATTTTGCGCAGTGCAAATCAGTACCACACATATTCTCATTTGTTTGTGGCAGACAGCCAAGAGTTGCCAGTGCAAACGCCTGCTGTGATGCACTTTTTATTCAAAAGCATTTGAGACAGGTCTTTTCATTGTCAAAAGGTAGAGTGGAAACGCTAACAGAATCAGAAAATATTAAAAACCTTATCATTAACCTGAAACCTGTCTAATATCATTTTCACGTCACCCAAATGTCAAAAGCTAAAGAGCAAGCAAAAAGGTCTGAGAATATGAGGATCGGGTTATTGAACAACTGGTGCCTTGCTACAGATCGAGTTTTGAACCCGCAATGCGTGCTTGTTTTGAAGGTCCTTCGGGCGCTCGTCTGCGACTACAAATTATTATATTCAAGAAGTTTGTTCAAAATAAATAACTAAAAAATAACTTAAATTAACCACTCTTCGAATGCCCGGTGTATATAACCTCCAAATTGAGGGCATTCTCACAAGGATGATCATGAGAATTACAATTAAATAGATGTGTGGAGAGACGCACATGGCCGGATAGCTCATGAAAAGGCATGTTATTGCTTGCAATTTTCATGTTCGTTTAAGGAAACTTTATTGTATTTTTGAAACAATTAAATATTATTTTCTTTTTCAATTAGTGTTTGAGAAACGGTATCGTTTTAGTGCAGTTTTTGAATGCCTCGACTGTATTAATATCCAACTGATTATCGTGGACACCGAAGACACAGTATTCTTCCTGTTGGTGATATTACTGCAAGTGATGAACCTTGTTGAAAGCAATCGTCATGGGTTTATTATCTTTCTCCTCATAGATGTGGTGATTACAATATTCAGAAATAGTCATTGAGAAGACAAAGTCTGGAAGAGGAAATACTCCAGTACTCTCTTTCCTCATTTTAAGAATTATCCTATACCTAACTATCAACCTAAATTAACTGTTGGTAAACGCTCCGAAACTTACCCCTGTTCAAAGCGAGAGAGAAAAAGCTGCTAAATCACTGTTCCCATCTGCCCAATTAAGTACTTCATGCTCGGTATCGCGATTGAGATTTGTAGATCTCGATCCGTTGGCCTGTGGGATACAATGAACCTAAAGAAGAAAGCTCTGACGTTGTTGAGCTTGAATAATCCACAATCTAGTTGAAATGCCCTCTAATTCGAGTTAAGGAAGGCAAATCAGGTCAGAGGAATGATGTGTGGGGGCATCAACATCAAACGACGTTTCAATGGTTTGAATACTGATGCCCTGCAAGCCCAGTGAGCTGCAATAATGGGGACTCAGCGTTAATATTATTTTTCCCTCCAAAATAATGGCCTCTATATGCAACCTAATGTTACAAAATATAGCTTCATTACAAAATTACAATATGGTTTTGAATATCACAAGTCACTGCAGATTTGTCAATATGAGATTTATTGGACTCTTCTCTGCATCAACTGGATGTTGGAGGAATGATTTTTCAATCTAGAAATTACACTGTAATTTAAAGATCGGAATCCTAGTGCGTTAGTGGAGTAGAGGGATATCCTATGATTGTATCCTGTAACTTTTTTCGCCCCTGAAACCATCGCTGTAAATAAAAAACCACAGGAGAGGTACAAATGAACGACATCATATTAAATAGCCCATCCGAGCCTTGGAGGTGAAAGTAGGCGGTGTCAGACATTTTATTGGTACGGGTGGTCCTGGACACCAAAGTTTTGGGTTTTGAGATCAGCCCATTAGAAAGAAGTCGTAAACATAGTGAATGATTCAGCGTTCGTTCTGAATAACCAGAATCCCTCTACATCTCCTGAGTGAACGACTCGGAGTGGCGCGATCAACGACGTGGTGACAAGCTCATACGAAAGCCGCTTTCATCAATCGCGTCGATAGACAACGATCAGGAGCATTGTGCGGTGGAGGGGTCTTTATGTTGCTATCACTTTTTTCTCAGTTAGGATTCCCGGTTACTCAAGGTGTGTTGGAGGCGTTGTAGCTCCTCGGGAGCATTTGAGTTTGAAAAACAGGTCAAGTGTTGAGCTTCTCGGTTCCAACTCTCGGACATTCAGTGTTCAAACTGCGTACCGCCAACAACCGGCTCTTTGCCGCCACTTCTTGAACTGATTCCAGCATGCCTGGCCCTGATAGAACTGTAAGTGTTTTACATATTTGTTTTGAATTCGAGACCTTGGGGAAGAAGTCTTACGAGGCTGTTTGGTAAAAATGCGCATGGTAATTTCTCTGCAATTCAATCAGTTTTTCTCTGTAGACATCGCACTTTTTAGTAAACACGAGGGGGAGTCTTAAACCTATGCATATTGTAGCCTTTTGGGCATGAGTTTCGCTTATCCCGACAGTATAAATGATTACAACCGTTGCACAGACGTTAATTTGACAGAATACCAATGTTTCAAAATGTCTAGATTTAATAAAAAAGGATAAAAAATAAATAAATTAGCCCGATCGGCCCTAATTTGGGGAGGGTATGGGTAAGACGCTGAATCCTTTTGAGATGGGTCCCCGACCGATTGGCGTCCACCGAAGGTGAGTATGGGTCAAAACAAGTACCTACCTACCTATCTCCAAAGTAGGTACCTAGGTTAGGGGTACCTAGGTGAGTGGGGTATCATTTTCAACTAAATGTTGGACGCTGAATCGATTGAAATGAGTCTGAGGCATTCCACACTCACCGTTTTTACTTATATTCTGGCTCCAAGGAGTAATTAAACCATTGTATAATAATTTTCGGCGTATTGTTGATTGGAATTATTAAATAATTAGGGTAATCGTACGTACGTGGAATGATTCCCTTTTGCCGTCACATCACTTGCATTTAAAATACCTATTTTCATTTTTAAAATACATTGGGCATTTCCTATCATGTACGTGAGTCCTTTGTACGATAAAGATTCAAGTAGGAATAGTGGGATGACTTACGTTGCGTTTCCCAATGAAATTCCCTCCCAACCGGAATCTCAACTTACAACCCGATCCTGAATCCTGCCCTTTTGCGATTCATTTTCTAGCACTCTCTCTCTCAGTTCAAACAAGTTTGTGCATCCAAACGAAAATAATTTGAACAATTAGGCTTTTTCTTGTACAACCTTTCTCATTTCATAATGTTTCATTCTTTATGAATAGCTCTTGCTCTTAAAGAATAGGTCCATGGAGTTATTAAAACAAAAAAAAAAAAAAATTCCCAAATAAATTACCAGACGGTATCTATTTTCAAAATCTCCTCTTATGATGTGCGGCAACCGTCTAGAGATTCAGCGTCCAGAATTTAGAAGCAATTTTAAAAATGCACATTTGCACCCACACCCAGCTTCTAATTGGTTTGCTCGGATATGAGATCAGTTTTAGTTCATTACGTTTTTAATCTGTTGAACTCCCTAGAGGAAGAGTGGTGTTATTTGGTTTTCAATAATTGTTTTTTGGGGGAAATTATTTCCTCAACGTTTGTGTTTCTTTCTGTTATTTTGTTGGTCCTTGATCTACTAATTTTGAATTTTGTTTATACACCAACTTGATTTCGAATACATCATTACCATCGGCAGATGTTACGATAACTTTTATTTCATTACAGGTCGAGGACATAGCGCTTGGATACGTCTCAACTGCTCTAGGGTGTCCAAACGATGGTGAATCTGGGTAAGGGCCTCATCTGATCAAATCAGTTTCTAATCTATACATTACTATTGCCCAATTTGACTAAATTCCAAGGAATTGATGTTTACGACTAGTTCTAGTGGTCACGTGGTAGTTTAGCTGTAGGGAACATATCTTCATTTACGAGAAGTTCTTGGACCAACATGTTTGCTTCGATCTGCTGTGAAATCCATCTCTCCTCGAAAAAAAAAACGGCATTCCTGGTTTCTCTTGAGTGGTACTTCAGGGTCCTATTGCTTGGTGATGATTCCACCGAAATCCGGGTCCACATATTTGCCTCCGTTCGGGACCTGCCTGGATGGAATCCAACGACCGTAATGATATGTAGTAGCTTTGGGTCTCGGGTTTTTTCATTCATACGGAAAAAAACCGACCAAGTGAATGAATAAAATATTGTAGCAGTACAAAAACGTGTCTCACCAGTACTCCATTCACATCTGAAATATTATCAATGTATTTAGAGCTCAAGTGAGTTTTTTGAACATTTATCTAGTTAGATACCTTGGTATATTGTATTTTTCTGCAGGGATCGCAAAAATAACAAAATTATGCAGTTGAAACCTGGTGTAATCGATTAGAGTTCAAGAGCTAAGTTTTAAGGTAATAAATAGCCCCCTCCCAGTTATTTTGACTGCACACGACCTGCACAGCTTGAAAAACAAAAAAATGCATATTTCAGGGATTACTTTTTTAAAAGTTTTTGTAGAAATTAAACAGTATTTATTAGTATCTATTACCTAGATCAAATGTGATTTTTTTCTCAACATCTTGTTTACTCAATAAAGCAACTTATTAGTTCTGTCCATTTTTCCTTTACTAGGTACAGGTGTCCTGTTGAGCAAGGGAGATTCGCTTGGAGCAGCCTGGGAGATGTTATTGAGTCCTCACCGTATTTCCCTCTGACAATTAACGTTCCTGACATGATGTGGGCCATGTACGAAATGTTCCACCGGGTTATGGACTATTTCTTTGGAGATGGTAAGGACGACGAATCCACTCCTCGGATATCTGATTTCTTTGAAGCGCTGGGGGATGAATTACCCGATTTTTGAGTGGGTATCTTCGTTTTTTTCCTAGAAAGTTTCCATTACTGAATAAACGTCACATTAATCGATCATCTAATGATGAGTTCGGTAGGTAGGAGGCCTACTACATTTTTCTATAATTAAATAACTTTTTCGAGAATGCCTTACCAACTGTCAGTGTATTTCTCTTTCTTTCACCGTGTTACGCCAGTTTTATTGATGCATCGTGAATTTCACAATACAAATACCTACTCAAGTTGAAGCTGAAGAGAACGACTGGGTGAGATTTGTAAATAGAGAATATTACGTCAAATCACCCACGTCTCATAGTTATAGCGGAGTCGATAAGAATATAAAAAATTAATAACAGTATAAAAAGCTTTATTTTTTAATTTCACACGTATAAAACTTATAAGAAATGTATGTAGAAAATTATGAATGGGTGTTATATACAGATGAATGATGAATGGATGTTGGAGACCTTCTATTTCCGTCAAATCTGTAACAGGACAAAAAAAAAAAAAAAAAAAAAAAAAAACATATATACACATAATTATGTACGAACGATGACTTTTATTTCCACAAATGTATTATTTTTGTTACATATATTATTAAAAAGTTTGAAGATTGGTTTGCAGAATCTTTATTGAAACATTTGAATTAGGTAACTTACGTGACAGAGAAATCACCATCCATGATTAGGAGCGTAGATGGGTTGATGGTGTGATGACAATGAGAGGCCCGCTCCTCCAATAGTTTTGATTGGAGAGTAAGAGGATGCGAGGGAGAGTCCAAGAGAACCGCTGTTGAGAGAAGATCCGCTAAGATAGGACGGGCTGCTGATTAGAGATGGAGAAGAGCTGCCGACGTACGCAGGTGCATAGCTGCCAAGGAGAGCTGAAGATCCAATAGAGGGCGTTGCCAGGATTCCAGACGAAGATGGGATGGATGAGCTTGCGAGGATTGCGCCAGAGCTGTAAGACGGGATAGCAGAAATACCTGGGGACGAGATGGTGGAGATGCTCGGGGTAGAGATGATGCTGGGAGAGGAGATGATGCTGGGCGTCTGTACGATTTGAGGGACGTTGACTACCTGGGGGACAGGAACTGGGACAGGAACAGGCCTGTTGACGGGCACTGGGTAAGGCTGGTTGACTGGGACGGGGTAGGCTTGGGGAACTGGATACGGTACAGGATGAGGGACTGAAACTGGAACAGGACGGTTCACAGCAACAGGGTAGGGTCTGGGCACATCCACAGGGACTCTCTGTATGACAGGCACTGCCACAGGCCTGGGAACAGCAACGGGTACTGGGTGAGGTACCGGGTAAGGTTGAGGCCTGTTCACAGTCACTGGGTAAGGCTGTGGCACGGGAACAGCGACGGCTTCCTGTCTGTGGCTAACAGTCGTTGGGGCTTGTACAACGCCCGAGCTAATTCCACCCAATCCGATGAGACCAACTGACCCAGAACCGAGGGAACCACCGAGACTGGAAAGACCCAAACCCGAAGAAGATATGCTTGGAGCAGACAAACTAGAGATCCCAATGCTGGGGGATCCTAAACTCGAGATCCCGTAACCCGAAGAACCCAAGCCCGAAATTCCGTAACCCGAAGAACCCAAGCTGGAGATGCCGTAGCCCGACGATCCCAAGCTCGAAATACCTATTCCATTTCCTATCAATGGGTAAGAAGAAGCAATGCCGCTGCCCAAGTTAATTGAAGGGGATGATGACAGGGCGATGGGTGAACTCAGACTTCCCAAGGATGCGCCTCCAAGCAATGACGGCTCCAGGTGGGATAGACCTCTCTTGTCCTTTTTTGTTTCCTTGTCATTCTCATGCGTCTCCGCGGCACAGAACGCCACTAGCAAAGCTAAGCAGAAAACCTGGAACCGAGAAATAATTCGTTATCCTAGGAATCCGTCTAATGTGGATGAAATGTTGGTAAGAGCTAGTTACTAATAGTCTACCTATAAGTATTCAATTCGACAGGCTACGTGTACATGTAAATTTCGCTCAATGCTCTATCAATCGGTGACGAATAACGGTACTTCCCAGGATTCAATTCATTTGGACAGGCACACCATTATAGTAAGTAGGATGACAAATTGTCCGTGCGGCTCATAATTTTAATCTACAGGTATCGCCAGCTTTCTACTGCTGGAAAGAGTCGTACATTATACGACCGAAAGTTTTCATCGCCTCTAATGAGCGGCTTTTGTATTCTTGTCCATCTCCATGAGATGAAAATTGGAAATGAGGTTTGTGATAACTTTGTGAATGGATCATAATGAGTGTCCCGATTGAAGATAAAGGATCATCAACCAAGTAACCTAACAATCGTTTTTAGAGTCTACAGCTTGCTGAGTTACTGCAGGCTTAATGGCGAAGACATTCTTGGCTCATCGCAAAAAGTGCATGTTCTTTCCACTGGGTTAGAAACACAAGAAATCATAATCCTTTAAAAGTAAGCTCAATTGTTAAAAAAACTAGATAAATTAAGAGCTCAAGAATAAATTCTGGTTTTCATGAGTTGAATTGAAAATTGCTCATCGTTTTCAGGGAAAAGCCAATCAAACTCTGTTAACGGCATTAGAGAGGATTAACCAAATAACATTTTTCGGATTTATCACAGAGCACGGCTTAAATTGATTCCAGCTACTTATTTTATTGCAACCCAATTCAAACCTTCTTCGTTTGTTAAGTGATTGAACGTTTGGATGACAGTCGAAGAGCAAGACTCTACGAAGAAACACCTCTTAATTTTAATATCATTGATTTAATATGACAAAATATATTTTGTTAGAGGACTTCTTGTAGAGAGGTAGTCTCGTTTGTATGTCGATGATATTTTATTCTAACCTGGGTATTTCTATGAGGATAGAATAGGCCACGATTGTATTAGGTATAGTGTGTACCTACTTATGATACAAAATTTTGTATGAATTTCAAGTAATAGCTAATTTCTATATACAGTTCCCTCCGTTATTCCGAATGCCTTAGAACAGGAGCCCTTACCGTTTTCATGTTGGAATGGAGCGAGCGAACTGAATCCCATTCCGATGCTTTCAGCTTTTATACGATATTGAAAAAACCCCTCAGAACAAGAGCCACCCCCTTCCACTGGGGTTGAATTTGTCCACCCCAAGAGCAGGGAAGAAATTACATAATAATGGGCATCCTCTTGATCCGCGTGCGAACGCCTCTTTTGACCTTTTCGGAAGGAGAATCCAGATTGTTACATGTGGACGGTTGTAGGTGACCCCTCCGTTCACTTATTAAGGCAAACCGAAGATTTGTGACCAAGATTTTGAGTAGGTCGCTTCCGTAACAAAAACTTCTTCTACCCAAAAGCCCAACTCATCCGAAAAGAGACTTGGAAGATAAAGTCCGGTTTCTCTGTCTGTTCTCAGTCTAGCGAAAGGTTTATCAATGAATCCGAGGTAGGGAAGGAGCCTTAATGCCCACTTAATACTCTTCTAATTCCTTTTGATAAGTACGACGAATAAAGTTGTCACCTCGCATTTTAGTTCCAAAAGGGCAATGGACACGAATGGGATTTGATAGCCGTTTATTGCTGTGTTGTGGCCGTTTTATCTTGTTTGTAGGCAAATATCCCGTACTAATAACGTACTTTAGGAGAAATTTAAAAGCCCTAAAACTTTATGGTGTAGAGGAAGAAGAGGAGAGTGGTGTTATTCAGTTCTCAGTATAAAATAAAATGATTTGGTAAGGACCACAACTCTTTTCAATTTTCTTATTACAACGTCTCTGCAAAAGGGCCATGTGAACTGTGACCAGAATCCCCCTCATCATTCCTACTGAATTTTTCGCCAACGAACTGATGTAGGTTTACAAATTAAAATAAGAGTATTGGCATTAAAATTAACCTTTGACTGATTCTCTTCATCTCCTGTTATACAGGGCGTCCCAGGAATTATTCACCCCCTCCCTCTTAAATCGTCAAACTTTTTTTTTATTAAAAAAAAAAGTCCTAAGTAGGACTGTATAGGTATTGTTTTAATCTTCTTTATTTTTTTTGCATGGGTCTCAAATATCATATCTGTGCAACTGTGCAGCCATGTGCAACTGAGGAGCTCGTTTACAAAAGTTAATAACTCCACCCCTGGCCAAAATTCAGTTTTTTCCTGTTATTTCGTAGCTTGGGGTCTCTTACACATCATGTAGCAGTTTTGGCAGTCAAATCTCTCTAACTCCCCTTCAAACGAGGCCTCAAACTCTCGTTTCTTTTACAAAAGTTGATAAATCCACTACTGAATTCCTTGTTCTTCATATTTTCAAAACTCAATAACTCCACTTTAAAATAGCACCAATGGCTGTTTTCTTTTTTTCAAAACTGAACAACTCCAACAGGATAATGTGGTCATCGGTTCCTTTGATATTTTGAATTAGTTGCTCGGATCCCCATTAGATGGTAGACTCAGCACGTTGACACACCATTAACCGTGACTTTTGAAGCTACCGAAAGATGGTGCTTCCTTCACTCCGCGTCGCCATAGGAATGTGCGCGTCACGGTTTATGTTTACTCTTCGTGTAACCTCACGGCTGTTTTCTGTTTTCTGTTGTTTACGTTTGCCCGAGTAATAGTATTACATTATTAGTTAGTCTTCGGTAGTCATGGATATTGTTGTGAATTTGTCGGTGGGCTCAAGGAAGCGGAAATCAGTGAAGAGTGTGGAGCGTGCGCGTTCAAAAATCGTAAAATACGGAGACTGTGATCCGAACATAGTACGTTTAAAACAGAAACCTAGACCCTGTTCTCACGACCAGGACAGATCTACAGAAGATAAAAGGAATAAGCCAAACAAAACGTCTCTGCATTAAGAAAATTAAGACGAGGGATGGAACAGTTTCCACTAAAATTCTGTGCTGCGCAAACTACCGGTTCGACTCTACGACGGAAAATTTCAGAAGTATTGTGAAAAAAGGTCGCAGCGACACTCTCGAAAATCTTCCAGAGATCCGTACGTCCTTTGGCCTGACTGATGAAAAGAAGAGGGACGTCACGCATCTTTTGGAAACCCACTTTGGTGCGAATGCTTGGTACGTCAATGTACTCGGAAATAATGCTTCTGAATCAAGCACGGAAGAAAACGAAGAGTGTGATTGCCTAGAAAAGGAGCCACCATGTATTCACATTTGATTTTTATTCATTAATCGTATTTCTTTATAAATTTAATCGTGTTTAAAAGAAAGAGTCCTACCTAAGTTTTTATTTTGAGATGATGTTTAAAAACGTGAAACTTTTTCCGAAACTTAATCGTATACGGTATGAAAACCGTACCTTTACCCGTACCGTGGTTGCCTTTCCAACTCTCATCTCTTTTTAAATTTATTCACTTACCTACTTTTTCAAAAAAGTCCTAATTTTCTGCTTTTTGATGATGTACCTAACTATTTTTTGAGGTTCTATTTTTTTGAGATTGACATACCTATTATGTTACGCCAGCCCAAAATGGGTTTAAAACTTGAAACATTTTTTCTAGTAACATTGTTACCAGCCAACATTGTAATTGCGTGCGTTTATATTGCAATAAAGCGCGTTTTCACTGTTCTTGTTCATTAAACCTGCTTCCAAGTTTTTGTTCATTTTACAAAACTATATATCTCCATTGTTTTTTCACAAAACTGTATATCTCCAAAACCAAATCGTTTATAGCAAGCTTGAGGGAGAAAATAAATTATTTCAGAATAGGTCCATTAATTTATAAGCATTAAAGCTAGCTAATGGGGGATTTTTGCAATTTTTTAATTGGAAGCGGAACAGCTGCAGCGGTTTTTTGGGCCTCCTGAAAAATTTGTCGACAACGGAGTTGTGCACTTTTGTAAACGAGCTCCTCAACTGACAGTAAGTTTCTTATTTTATACAGGAACCCCAATTTTTCATTGCAAATTCGGATTCTACTCAAAATTTCGTTAAAATCTGATCATTCAACCAATTTTTTTTTTTATTGCGCGTAACAACGGTACAGCAAACACGCAAAGTTGCGTAACCCCAAAAATATCAAAATGTGGATAATGCTTAATAATTAAGCAATTAAATTACAATTATTGTAATGTGTGGCACACGAATTGTTGTTTTTCAACGCTGATTCACGAGGTGCTATCCGTTTCTTGACTCGACTCAATTTTGGCGGAATAATAGCCAAAACTGAACGGATAGCATCTTGTGAATCAGAGTTGAAAAACAACAATTCATGTGCCACACATTATAATTAACCATCATCAACTCTGATATTTTCGAGGGGCGCCACTTTGCAAGCTCGCTAAACTGGTTGCGTTGAACCCTTGGGTATAATATCCGCTATCTGTCTCTAAATGTTAGCGCTAAATGTTTCGACTATGGAGGAAGCAGACTTCATAAGCTTTGTATATTCGCTTCCTGTACGAAACAGTTTATCTCTCAAGGCCCTCAGAGAGCATTAACATTGAACCGGTGGGAAGGAGCTTCCCATCAATAATACAGTGATATTATGTAAATTATGGGCCAAAATTTCGTCTCTGAATACATAATTTCGACCTCGGGTGACGGGGAGAGAGAGGTCTTGGGTGCATGATACGTTCGGCATACGAAGGGCTGCTTTCAAGGAGCTTCTCTGGCTCCTGCCAGCCTCGCGTCCCCCTTTCGAGTTTCGTGTCGTTGACTCGCCCCCAGAGCGAGATATCTAAATGAAAAATAGTCCACAGTTGGCGAGGAAGAGTTTCTGGAATATATAGGTGAGGCAAGATTTTTAATGTTGGAGACAGGGCCTTTCTTTATCATCGAGCAATGTATTATCCGAATCACCATTTTTGGTGCAATGGTGTGAGAAGTTTGGCGAGGACCTAAATCGTAAGGGCGATCTCCTAGAAGCATATTTT
>CM033999.1:34471687-34579341 GCA_019603395.1 Cyrtorhinus lividipennis
CAGTTCGGGTTAATAAAACTATTTTTACTCTGCCCCGAAGCAAGTAAGGCTCAAACGGAGTGTTAGGTGCTACATTTCAAAATTCTCGAAGACCTTTTTTTATGCAAAAAGTCAATATCTCCAAATCGGCAAATATGTGTCCGCCGTACGCCGTCCACGCCAACTTCAACAGTCGGCACGATCGGACGGAATGTGAGGGGGGGGGGGTGTTCAAAATGAGTTATTCAAAAAACGGATTTTGAACGCTGAATTCAATAAGACGGGTCCTGGAACGATTGGCGTCCACCTGAAGAGGTTATGGGTCAAAATGGGTAACTATCTACCCATTTCGAATGTTTTTTTCTTTCGAGATTTCTGGTACCTAGGTGTGTGGGGTATCGTTTTCTACTGAATTTTGGACGCTGAATCGATTGGAGTGAGCCCCCATGCTCCTGGTCCAAGGATTCTGATCTAGACATCTTGAAACGTCCAGAAAAAAAATTAGGGCCAAATCGGAGTGTTTGACTTTTTGCATGAAAACATTGGTTGATAATTCAAGGAATAACCACCCAAAACGCATAACTATACTCGCTATTCCTGCAGTTCTTCAGAATGATTTCTTCACAGACCGCTAGAGTCTATTGTGCCGGCCGCGTTTCCAGAGAGGAGTCGGAAGTTCTTCCCTCCCTTAAGCAAGAGGGGCCGTTCAGCGCCCATCCGACATCCCCTTGCCCAAAGACGAGAGTTGGTCAATTGCAACCTCCTATGGCAAACACGCGAGTGTGTTCAGTCCTAGGACAACCGTATTTTGATGCTTACTACTAGCACTCAGTTGGTCTTACAACGTCGAGTTCATGCCGGAGAGTACTGGGTTCGAACCAGCAGAGTTGAAACCTATACCAGAGAATTCTCGAACCCCAGGGACCAACGTCCTTGGCCACCCAGCCCCCCGTTTTTTGGAGGCCTGTATTCCAGGGCCTATTTTTGCCCCGACGGCAGATGCACATGTTGGATTTGAATCTACACTTTTTGAACGTTACATTTTTGGGAGGACTAGTTTTCTTGACAATAAGCATAATATCGTGTGAAAATAAAAAAAAGAAAACCAAAGGATCCCCCCTGAATGTTTCGTCATTTGTCAAGATATGAGGAGTACAGTCTCGGTAGACGTGAGGATGTCTGATACAAATACGTAATTATTCAGTGTTCGGTCTATCTCAAGAAGACTCTCCAATACATTTCTCCAGACACAATAATTGGCCTAGGTGAATAAATTACTTCATACACTGATGCTGCATCTCACTTATAATTAATCTCCTGTTCCCTCAGTTTGAAATTAATTTTTACCTCGCACTGAATACGTGCTTCCACTAGTTTAGCTGCCAGAATTTCAGGTTTCAGCTAAAACCTCGTGTTGCTTTAGTTCCGTGAATCCATTCCGTTGTTTTGTTAGTCATGAGTTTATATTATTACCTACCAAACCCTCTTTGTTGTTCGTTGAGAAAACCTGTCGGGCAAATTTTTTTCGTCTAGCTGAGACTTTTCGTGTAGAGGAGATCTCGAATCGTTTCGTCTTAGATAATTTGAAGCAGTATTGACCCCGAAGGCTTTTAGAAACAGCTCCGTAACTCGGAATATCCAATACGTTCAGAGCAAGTTAGTTCATAAGCCGACCTCTTTGACAAACGAGCGCACCAATCCAGTGATAAGAATCCTCACGTACATATTGCATGAATTCCTTCCTCCCATGTATAAACTGCGAGGAAGTGGAGATGCCGAATAGCTACCAGATGAAAATAAAACAACAATACACACGTATTGGTAGACTGGGTGTCCTATCTTTTTCTAAGCCCCCTCAGCATCCCTGAGTTACGACATTGTAACCAACCTTTACGAGTAATAAGGTTAGCTAAAGGAATATTGACGCTTACTTTTCTCAGGGGTGAAAATTTACCGCCTCTTTTAAGCTACATTTTGAGAACTCGTCGACTTCGTGGTAGCTGAGCTCAGCTGAACGAGAGAATGTTGTCCAATTTAAATTCCTGAAGAATCGGCTTAAAATGAATAGCTTTATGACAAATATCTGTTAGGCAAGTCAACATGTACATCGTACATCGAGATACCACAACTCACCTGTAACTACGATGTCTTGACTTAATGGGATATACCTTCTCTGCTGGAACATGGCATACATGATAGGAGTCATTTATACAATTCCGTGATATTCAATTTATGCTTAGGTATGAAGCTATTTAATTATTCCACAACTTCAATGCGCTAAATTACGAAAACCAAATTTTTCGGCATCTGCCTTGCTAAATTTTCAAAAAGTTATTAGGCAAATCTTGCTGTGGATTAACTCTAGCTCGTGCGTCTGGGGGACATTTGCAGTTGATGCAAAGTAGCGCAACATCCTTTTCATCCACAGTACATCATTTGCTTTGAAGGACTATTGCATGACAAGTGACAATGATTTGTAAATTTTATTCGTAAACCTGCATTTTTTTGGACAGCACATAGTGTTGCATTTACACTCCGTTGAACATTTCAGCCAGATCCTTAAAAAACGTGTTAACTAACGGGTTATTATGCCTGGATAGAGGGCTCAATATAAATATGTTTTTGAAATTTTCGGTATTAACTCAGAAAATTAAGAAGGCATCTAGGTAGTTTGATTCTCTGCGAAGAGGCCCAATGCAGGCTTGACAGCTAATTAAAGGAGTCAGATTCATATTCCCATTAACGTTTTCCTCTCATTGCCTTTTAATCAAAGACTAGCATTAAGAAGAAAAGCGGGCTAATGGCTTTTCTTCGCGACCTTGTAACCTCAATCGGATCTCCGGAGGAAATTCGCTCTCCCTCAGGTACTCAGTTTCTCTTTCTCCCTCCCAGTCTCTCACTTGGATTCTGACTAGAATACCTACCTTTATTATTAAAATCATCTCTTCGAACGGCAGGAGAAATTAAATCAAGGCTTCTCTTGATTGCGCGGTTGCTCGGTCACGAATGCCGCAGTTATGACTGGGTGAACTCTGAAGTTCAAGATGAAGAGAACGAGGAACTTATCCTCCTAAATCAAGCGAGCTTGATTTACCTCGACCATTTAGAAACCTTGACTGCGAGTTGGGCAGGATATACTTGAATCAAGATCAAGATCAGGATCATCTTGCTAGTACGTGCAGTGCTTAGTTGATACATCCTCACCAAATCGATTCAGACTTCTTGGGCCAAAGTAGTTTTTGAGGATTGAAGATGTAGTGCTCACCTAATTGAACAACTTCTAACGACATTCCATCATAAAATGAGGGGGGTCTCATACTTTTTAATAGATTGGGTGGAGGAGAATCCGACATACGCATTCTTCCAGAAAAAAAAAATAAAGTAAGTAAACAAGGACTTTCACCTTGGATTTCGTCGACTACCTTGGCAGGTGTCGCGGACGTCGTCAGCGTCTCAAGAGGATCGTAATTGATCTGACGATTCGCTCGTGGCACTATGCCTCACCCCTTAAGGAAGAGGACGAATATGAGGTCAAGACAAACAATTAAGTTGCTCTAGCAGATTCGAACCCTGGCGCTCGGAGTACCACACCAATCCTTCGTCTATTCCACTAGACTACCTATCGCATTTTCCAGTATGAATTCGGGTTTCATGACGAATAATTTCGACATAGCTACAGTTTGGTAGATTGGAAAAAGGGGAGGGTGGAGGTTGAACCAATTGCATTAGGAACCAACCTTGTGGAACAAACCTATACTCGAAAGTCTAGTAGCGCGGTCGCCGTTCGTTTAACAAGGCTACACGTGAGCATTCATTATTATTCATAGATGGGCTACCTGTTTTTACAGGAACGCTACCTGATTGGTGGCTTTGATTTGGGGGTTCTCGCGCTGGGAATGTCCGCGTACATCGCAGTACCAGCGTATTGAGCAAGGACCATGTGATCCATGAACACCTTTGATTTGAGGATAGGTGGGAAAGACCGAGAACAACTCGTTGGAACCCGGTTGAAATGGTCTTCATAGTGCTGAACTACTATAATAATTTGACACTTGATGACATGGATGATATGACAGCTATGAGTACTACCGTCTGATGGTATCTTAGATTGGCCCTCTAGATTCTGGGCCTTCAATCATATGAAATTATGGAAATCAAGGATTAATTCACCTGAATGATGCCCTCCTAAACGCCCCTCTGTTCATGGATCGTGCCGACTGATGCTTCACCATATCAACAGATTCAGCTGTGCACAGACTAATAACGCTGACGATTAAATTCGTATCTCAATGAGCCACTTAATTGGGACCGCTCAAACCCTTTGAGCTTTGATTAAGGTGACTAATTAATGTTGTCGTGAATTCAATTACGATGCCACGCACGATAATCGATTTCCTGTCACGTATATCTGCGTTAAGCATTAGTAGTTAGTTCTTTCATCATGATCGATTATGATACGTGGGGGAACCAAAGAGGCCATCGTCATGAGGAAGGAGAGAATGCTTCAAATAAGTTAACAATAGTTGATTATTCAAGGAGGATCTGGCTCGCGTCCGCCGTTCGTTCGTTGTAGTTGGCCCTTAGAACTTTTCCGTATGACCAATTTACTCGTCCCTATTAACGCTTAATAGAATGGATTGGTCAAGTATACATCAGGCCTTTAAGAAGATAAGCCGCAAGAAAATAACCACACTTGTTATAGAATGTAGATTTTGTGGATTCTAATCACGCTTTTCAACTGCAATAAAACCCGATCAATTCAATAACGCAAAAAACAAGTATTTAAAAAAAAAATCTTTATCAACCCTTTTATAATTTTGACACATTATAATTTGAGCTTTTTAGACTTCAGGCTAGCGTGAATTTTGAGGAGGTTTTGCACGTGACAAGGAATCGTACCGATTGACGTAACAAATTACTTACATGTTTTGCGGTATAGTTCTTGTTGGAATAATTTACCCTTAACTTGCGGGGAAAAACTTAACTTTCATATAAAGCGTAAGGATTCTAAATTCGCAACGTTCATCAGCCATCCGTAATGCTCCAAAAAAGTCTGAATTTTTGCAAATGGACCTCATTTGAGTTCTGGTTGTACTTAGTAGCATATCATTACACCTTCAGTAGTATCATTGTAAGTGGGGAACCCTATGTAGCGTTACTACTAGCCTACCAATATCGTCAATCTCGTAGATTCCTAATAACAGGCATGTTGCAGTACGAGAGCAGTGTAAGCACCTTTGGAACAACCAGATGAGGTGGCCTTTGTACAAGTTTCTCTCGGAAGGGAGTTAGTGGCGCTTCAGATCTCTTACAACCCCTGTAGTTCAAGTTTTGACGAGGGTCAGCTTCTCCCAAGGTAAACACGGCTTCCTTCTCGATAACTTGGAAAATGCCTCTGAGGTGAATCAATATGATGGCTCAGTTCCGGGATTTCTCGTTTTTGAACTATTTTCCGTTCGGTGATTTGTTCGCAGACGGTGAAATGGTGGAAGCAAAAAATTTGACGTCTAATGGGATTCAATTGGCTAAATAGCTATTACCTGGCTTATTGGTCGAGTCATGGAAACCTTGATTGTACGCAATATTTAAACAAGCTTAATGGCTATCAAAGCAGCTTTGGCGCATAAATAAACATTACTAGCGGTGTTGCGGTAATTAAAGAGGCTTCAACAGTATTACTATAAGCGAAAGTACTCAGATTTGTGGGTCATCTATAACACCAAAAACGTGGAAAAGCATTCCTTGGAGATCTATAAGACAATGGACGAAGCTCAATTTTGTAGTAATTCCACAGAAAAAGGTTGGTCTATCTGCCATGCCTTATGGACTCAAAAACAGCTCAACGGATTTGAAGGATTAAACAAAAAACTATTAACAATCAGATGACATTCCTCCATATACTGCAATCCGCACAACCGTGTGCAAGCAATTATTCTAAAATGGTTTATTATTCATTAGGCAAGAGCTAGGGGTGTGGAAAGTGAGTATAGACTGTCCCGGACTCATTCCGATCGGTTCAGCGTCCATCATTTAGTGAAAAATGATACTCCACGCTTCTAGGTACCCGAAAATCTTGAAAACCCACTTTCAAAATGGGTAAGTAGGTACTCATTCGAACCATACCCTCCGGTGTTCCCGAATCGGTCCGAGACTCATCTCAATCGATTAAGCTTATAACACCGTAAAAAATGTTACCCCACACTCCTAAATCGCCAAAAATCTCGAAAATACATTTTTCGAAACACACATTTTGACCCTCCCCCAAATTTGGTCCGATTGGACTGAAAAGTTTCGAAGACCAAGTAGAGAGTTGTTGTTGCGGATAGTGATTAGAGGAATCAGATAAACAGTGACGACAGAATGTATTCGTCATCTCAATCAGTCACATGGTTTACGATTGAGGGATATTCTTGACATTTACAACGATGTGACGATACTCAGGGCCGTATAGTTAGATATATCTTGGAGTTTTCCGAAATGAGCTCCATTTCGGTACTTAATTGAATTAAAATATGTATTGTAGAAGAAATGCGGTAGTGATGGCGGAATTCGATAACTTATTATTTACTCAATTGGGCAGGGACAATGGCTACAACCTCGAGTGAAGCTCGATCATAAGCCATCCCCGAGACGTCGCTCAACCGCCATTAGCTGGTTAACCAACCACGAATGATCTGATATCGATGTGATGTAGTGCTAATAGTCCGTCCTATTACTCCTGTTCCTCAACTACAAACCGCCCTGACAATCTCAAATCCCGAGGATCTCCACGCCGGTTGGAATGCGTCTATCAGTCATAGTCAGTGATGCGCTCACGTTAAGACAGTACGGTTGACCGATCGTTACTACTGCCCACTTGTATCAATTTAGTTACCCGCCTGCGTCGGACGTTGTCAAATGCAGATTCCCTGCTCTCAGCAATATTCATCAGTTGGGACCTGTGGCGTAAAGTAGAATGAACTATTTTGAATAATGTGACTCTGAGAAGATCGAGAGGGTGGTCTCAGGAGATGTCCTCGTCTCCCTCAACACCGTCAATTTTGGAGCTAAAAATAAACGCGCTACTTGGCGCAATCAACACCAACTTTCTCATATCAAACGCTCAATTCAGTAAGCGGTATTATTACAGATCCAGAATGGACATAACACGACATTTCATAATCCTTGACAATTTGTTTCCCACCGACCAAATGGGCAGGAGCGCGCAAAGTACAAGCCCATCTAAATTACGCAAAAAACGCTGCAAATTCTTTCACACGGGTTGGTTATTCCTCGGACCAGGCGCATAGAGACTCATTTCTTCAACATTGGGAAAATGGAAACAGTGGGTGTGATGGGTACCGGACCAATTCCAATCGATTCAGCTTCCGAAATTTAGTGGAAAATGATACCCCACACGCCTAGGTAGCAGAAATCTCGAAAAAAACATATTCGAAATGGGTAGATAAATACCCATTTTGACCCATAACCTCATCCAGTGGGTGCCAATCGTTCTAGCACCCATTTCTTTGGATTCAGCGTCCAATACTTAATGGGAAATAACACCCCACTTGAAAACCTTCCACTGGCATTCCCTCCCAGCTTTTGAGGCAATCAATTGTATCGTATCTTCCTTTTGCTATTGGACCTACAATTTTGTATTTCGAGGAAAGCGCAACTTCCAAAACCTGAACAGAAGGCGCAGTAGGGATCCACGGCCCTGGCGCAGTCAATTCAGATTGGCTCTCCTATGAACAGATGTTTCTGAGTCCTTCCAAACATATGAATCAGGCTTTAGACGGAGGGGAGCTCAGCATCATAATGTAGCTCTTCTTCTACGCTCTCAGTCCAACTGCCATGTTTTGGAGAACTCGGACAATAATCAACGCAAATTTCCTCAAAACTACTTACTAATCTCATCAAACTTCTTCATTTTCAGTCTTTAACTCGTATTACGAGTATCTCAGCTACAATTTGAGACGACTAGCGAAAATGAAAACGGCCTTTTTAGGTGAATATAATATTCTAGATTTTCAACTCCTACCCGCTTATGGAGAGTTTGCCTCCAGTGAACAGAAAAGACCATCAACTTCGGTAAATTTTCCATCGTCAATGAACTCAAAACGTGAACTTGCCTCGAGTGAAATAGTTCGTTTGAGAGCTCACCTGAGCAAAAACTGAACCGAAGTTGCGGTTCCCTGAGAAGCTCAGTAGGGTTGACTCAGTGGTTTTGGAGGAAGAAAACCGCTTTGACCGCCCCAACTTTCACATCCTGTTATTCTGCTTCATAATCTCTACCTCTCGTTTTCCCCTCTTATTCGGCACCTGAATCGCACGATGTTCATCCGTTTAACACATTCGTTCTGGTAAGTAGTATAAATCGTTGTCCTCAAGCCATTCGTTGACAAAGAAGCTTTCAACATCTTCAACGAACGTTTTATACGGCCTTCCTTGAGTTTAAAAAGTTTCTAGGTTATCGGAAGGAGAGAATAATCCTCATAACTTGGTGGGAAATCCTCAAATCCCGGTAAAAACTACTTGCGCAATAAACTGTAAGATCTGCCGCTCCTCCCCAGCTAATAAATGCGGGTGAAACTTGAGCCGTAAAAAGATCTTTATTGTTTGGGGTGAACCTCTCTTGCTTGAGGTTCTTTAAAAAGTAACGACAAGCAGGCAAAGTAGAAAATCCCTAAGTAAAATACCTGTGTAAGTAGAAAATGAAAAGTTCTACCTTGATGGAGAAATGAAGGCTCAAATATATACTTTTTCATAGAAAACGTTATTTTATAGGTCGGCGAGGATTATTAATTAAACTTGGCTTGAATCGGGATGAAGATAATACCTACCTATCTTAGATATTTCCTTGAAAGCCCGTCCGTCGGTTGTCCGTCGACGGTGTTTTTCCCGCGGTAATCCCCGTACTGGCAGGAAATCTGATGGGTAGCAGGAAAACCCCTGCTGTTTCGAGGGTAACGATGGAATGGAGTTTAGACTCCGAGAAAATCCTTTAATGCACCAACAGGGGAAGTGCGGATTCTCTCTCGAAGCTGGGAACGAAAGAATGAATCGGAAATAAAATGTTTCTGAAAATAACGTAGAGGGCGGTCGAGTTGCTGCAATACGGTGGGTATTCGTATCAAAGCTCCACATCGTATTGACTGGAATGCACTCGTAACGTTCTTGGTAATTTCGTGGTCGGACGAGAATTTGAAGTGGTTAAAACGATCTACTTCACGATCGTTAGGAAGAGGTTTCATTTCGTTGGAGCTCTGAGGTCCAGTAAATATACTGTACGAGTACTGTTTGGCAACGAAATTGTCCTTCTTAGTTTTTTCCATTTCCTCTCAAGATAAAATACAAACCAACTTTCGCAAGAATTGAGAGGGTTTTGCGCTCGAAGGGGAAATTTGCTTCTACCGGGAGATAATGACATTTTAACCGCATCTCGGTGGGAAACTGTAGACGTAATTCGGAAATGGCCGGGTTGATCGTGCAAATCATTAGGTAGTAAATGCTGATGAATGAGACGTTATTTGCGTTCCCAAGAGTTCTGGAATGGTAAACACTTTAATGATACCCTTGTACATAATCTCTGACATTGATCCACTGTTCATTTGGTTCAAGAGGGATATCATTACATCCGTCCCAATACTAAAAACAAGAATATTATCATGAACTCAACCAGAATTGAGCCAGTGGCAAAGAAGTGGATCACGTCGCCATTATGCATCATCACCCAAGTTGCAAAAGGAAGAGAGACAGCTTGGTCTGCGAGATCTCCAGCATTACCCAATGTTGATTACCCAGTGGTGTTCCTCGCCATTCTGCTGCTCTACTGGTATATCCCAGGTCCAGCACTGGGTACAAAGGCATCACGCCAGCTTGTGCATCACATCAAGCGTAATTTATCGCGCCTTTCAGGCGCTCATATTCCCCAGGTCGTCATTAAAAGAACACACCAAGTGGTAAGTTCTTCCAAGCGAACGAAAGCTCCTAGATCTAACCAATTGCCGACGGTAGTGTCGCTCTGCCATCCTCTGTGCCCTTATCAAATATTTCCCTGCTTGTGAGAAGGTTTCAGCTTGAGTAGTTTCCGCACCATACTCAATGTAAAATAGTTAGAGGAGGTTTAGAGGAGGAGAATGCAAAATAATTGTCTGTCCGTACAGGCAGCGAACCCTTCTCCGACATTACGATCAATAAATACGAGGGAAACTTGCAGAAACGTGATGTCAGCCCCCGCTTTCAGTCGACCTCACGACATCTTTGCTCGAAATGATCTTGCATCGATGGTGGATGGATGCACCAGCTGTTATGGCTATCCCCACATCAGCATCCCTTCTTCTATACACACTACTCTCCAATTCAAGTGATACAACAACAAAAACGATTCAGCATAACGAACGGATCCAATAAACCGTACCCTGCCCAACTTGCCAACTGACGGAAACTCGTGATTAAGTCGTTAATGAAAAGGGAAACAAGCCGAAGAGTATTTTCAAGTTGTATCCTCTCTTAGCCGCTTACAAGCAGGAAAAGGGAAGAAAATGTTACTTTCTTAAGTGCTGTTGAGTGTGTGACAGGGGCTTAGAGGAGGACTAAAGACTCGTTCAACTTCCCCTGAGCCTCTCTCCTACAGCTTTTACTCATACTTAGCACGGGAGCGAAATGGGCTTCACCCTAAATGATTCGAGAGGTTAGTTTTAATAAGATGAGAATTCCGCGCGCCAGTATGCTTACAGTATAGAACGCTGAAAGCTTGAAGGGCTTTGATGACACCTAACGGATTTATACACCTGTGCCACCACCTTCAGTTTATTGTATATTATTATTAAAACCACATAAACAACGGTTGACAACAAAATTACGCCTTGACAGCCCCATTGAGGTATATTGAGGCGTATACGTCCCCGGTAAATTTAGAAATAACGGAGAAAATGATTTTCCCTTTGAATTTAACCGCCTCGGTGGAATCAAAGAGGACATGAACAGCTCATTTCATGCCTATAAATGAGTTATAACTGGCGCTATTCCCAGAAATTTAATATCCTTCTCGGAACGATACACCTTTTATTTATATTAACAGAATGGGGAATCCTTTTTCACAGCTACTTCTTTGGTGTTTGTAAATTCAAATTCATCTCCTTTCGTTGTTCGCCCTGCGGGATAAAAGCACCATTACATTGCCCATGTAATTCTTAAATTTGCTCAAATTACCCTTATGTGCCTCACTCACATCCAGCTGGTCCACCACATGGACACAAATGGTTCATTCGCTTTAACAGAATGATTGCTACACATAAAAATAGTTGACAAACCAAATTTTAGGAGCCAATTTTTAGATTGATTTTTGCGCTTGTCCAGGCGAATGAGATACCATTTTCCACCAAAAATTGTCGGCAAATCATAGATTCAATCATCAGTTCATCGATACAAATCTATTTGACCACTTATCCTTTTATTTTAATTAAATAATAATTTATTTTGATCAAAATCACATTCATTATTCTCCGAATAATAACCCTATGTTTACTTACATGAGGTATGAAAACAGAGTTCTCCACAATTGTGACCTATTGCAATATGGAATTCTAAACCAAAATTTCTTTTTTTTTCTAAATCTTGGTTAAATCTTCAAAATTTATTCGTAAAAATTTGAATTTCTTTAAACAATAGCAGGATTTTGTAAAAAATTGATAATTTTGTCAGTAATTACTTCACTAATTACGTATCGATTCCAGTTGGTCCCTGAAACGTTTCAGCCCTCGAAAAGGAGGCAGGGTATGGGTGAAAATGAGTACTTATTTTAAAAATAAGTTTTCGGGCGTGTGGCGTACTTTTTTACTTGTTTCCGCCAAAACAGCCCACAAAATTATGTACTTCATAGATTTTCCTGTCTCATATTAGTATTATTACTTGGTTTTTTCATATTATGTTCTCTAGTTTAGGTAATTGCTCTGGAGGCAACAAAAGTGTCCTTATCTAGACGAACAAGGTCCACCTAAAATAGCAAACCTGTTAATAATTGGAAATAATTCGCTGCGGTTTCAAGTCACAAATTTGTCGTTAACTTGGAGTGGAACACGTCACTTGGCTCGTGTTTTTTTGACGCCATCTTTGTAAATAATGCAATTTCATTTTTCCCGTGAATTTTTCATTCAATTTTATTAAACTTGAGACTGACTTCGATTCTGAAGAGGAAAGCTTTTTGTCTCGACCGTTGAACGAACTTAGCGAAGGCGAGACAGCTCGACAAGAGTAATAACAAGGAAGAGCGTGAGCAGAAGGGAAGAATACAATTCTATCGTCTCTCTGAAAATTGTCTGTTGTCCGGAGTACAAAAAGTGATTGTTTTCTCATCACTTTCCCGTATTTGTTATTGTTCTACGGGATGAGATGATTCTTCATTGAAGGACCATCGGAGGTTAATGAAAATTGCACGTTTACCTTCAACCTTCAGTTCCATTCGCCTAAGTTTCGCCCGCACTTGACGGCGCTCTATTAATGCCCCTAAGTGGTTTTGAATAGTTGATTTCCTTCTCACAATATACCCGAGGCTTTCACCCTCCTGGCAGGGCGGTTGTGGGGATCCTTGCATGTAAAACGGTTCATAATTTCTTGAAGACCCGGCTTGAATCCTCGGGCGAAAAGCCGCTGCGGCTAACTTTTGTGTGAGCTCGATGTTTGTTAATTAAAGTGTTTTATAGCCACATCCTGCTCGGCTCAACTACGACCGTTCAACTTTTTGCCACTTGTGATCAGCAGTAGAATGATAGTTTACGAGGAACACACATAAAAACAGAAGAGTTGTTCGTGGGGAAGCGGATCGCATTCCTCACATCATAACTAGAATAAAACAAAGTGAGATAATACTTCTATCGATCCTGATGAGAACACCAAATGACTTGAACCGCTTTTCCAGCGAGCATGATGAAAATCGTCGTTATGGAAGGTCGTATGACTTCTAGAAGCTTTCCTGTTCTCAGTGCTATACATTTATTGTGATGTCAACCTTATTTTTGGCAATGAAATTTTCAGAATATTACTTTTACAAGAAAATGCACCGCTTCATTCGTATAGACAGACAGAAACAAATTGAAAGTAAGAGAAGTCAAAATACAAAACTTATCTTTTAAAATGTTGAGTGTCCAAATTATCGATCTTTGCTTGGTTTCAGCACACGGAATATAGTGAAAAAGATACCACAAATGCCTGGCGAGATCGGCCCGGATTTGGGGAGGGTAAAAGTGAAATTCGAATTTCGGGATTTCTTGTGAATTAGATAGGAACCAGGTAAGGTACGATTTTTCACTAAATTTGGGACGCTAAATTCTTTGAGATAGATCCGGGGTCGATTGGCACCCACCAGGGGTGGGTACGGTTCCAAATGGGTACCTACCTACCTTTTTGAGACTTTTAGGTACCTCGGCGTGTGGGGTACATTCCACTAAATGTTGGACGCTTAAACGATTAGAATGAGTCTGGTTAATTTCACACTCATGGTTTTTCCCATGCTTTTGCTCCAAGGAATAATAAACCATTATGGAATAATTTGCTGTGACGTCCATAAGAAACCCTAGCTAAGCTGTTATAGGTTCTGTTTTCTCGGCATTGTTTGGGTTATCTAGCAAGACTGCTTTGCTCACTACTTAAGAAACAGTGAACTCACACAGCATTGGTTACTCTTGGTCCCACCCTGTTCCATCAGTCCATCACAAATTGATACATTAGTTAGAGAGAGGAGGAACATTTCAAGATGCATCTCAACAATTTGTGGACAATAATTTCCTGACGTACCAATTAAACTAAAGAACATTGGTTTTGGTTATTGGTCAGTTTTAGTCAAAAAATTCGATTTCTTGTTTTTCAGGTCAAGCTCTCTCATTCGGAATATGACCAGGTTTTGACCAAATACTGCAAACTGGGGGTGAGGTTGACAACAGATACGAGCTAACCAACCAACTCTGAACGTGTCCCCTTTAGGGGGGGGGGGGTTACTTTGTCTCATTCACGGACGAAAAACCATCCATTGAGCCTTAAAGCTATAGTTTTGAACGCTGAAAACATTGTGACGAGTTCGGGATCGATTGACGCTAAAATATGCTCAAGTTTTACGTCTAAAAGCGCATGCAGAGCCAAAATCAACAAAAAACCTCTAAAAATAAATTACATTGGGCAGAAATATTTAGCCAGGGTCCAGGTGGGTACCTATGGATGAAAATGTTGATGTATATGGGTTAACAAAACGTGTAAAACAAACCAAAACGTATAACAGTGCATACTTACTCATGATTTGATCATATAACACTTCGTTCACTCTTGTTTAATTCATTTTCTCCCGTCTCATGATCGAACATCAAGAGAAATTGAATTGAGCGAGAAAGCAAACGTCGGCTTTGACGTTACAGGTCCGGTTTAATTGAGCGAGTCGATCTGCACTTCAACAGTAAACGACAAAGTTGGCGGAATAGAGGATGGATAAGCTTTAAAAAAAATCCAACGCCAACCCTTTGAAAAGAGATCGAGGCATCGGAGAATAATTTCAAGCCGCCTTTCAACTCGAGTTCCATCTTAAAAGGTCCCGAGGGATTTTTTTTATTGTGTCTGCCGCCGACGGAGTCGAGTTTTAAACGGCAACAAGAGGCCGCACTTACTGAAGGGATATCACAATGGACTAAGTCTTCGCTTCTCTCTTTGTCAGCTCTGATAGGATAATTCATCGGTTTTTAGGTTTAAATAACTCGAAAGTTTGTTTCAGCTTTGCAAGTCTCAAGTGTTCAAATTTCAAATCATTTTTTCAACAAAATATTGTTTCAATGAAAACAATTTTTGAACATTTTTCAGTGAAAACAAGTTCAGATTGCCATATCAGCAATGCTTATTCCTAGAAAACTAATTCTACGGCGAATCGACGAAGAGTCATTTGTAATTCGTTCTCCAGACACGAGAGAGCGCAGCAGACCCCTGGGCTCTCTAGAGTGCCTTGAGCCTTCATGCCATCATGTACAGTGCACAGACAGATGATACAATCATGTCTCATTCTAGCGTAGGCATGAGCAGTGATTCTCCTCGAAGACGTTAGGTTAGCTAGTGGTCATTTGCTCTATGTAAGAAGGACTGTTGGTAACTATTGTAGATTTGCTGTATGTACTCTGTTCTGAAGCACATTAGTTGATACAATACATCCACCTTATCATTTTTATTTATTTATATTCATATTTATGCTGATACGCATAATGCCATGAATATATTTTTATTACAACTGGCTATTTGTTCGCGATACCTAACTTGTGTTATTTCCTATTTTTATAAAATACCATATTCTTAGGTTGAGTTAGAAACATGAATGTTCTGTTGGTATGCAACTTTTCTCAAATGGCGCCGTGATTGTGACTAGCTGTGAAATAAGTACTAATCATAAAATGTATTACCCCTCTATCCTTCACACTAGGCCAGATGTATTCCTTTTGTAATAACTGAAAACGGAGAAATGCGTTTGTTTCCCATTAATTTAAACATACGATTCATGACATTTGTTCATATAGTTTGTTCCAGTGGTTATCAGCAGACATCACTGGAAACGGATCGAGAGAGAAAACTCTTGTCTGATGGGGAAATCAGAAACATTTGTCAGGACATCTTTTATCTGATACGGACGATGATGAGGACTTCTAAATTGCTGATGATCCGTCACCTTCTGATGGAGAAGAAGACCATGTTTTTGATAGGAGTTCGATGATCATTCAGATGTAGATTCCCACTATGAGTCCAAGGAAGAACGTCCTTGCCAGGACTTTTTGTCAGATTATTATGAGTCACCAGATGAAGCACACGAAAGGCTTTCAGTGGATTTTTCATTTACATCACAGGCACAACCAAGCAACTCAAAAATGAAACCCACAAATACAACACAGCAAAAGCGTAAATCCATGAAGGACGAGAGGAGAGCCACAAACGTCCAGAAATTGTTTGTAAAGTAGGTTTGGAATTGAGGTCACAGAGGAAAACACCGCCCAAAAACATCGTGTGCAGAAGGCTGGGGGTGCTTGCTTCTGCTGCATGAGCAAGTATGGAGTATTTCAAAGCTTTTTCCACGCCCGAAGTGACAGATTTGGTGAACGATCACTCGAGCAGAAGTAAAATCAAGTCAATTATGCGCAATCTTTCGTGGAATTCTAATCAAGGCTGATGGTCTCAATTTGGAAATACTATTTACAAAGGTTTAATTTGTGATTAGAGATTGCTCACCCGACTCCAAAGTCTAATTTCCTGCTTCAAACATTATTAGCTGCCATGAAATGGTGAAAAAACACCGTTTTCAGGGGTGCATGTCAACCAACGTAAGGTTAGTAAGAATCGGTCGATAAGTAGAGTCCGTTTTTCAGGGTTAAGCCAAATATCCATTGCGAAATTTGCTTTCATTGCTAAATTACGATCAACTTAGCTGTTTATCTCCCACAACCCGACCATTTGTGGCCCAAAGCATTGGAGCGTATCAATGATTCCGAGTGTTTAACTCGGAAAAACTGACATTTACATGATTACAATTAACGACTCACCGTGGTGTTGGTACTCGACGTGCTGGTTCGATGGTGAGCTCTGGCTGCTGGTGAGCTTGCGCAGCTGACAGCAAGCCGCGACTCGGGACCCGAGCCGTTTTTGTTGATTTCTAAGTAACAATGGCTGGTCTCCAGATGAGTTTGGGCTCTTCTTTCTTCTTGAACGATTTTTCTGGCCGCTCTGAAATCCGAAGGAATGAAATTAAAGAGGTCCAACGCTATGCGTTCTTATTATTGAATATGTACACGTTTTTCAAATGCAACAAAAACACTCAATTCTGATACTGTTCCAAAATTGAGAAGCCGGTTAACCTCATGATTCGCTAGTTTTTCAACGATAAACCGCCTGGTGATGTCAGCTATTTTTCATCGGACCTTAATTTACCGCATTCACTGCCGACAAATCTCCTTTTCGGGAATAAAATTATCGATTCGTCGTGGCCATTTTTCCAAGCTACAAACTGGAGAAAATAATGGTGTGTGCGAAGACTCCACACGCATTACCCTTCATTATTCGTGAGTTTATTGGCCTTACTCGAGGATGAATGAGAAACGCACGGGCTGATGCTGCCAAAAAAAAACTCATGTGAATACGTTAGGAACTTAAGGAGGCAATCTAGGAATTAAAACTGGAATTTCGAGACAGTTGTGAGAACAATTTGCATTAATTATTTGTAAGGCCAGGCCAGGCGTAATGAGAAAAGCCACTTATTTCCAGGGTATAAAAGCAACCACGGTGGAGAACCACCGCATCTCGAACACTTTTAAAAATATCATACAATACAATATGTATAATACCGTACTATTATGAGTAAGAAAAGCAAGAGAATATTTCCCAAATTTTAACCATCACAGTCGGTCTACTATGACTGAGGGTCCAATTATTCACCGAAATATTCCTTTTTTATTCGTAAAAATGAAAATTAGGGAGAGTGAGGATTCATAATAACGAGTGAACTGACTTCAATATTACATGCCTTTGAAGGCACTTTGAAGGGTACAGACTCAACGATTATCATACTTTCGTTTATTACTCTTTTGAGAATGATAGACCTTTGTATTCGTTTTAAATAAAAATGAAAAAAAAAGCTTTCTTTCTTTTAGCTTTTACATTTTACGTTTTAAAGTATGTAAATTTAAAATCCTAAATGTCCACCCGTGGAAAGAGGCTTTTACAGCCCTCTGAATGCTGTACATATCAAACACATCATTTTAGCGGCCTTGATTGTGCGTTTTTCGCTATAGTTTTGGACGCTGAAGAGATTGCAAAGGGTTCGGGATTGATTAACGTTGATTCTCACGTTTTAGGTTTAAAAGCGCATATACCTGGAGCCAAAATTCTCCTTCTTAAGCATCTACCCATGAGGTAATTGGATCTAGGCTCGTTAAGTACAATTTACAATTGCATTTTAGACGCTGAATCGATCAAAATTGGCTTGTGACGGATGGCAGGGGAAATTAAGGTTAAAATTAATGTCCAATAAAGGTGGATTATTAAAACATTGGATTATTTTTAGTTAGGTAGACACCGACTCTTTGGACTCCAAAGATACAAATGTATAATAATCCATGTGCTATGTTTCTCCTTCGTAATTGTTCAAATCTTCAGTGGGTAATCTACATGAATGCTGTGATTTATCTAAGAAATGCAAGCTATTAACAGGTATACGGTGGCAACCTTTCACTCAGTAGGCCTAGTAAAGTAATCTCAATCGTGAATTCAACAACTTCTCGAGTCAACACTGAAAACGCCAAATAAGTCAACATTTCCTCGAGGAACGAATCAGGAAATGGATTTCCACCGTAGGAAATGAGTCAGGGAAATGTTCACGTGCTTTCGAATTTTCACGCAGTCGGCACCGTGACCCTTTCGAACAGCGGGTGTAAAATCAACAGTCACCTTCCTCACCTGCAGCTCTTTTGAGGGGTTTGGAGTAAATTAAAACTACCTCGACGCTGTTTTTCTTTTCACTTTGATAGCAGAAGGGGGTGCTAAATGGTTGAGGGCACAGCCGCTGCGAATGTCAGCGTGTTTTCTATATACCTTCCTAAATGATAATACAACGAGTTTGTCACGCCTCACACAACGATAAGGTAGATTAATGGGGAGCAACCTTACAAATTGGAGCTGTTCATCAGAGTAAAATAGGTCAATGTCGGAAACGAGAAGAAGCGGAAAGAGGAGACAAATTTGCCTCTTCAATCTAAAAATAACCACTGATATTACGGTTATTTAAGGAAATAAAAGATCACGTATCAATGTTGACAAAGAGTTGTAAAAATATTGAACAATATTTATTACTTTTATATTGTTTAAGAAGGCTTTTGACTTGAAGAAGTGACTGTTGTATAATTTTATATAATTAATTGGGCCAGAAATTATTTATTCATTCTATAACTTGTGTTTAACCAATATGAGGGACAGTTGTACCAAATGGAATTTTCGTGTGGGATCAATCTGTATTGCCTTTTAAGGGGCGTAGCAAGGAACAACCTACTTAGTCAGATGGTTTTCAGACCCAAGTGGCTGGACGTTTCAAGAAATCTGAATTTCACCGGAATTCGGGAATAGTACAATAAGGAAAATTATTGCAAACCCCCGACACAGTTAGATTAGGATTATTATTACAGAGTCAAAAAATGCTGCAAATTCTTTCACAGTGGTTGGTTATTCCTCAGACCAGGAGCATGGGGTCTCACTCCCATTTTGACCCATAACCTTTTCCGGTGGGCGCCAATCGTTCTGGGATCCACTTCATTGGAGTCCAAAATTTTGTGGAAAATTATACCCCACACGCCTAGATCGCCAAAAATCTCGAAAATCAATTTTTCGAAATTCACATTTTGACCCCAATCCCGCCCAAATTCGGTTCGATCGAACTGAAAAGTTTCGAGGACCAACTAGAGCCAGAAACGGGTCCCTGACCAAAATTTTAGAATTTTAGAAAATTTTCTACTACCAAAGTCGGCGTGGACGGTGGACGGACATTTGATTTTTTTTTATCTAGACACTTTGAAACGTCCAGAAAAAATTTTTGGGCCGAATCGGAGAGATTGATTTTTTGCAAGAGAACATAGGTTGATTATCCAATGAATAACCAACCAAAATGAGGAGAGAAGGGAAAGACCAGAACTCTCGTAGGCAATCGATTGGCTGTAATAAAAAATTGATAGAGTATAGTGAATTTATCGACTCGTTCTTACCTGAAGATTTTGTAGTAGACGAACATCATGACAGACAGAGGTATGTAAAATGAGCCCAAAGTGGCGTATATTTGATAGCCAAAGTTCTGACAGACGAGACATTGAGTGCCCGGATGGCCCGGCATTTCGCCGTGTGTGTTGCCCAAAATCAGTAGCGGTGGCAGGCTGATGCAGGCGGCTCCCAACCAGACCATGGAAACGCACAGGATCATCCTCTTGGGAGTCCTCTTCACTCCATACTCGAGCGGCTTTGTGATAGCGTAGTACCTACAACAAGTTGGCAAGAAGTTGTGAGAGAGGGACTTACAGATTCGTAATCCCGCGCGAGAGCTCACTTCAGGGTTATAACTCAGTTACCTACTTTGAGTAGGGAAGGGATAATACCACCCTGAAAAGGGAACTGGCACAGGTACTTCACAACATTGATTCAACTTCAACTTCGATACAGCCTCTTGAATCAGAACGTAGGTCAGAACAACGACCAACTCTCCTGATTTCCCCTATTAATCATCCTTTTGCTAAAACCCTAGAAACTGATGCAGACATTAAAACAGATCGTCCCAAAACCGCTCGATAAACCAGACTTATCCATGTTTTGTCCAATTATCAAGATGGTCTCGAACTGTCTAAATCCTAAAGGAACCTTCAGTCTCAACGTCGAATTCTGGTTCAACGGAGCTTTGAGAATGTGAATGGTGTAAATAGGTTGGTACCAGATATACATATTTACCTTCATCTTGACTATGCCTACCGCGGAGCGCCGGTACTCACCATTATTCCGTTAGGAGCGCTCTTAGTATATATTTCTTAATTATCATCCCGACGAAATCTCCTCACAGCTCTCATTTTAAATTGTTACAAGCGGTTATACAAGAAATATTCCCCTCCTTAGACCAAAAACACATTTTTGAGAATATATGAGCGATTATAGGCGCATCAATTTGAAGTACTTGAGCCGTTCTCCCAAATCTCCCTATATTTTGACCTCAAAAACGTATCTAACATTTTGGGGTATTTACTTTTTTACGAAGAAGCATTGGCTGCTCATACTAGTCAAGTTGAGATTAGGAGGGTACATTACACCAAATAGTAGCCTCAAACTTAACAATTTTTACTGCCAAAATCATTGTTTACTCCTTCTCGATACATTCTTAGAATTTTTTAGAAACATGGAACACATTTTTACTGCGGTTCAACTGCGTCCAGTTGAGGCCAAAACATATGATTTTCCCCGTAAACCCCAAGCCACAGCACATATCCCTTTCCTCTCACAGTCTTCAAGTGGAAATTGCACGTGCGTGAACTCCACCACTAACACGAGAGTCATAGGCCAACCAACACGATCTAAGTGTGATGAAATGTACTTTTTCCTCTGAATGTACAGAAACGGTGTTCTTATCTATTACCAATACGAGAAAATATAAAATGAATGCTGAAAATGAGGATAACTTACCGATCCACGCTGATCATACAAAGGTTGAGAATAGACGCTGTGCAAGACAGCACATCGAAACTGACCCAAATATCGCACATGATCGGCCCCAAGTTCCAAGTGCCGAAAATCTCGTAGAGAAGTGCCATGGGCATAACAAGAATGGCGACGCAGAGATCGGAGACGGCCAAAGAGACCAAGAGGTAGTTACAAGGTCGCCTGAGCTTCCGGACAAGACAAACAGCGACACACACGAGTATATTTCCAACTAGAACAGAACATACCGAAATTTTGTAAGAGCCGTTATAAAAAGAAAACAAAAATATGACTTATCAACCAACCATCTTTACGTTACGCAGATTGAGGTGTCATACAACCGTATGACCATACAAGGTTCAGTACGTCATTACGGATCAATAAATTATTACATCCCATCTCCCCCATTAAGGTGAAAATTCTTTTAGAAGGTAGAGTTTGGTTACTTTCCCATCTACTGGCTCAACTTTTCATCAAACCTGCCCCTTTATCACCCAAGAAACTATCTTTACAAAGCATTAAAAAACTATTCAAATCGTCCCACAAGGATTTAAAGCTCTAAATGCCCTTGATTGCGTAGGAACGCATACCTATGAGGTTTCCAAAGTACATGGTACCCCATTTAATGGATTTTAATGGAATTTAATGGAAAAAATATCAATGGACGTACAATCTAAAAATATAATTATTTTCAAATATATTTTTTTGACTGGTGTCAATTGGTTGCAAAACCATCTTAATGCAGCGTCCGAAATTTCAATAAAAAATGATAAACCACCCGCCAAGACCCTCAAAAATCTAAAATATAACTACTTTTAAACCATCAATTTTTCTCGGTAGCCTACCGTAGGTGTCATCAGTCCTAACGATTCGCTTTAATCGATTCAGACTTGGTTATTTACCGGAAGAATCATGTACGTTTTCACCCATAAACCTCCTCCTTTGAGAGCAAATTGGCTGGTTTGATGAGCATAACACAATTATTCCGGTTATTTACCGGATGAATCATATCCCAAAGACCTAAATCTCCAGCAATTTTGAAAAACCAGTTTTAAAGTACACGTTTTTACCCATAAAACTCCTTAGCATTGTAAACGTCTTTACATTGACCCGAATGGCGGACGGATATTTTTGATTTTGACTCATTGACGATTCTTTGACTTGTGAAAAGTAGTTCCGTATTTCTTGAGAGGGATTTTTTTTTTTTCGTTTGTTACTTGGGAATACCAAGGAATATTATTCCAAAACGAATACTTAACAAAAATGAAGACCATTGATGTTATTTGTGGGGAGTTGGATTTTTTGGGAGTTACAATGGGGTTCGCCATTAATTTTGCAGATATGGCGAGTGTTGAAAGAGAGCTACATCACGCTGGCTGTCCCAAAGCCATGCTAGGGCGTATATATGAAAAGATTATTTATCACGAAATCGAGTTGCAAAGAAGACGTTGATGACATTGATGAATTGATTTGAGCTAAAGTAGTCCACACGACGAACGATGTTTAGCTCAGGCATAACTATAGCGACGCTTTATCAATCATGAGTCGATGTTGGATTGATAAACGTGAAAAGGGTTTGCTCGAACAAGATGTATAGAAAAATCAACGTGAATAATCGTGGCGACGCGCTAGTGAAAAATGGCACCGCCTCCACGATTATCGTTCCGTGACAAAGGTGAGTCGGAACGAGGGAGAGGCCTCATTCAAAACGAAAATGGAGTCGTCGAGCTGCGATCAGATGGATTCCAGAGCACGGATGGGAGAACCAATCGCGTGCTTCACAGTCAGCCTCCCATCGGAACAAACGAGGGTCGAGAACATCATGAGAAACAATTCAACGGAAACGAAATGCCAGGCGAGGATGTGCTCACGTCGTTCCAAGTCGGCTATTATAGCCAGTCACAGACCGAACGTTTATCGACCAAAAAGGATAAAATTTATAGCATTACCAAGAGGAATGGTAAAATACGGAAGCTTGTGAAAGCCCCGAAAGTGCTCATGCCAATAAGCAAACTTCCCTTGATTTAGTCGCCTTCATTGATTTAGTAGCTTTCCTTCAAAGGATAAAAAGCATGCCGCAGCTCAATCATCATTTCAATTGTTACACGACACATCTGCATTGTTTCCGAGGAGGATAGAGAAGCAGCATACAGGTGCTACACTTCCTAGAAATCGATTCTACATATAATTCTTGGGGAGAAGTGTCTTGAGGCGTTTTTCTCGGAGACTTAATAAATGTCAAGCGATATCACTCAGCTTTTTTGTGCCAATTACACTTCCATTTGTACAGCGTACAACGTCAAATATTGGGGCCAATCAAAGAGATTGGCCTATGGCATGAAGGCAGGTTTATTATTCAATAATAACTACTAACAAACTAATATGACCACCTGCATTACGCGATTCTGGAAGGTAGTAGACAATTTCCTGGAAATTTGAATTTTCGGTCAGGAATCTCATTAGGTACGATTCTAGTTGGTCCTCGTAACTTTTCAGCCCGATCGACCCAAACACGGAAACGGTAAGGGTCAAACGCTGTAATTTCTTTTACAAGGATTGGTTATTCCTCACACTAGGCGTATGGAGACTCATTTCAATCGATTCAGAGTCCATAACCTCTTCCGGTGGGTGCCAATCATTGGATTCAGTGACCAAGATTAAGTGGAAAACGATACCCTACACGCCTAGGTACCAGAAATCTCGAAAAATCATACTCAAAATGGGTAGATAGATACCCATTTTGACCCATGACCTCCTCCGGTGGGCGCCAATTTATTGTTCTGGGACTCATTTCATTGGGTTCAGCATCCAAAATTTAGTAGAAAATGATATCCCCCACGCCTAAAATCTCGAAAATCCATTATTCGAAATACACATTTTGACCCCTATCCCGCCCAAATTTGGTCCGATTGGGCTGAAAAGTTTCGAGGACCAACTAGAGCCAAGAACAACCTGTCCCAAGTTTCAGATTTTTAGAAAATTTTCTACTACCAAAAACGGCGTGGACGGCAAACGGACATTTGATAATTTTGGGCCAAATCGGAGAGATTGACTTTTTGAATGAAAACATAGGTTAATTATTCTTATTAGAAATTATTAGAATTTACTTATTATTAGAAATAACCAACCAAAATGAGTTTTTTTGAAAAATGGATTTTTGAGATTTTTTGCGACTTAGGCGAGTGGGGTATTATTCCCCATCATGAGGCTAAGTTAGCTGCTCCGTAAGCACAAATGAGACCACAGGCATGTGAGGTTGACGATCGTTCACTCTAAACACTTACCAATCGTGACGATTATGACGACCAAGAGGAGAAGTCCGATGACGAGTGCTTGCAGTTGGGTATAACGAGAGCTGGGCCCTGGGAACCACGGCTGTTCTTGGCTGTCGTTAGCCTCCATGGACCCAGCCCTGCACCGAGGAGAGTCAACCTTCTTCCATCCCTCAGTCTCCCACCATCTTTCTGTAAGCAGAATAAAGAAAAAAATCTCTCTAAATGAACCCATAAACACGGGGGAGTTAATGAACGATCGGAAGAAGATCCAAGTTCGGTTTAGCGACACAAGTTATATGGATAAGAAAGAACCGAACAATGTGAACCGCCTAAAAATTGATGGAGGGGACTCTACTTTATCAGGGAATTCCCCCGTGAGTTTGGGAAGTTGGACGGGTTTAAACTTCGCCCTTGATGTAAAGGTTGCGGAAAGTTGCATTATTGTGGTTTTGAGAAAAAGGGTTTCCACGTCGCAAGTTCGTGCGGGCGAAGCGGATTCCTGAGTATGCGAAGCTTTTGGGTAAAATGGTGTCGTGCTTAGCTCTAATGGAACATGACGTCCGCCTCCGCGCGAGTGAATGTGGAAGGCGGACCAAAAAAGAAAATCGAGAATAGAGCGGTTTAGAAAACTTTGTGACCCACTTTTGTAACTGTGGAATCGCTATTCATCGAATTTGCCAATGTGCCTGAACAACCCATCTCTTTTTGTCGGGCTAGCGGGGCTGGTGAACCGTAAAAATATTCTTTTAAAAAAAGTAATAGGAATATACACCATGGGGTGATGGATGATTCCGATAACACCTTCCAAAGGTGATTTGACGGGTTTCAAAAAGTGGTTATTTAAAAAAATTACATTTTTTAAAAAAACCATTTGCTTATATTGTAGATTCTCAATAAAACTAAAAAAGAAGGTTACTTTTTTTAAAATTTAAAGTCAAAGTTGAAAATAATAATAACCGAGATTGACGATCTGAGGCAAAGGGTATCGTATAAAAAACAACTTGAGGGTAAAAATGAAGTGGAGCAAGGGCGTGAAAAGGTCGATACTTCATTAATCCCCCAGAGATAAGTTTCAGATTACATTTTCGTTCTCTTTGATATTAAAATGGACTTGGGGGACTTCAAACGAGTGGATCTTGGAAGGTTTGTAATTGTAAGACGGCGCCTGTAGGCACAATTGAGCGCTGAAATTATGTAATCTCTGTCAGTTTATAGTACGTGCTTGCACGTAAAATCGTGCTCATGTGGATAGAAATCTTCCAAACATAGCCCAACACAGACAACTCAGAAATAGAAGGGGTTCTATAAGTTGAAACGAGAGCTTTCACAGGCAATTGATCCACACCATTTGTGATTGTGATCGATAGTTTCTCAGTGTTTAGGGACGGCACGATACCACCGACATATCGGTATCGATACTTTTAACAAAAATATCGGAAGTATCGATATTTTTTTGCCGATACATCGGTAATTTTAAGCCAAAGTAAATTACTAGTAAAGTATCGACAGTCTACCTCGGGAATCCTGTCACACCATTACTTCACACGAATCCTATCCAAAATTGGCAGGAAATGAAGACTGTCTTCCCAAACCTTCACGAAGAGGCTTGTAAAATGCTTATTGTGATGGCAACTTCAGTCCCATCTGAACGGCTTTTTTCAAAGGCAGGGGCGCTTTATTCTAAAGCAAGGAACAACAGGCTTTCTGCCAAACTGTTCCAAAAATTGATATTTCTGGGAAATGTTCCCCAAGAAGAATTCTTTTGATCTGTTTTTGAGCTGTGATTTTATATAGGTACTGTAAAAATATAAACCTGCATCTTTTTTTAATTTCTTGAACTTTGCTTTTAAAAATATATAATTGTAAAAAATTAAGACGATAGTTTCTCAGTGTTACTTTCACTCATGAGGTTATAAGAAGAACTAGGCACGATGCGGAGCGTAATTTTCAAGGGAGTCCAGAAACAAAATAGTGGTAGAACGCTCCGTAGCGCTACCCAGCGCAGATTAGATGAACCATTCCTTCATTGCCTAAACTGTCCGTAGGTGATTCATGCCTTTCTAACTAAACTTTTTGAACTCTCTATGCATGGAAAACATATCAGCAAAAAAAAAAATATTTTTTTGAAATTAATTCAGGGTTTCAAAGAGAAAACTCACATCCAGGCGAAACTAGAGGATTTCATCCATGCAAAAACTAAACCTAACGGCTGACAGGCACACGAAGCTTCCCCCAGAGCCAAATCCAATTTCCCGTCTATTTTCTCAACTCCCTTATTTGCTCCATAGAAGCAAGGTAGAAAAAAAAAAGTTCCCTCGTGCTCTATTTACAACAGTCTGTTCGCGGCATCCGCAGCTCCCGAAACCTTCGGCTCTTCCCCGCTTATTTTCGGGTGGGTTCAGTGAATAATGCATCAAGGGCTCCCGATGAGAAGTAAACGTTCCATCAACATTTGTCAACAACTTATCTTCTCGACATATTTCAACTCCACATCGTAGCTCAACGAAGGAAGAAGGTGAATGAAGCCGAAGTACGTGTTGGATGAAATTGAATACGCTACCAGATTTGGTTGAAACTTCTTCTGAATTAGCCAGCGGCGGGTCAATCGATAATGACAGCGTTACATATTGATGCCTGTCGTTATCTATTAGCGTAAATAGCAGGTCAACACATTATTGCAAGGCTGCGCGAAAATTAAAACAACTAAGAGCATTTTATGGACTTTTGTCGTTTGGACGGTGGACGGACATTTTGAATCATCCCTCAATTTTATGAAAGTCGTCTGGATTTGACGCAGCGCTTCGACCCACTGCCGCTAGAGCGCAGTCATTCCTCCGACGACGTTAGACCTGGGGCAAGTTCACCAAATTCACTCAGACTACGAACGACAACATTATAGATCCCAAGATCAATTTCTGTCAGTTTCAGGTCCATGTGTATACTCCAATGTGTCATCCTTGCTTTCGTATGATGAATGAATGAAAGATACCACCGCTGAATGTCACGACTGTGAGCAGAAAGGACAATGATTTACGGTACGCAGTACGTATGATCTGATCATACAGAATGTTTCTAATGGCTAAAAACAACACCAGGCGAGCGAAAGGGCCATATCTACTCATTCCGAATTTGTGTGTGGTCTACGTCGTTCATTCGCTTTACAAAAACATTTAAAAAAGTGTATTACAACTCTTTCCCTGCCCTTGCGAAATCCCTCAAAACACGAAAATTCTAACATTTTAGAACATTTGTTCAAAACTCCTGACCTGGGAATACAGCCAAACAAGGGAAAACGCGATTCAAAGCACAGGAACGGAAATTCATTGTTAGAAGCGATAGCCACCACACAGTAGCACGTGGTCGGAGCTCGTTTCTCAAACCTGCAAAAGGCTTTTTGTTACGCCTCTCTTCTGTTTACAGCTTCTTTTTTTTTTTTTTTTCACAAACGATGCCGATCAACCCAATTCTCGTGGGGGTTTCGAAAAACCGCGAAAGGAAATAGAACCGGCGAGGGTTTCAGGGTTTTTATTCTCAGAGTGGAAAACCATGTATATGTGCCCCTTCAGAAGCTCATCCTCCAATCGACGGTGATGGACATTTTACAGCCGGAACGGCTCCCGTTTGTGATCCTTGGGTTATTTTGCTTCACGAGCTCACGACTGACGTTTCGGGGTATTTCTCGTTCGTTTGATCCTACCATTACGCGTCTCACGGAAGGAGGAGGAGGAATTCTTGTTTCATCCTGTAGGGAGGCGTGGCATTTCGGGGGGCAAACATTATTAGCAAGGTACACCCTGGAAGGCACACAGCCTACTTGCCAACTTGTAGCCCAACTCTTTAACGAGAATTTGAGCGGAACTATACCTGCACCTACGCACTCGTATGCAATGTATACGTAGAAGCGCCTCATGACGAAACGATGACAAATAGGGACTGATTATAATTTTTGTTAGGTACCTAAGGGTAATGATTGTACGTGCCAAAGATTGTTATATAGGGATTGGTATGAGCAATTCTTCAAACATCGGCCTTTCAATGTTATACCTACCTAGATTGATCATTGGAATTATTGGGAAATAATACATGACATGCCCATTTTTCCAAATAACACTTTTCAGTGTGCATATTTTCAGTCATTCACTGCTGCCCCTGCTGGCGGTTGAAAAGAATTAGGCACTACTAAATATTAAACTGAGTGAATGCAGCAAATTTAAGATTTTTTAGTATCAAAAATAATTTTTTTTGCTCAGAAGGCAAACAATGGACGGTGGATGGATGTTTTGGCTTTGGGGTGTCCACAATTTAAAACATAAATAGTGCAAGTTTGGATTCGTTTAGCCTAGAACACAAAGAAACTCCTTATCAGGCTAAGTGAGTGCCTTGAAAGCTGACCAAGTAAAGTTTCAACATCACCGAATACGACATTCTCTATCCCCAATCGACATAAATCACAATATGGCCGCCCAATAGGAACATTAAGACTACCTTGGTTATAGATCAGTCGAATAGCGGGTATACCAACATAAATACGTCAAAAACACACTTCTAGATAGCGACACCATCGCCGCCCTTGGCAGGTTTGATCGATGTTGCACTCTTATCGAAAGACAAACAGTGGTTTGCGGCCGATGAATAATTCACCCCAAAAACACCTTATTGTAGCCATCGTATAATTGAATTTAAGCAATTTGAAGTTAGCTAACCGTGAAATGGAATTTGCTTCGTATTCCGTGGGAATCGGCCATCTGCCGTTGCGTCGTTGAAATATCCCTAGGCGGCCTTTCCTCTATTCTCGGACAAATGCCGTAAATGACAACCACGTTGACGATGTTATCGCCACCAGGTGACTCTGCCAGACCTGACGACGGCCTCGGCAGACAGCAAAAATAGACAAGCCTGCCTCTAGTGGAACATGCTGTCACGTTTCGATCGATAGAACCATTTGATCTGACGGGGATTTCCAAAGTGCTCGATTGAAATTGACACCACCGACAAACCATTAACCTCAATGCTCTTGGACACTTGAAAACGAATGAGCTTGATAGGGAATTCTTCGTGTAACTACCACCATTACAAAATGCAACCGGCAGTTGAGACAGTTGAGTTTGACAGTTGAGATATTTTGACTCAAGAGTGTATCGATGTTTTAGGAACTCCTGAAATACCTTTCACTATACAAACAGAAATGTAGCAAGTTTCTACCGGAACTCAATTGTTTTGTATCTTCCAACATAGTCCATTTCAAAGTTGAACGTAAAGTTCATCGACTCACAATTTCGACTCGAGAAGCCTAGAATACTTCGAATATCCCTCCCAAGGGTTTGGAACTTTCTGAAGAATCCTATCGTAATTTCCTTTATTGTCTAGAGAGCAACATTGCGTCTTTCTGTTCCAAACTCGCTATAAATAAACTGGCTCATCCCTTTTCGGCAAGAACATCTTTCTCACTGTATCGCTCTTTCAACTCCAATAAATTGAAAGTAAATGAAGATGAGTTTCTTTGCGTTAGAAGTTAAATAACTAGCGGGACTTCAGGCGCTTGGCGGTTTGTAATATGACGACGTGACAGCTGCGGTGATTAATCTGTACGTCGTGAGTATACAAAGAGAGTGAAGTTACTTTAAAGTCTTCTTTTTACTCGTAGGTGAGTAATTTAAAAATAATTTATCACATGGAGATAGTTTGGAGTTTGTTTTGAACCAGCAGAGAGGAATAATTATTTTTCATTTCTTCCTAGCAGCATCGCTTCATTATCACACTGAGCCAGCTATCATTACAGGTGTGATCATCATAGGAGAGAACTTCGGCCTTTATAGGGGATTGCCATGCAGCCCCCTAGCCTGCCACCCTAGTTGTTTTACTGGTTACCGCTCATTACTCATAAGGGGTTAAAGAAAATATCAGGAACTAATTGGGCTACGGACCGAAAAACTGGTCAAAATTAGTGAACCAGAATTTGCAGACAACCTTTTCTCAAATCTCAAACAGATTTTGCCAAATAGATAAGCCAAGCAGATTGATGAAACATCAGTTGAATTTGGTGATTGAATGAGGTCAAAATCTGGAAGCCGTTGATGATCTTTGAGAAAGAAGAAAGGGGAAATTTTTAAACAAAATCATCAAAAATACTAATTTCTGTGCCAGTTGATGACAGGAGAAATAGACCTTGTATGTGGCCAGAGGCCAACCAACTGGAGGGGATGTTTCACATGGGCCTCCTGCCCTTTCTGCTGACTCTCCACAACTAGAGAGGGGGAATTGGGGTTGATGGGCACTTGTCCGTTCACAGTCAACAGGGTCATTGGAATTTGACGGTACAGCTCATACAGTGGTGGTGCTTCTGGACGTTGAGCGCATTATATTTCGAACTTTTGGCGTCCATCACCCACGGTTTTTTTTTAAATGAAAAACGCTGTTTTGTGTTTTCGAGAACACAGGCATGTGAGCTATTGTTTTTTACGTAATTGTGGACGCGGAATCAATTGATGGGGTTCCAGACCTGTGCACGTTAACAAAAATCCTCTTTTCAGGGGTGAGAAAGGTGAAAAATGACATTATTCCCACATGTTCCAGGCCCAAATTTCTTAGAGTGCGGTAGTTGCTTGAATGCAAGTTTTCCATTTATCGAGGTCAACTAGGACATAATCAAATAGGAATTATAAACCCATGTGTAGAATTTTCAGCATTTTCACTACCAGATCAGCCATTATCTACATTGAAAAAAAAAAATAAATAAATAAATAAAGTGAAGTGAACATACCATTTTCTAGATAGGAAAATGATATGCCGTGTCTGTATCTATCACATACAAAATGGTCGTTGAATTTCCCATCTTTCACCGATTCTTCCTTTGATCTTGGCTATAAGTCAGAAAAGATTGGTGATGTGGATCTGTTTTTGTCATCTTTTTCTCAAAATAAATTTATTCAAACGAATAAGATTAGTTTTAAAAAGGAAGCACGGTATGGCTTAAAGCAAATTACGATAAAACGATTGGAGCTAATTTCCCCTCGAGTTGATAGCATTTTTTGGCCCAACAAAAAAGTAAAAAAACGCCTGGAGACCTGGAACAATCTTGGAACTTATGATTCTGTTTATCTTAGGGATTATTTATCCGTTTATTTTATTTGTATTCATCCAATACAGTCATAACCTAGAGAGAAGTAAGTCAGAGTTATATGTATTTTAATAGAACTTATGTTAACTAAGCGTACGCTTTGTTATTATTGCCAGTCTTTTTTGCCAAACCTTCTTTATTTCCAGCACGCTACCAGTTATTTAAATTTATATCAGAACGACGGAAAAAACGTACACCGCACATGCGTATTTGCTGTATTTGTTCGTCACTCTGAATGGATCTCAGTCATGGGCAGAAATTGATTTAAGCACAAATAGAACCTGAGCGGTGTCATGTAGGATCTTAAAGACTTTTTCGGATTCAAATAATGGCAAGCACCCCCCCCCCCCCCCTTTTTTTTTTTTTTTTTTTTTTGAATCTTTACTACTAATACGTAAGAGGTAAACATTTGGGGAACAAAATAATTTTTTAAAGATATCGAATAGCTTATTGTTCCGACTAATTTGCCTTCTAAGAATATTCGAGATGCTACTGTATATCTGAGAGACCCCTACTTCAATCGACCAACTTTCCACAGCTACAAGTTCTGAACAAATGACCAAGCATCTGACCCGCCACATATTACGCCGCCTAACTATGCAGATTGGAGTGTAGGGCAGAGCATTAATAACACAGTACACAAGGGGAGAATAGGAGTTGTTGAGAATCTGCGTCTAAAAAGTTCACAGGTTATGAGGAGGACTTTTGTACACGTACTTCCGTATAGTGGATTACAGTAATGACTCGAGTCTCAGTTCGGGCTTTTACCGAAACCATGATGTGTTGGAAAGGGCTCTGCTCGAGTTGTCAACGAGGACCTGAGAGGAAAGTTAGTTAGCCCGCTGATTTGAGGGCTCTCGCTACACTGGAGGAGTTTTGTTTCCCTGGCTCCTTATTAACGAGAGGGCCGTAACAAATTAGTCAACCCAAGTGACTGGAGTTGAATTAACGAGAGCAATATACGAAACCAAGCTAATGGTTTCGTAGAGAGTAATTTAAATAATTGGCGTCGTTTGAAATTCCTTCACCTGTTGAGTAGGTAGGCATGCACTTGAGCCCTTGCCTCAATTTGCGAGGTTCTCTGAAGGAGAGGAGTGAGCTGAAGGGAGAACGCCAAGTGGTTGTAATCGGTGATTCCTTCGTTACCTACTCCACAGACTTGTCGGTAGAAGAAATCCTTGTTTTGGAGGAGAGGGAGAGGGAAATATTTTTTTGTGTCCTCCGGACAGGCGTCACTGAGTAACTGGAGACTGACATCATCTACTGGTTTCATAAAGCAAGGCCGTACTGAGATAAAAACGCTGCAAATTCTTTCACACGGGTTAGTTATTCTTTGAACCAGGCGCATGGAGATTCATTTCTTCAACATGGGGAAAATGGGGGACACAGAGGGTGTGGCGAGTCCCCCCATTCCAATCGATTCAGGGTCCAAAATTTAGTGGAAAATTATACCCCACACACCTAGATTGCAAAAAAATATCAAAAATCCATTTTTCCCCTGACCAAATTTCAGAATTTTAGAAAATTTTCTACTACCAAAGTCAGCGAGGACGACAGACGGACATTTGCTAATTTTGATCTAAACACCTTGAAACGCCCAGAAAAAATTTTTGAGCCGAATCGGAGAGGTTGACTTTTTGCATGAAAACATAGGTTGATTATTCAAGGAATAACCATCCAAAATCTGGCAGTGTTTTTACTATTCAATATGATATAGCTTAGCTCGCCGTTTCAGAATCGGGGTGTGAACCTAGGCGCGTAGGGGTATCATTTTCCGACAATTTCCTAACGATGAATTGATTGACATGGTTTGTAAACCGGTTCTCTTAAATGAAGGCAAACTTTTCCCGCTTCAAAGTATGTAGAATCAAAATCCGCCAAAAACAAATAACTTTCTGATTTTCTCATTCATTAAATGAAAACAACAATTTAGAAAAATATAATTCAAATTTAACCACTTTAGAACAAAATTTTTGTACCAAATTTTCATACTGAGCAATATATTTCCTGTAAAAAAAACCAATAATTGCTAATTGAGCACGTCCACGATGATGAAAAGCAGAATGCCCAGAATGCCAAATTGAATGCACTGTTGCGTTTCTTGTCCGTCGGCTAATGTCCAAAAAGGAGCCAGAAGAAGGTCACGATTGTCCGTTGTTCTCATTGCGTTCACAAAGGAATGTCTGAGAACTCCACAGTCCAAGCAATAGATTGCAAAATTTAGTTTTGACTGAAATTCCTCTTCATAGAACTGGCTCACATAGCGGAATGGACCAAAGCCGTTTTTCCCTCACCCCGCATTTCTGTTGTCACATATTGAATTCTTCGGGATCCGTAGCAGACAGTCATTTCCTTTTGGGTCCTTCCCGCCAATAGTTTATTGATGTCTGAGAAAAAGAGAGGCTGGAGAGTCTCCTCTGCTCCTGGAGAGTCTCCTCTGCTCTCATAAGAGGTCAAGTGGTGTGGGGCCCGTTGAAGTCCAGCGAGATGGAATTGATGCTTCCCGAAGGATCGAGAAAGAGTTTCAAGACTTGTGAAGATGGATCGACCCGCGAAGGGGCCTTGGCATGTTCCAGTTCCCTCAAGGACGATGGAATGGATACAGGGATATAGGATTTTCTTCTTCGTAATGGTGGAGAATATACAGCCTAGTTTATCAGGTCGAAACAGCAAACCCAACTGTGTCCACTTCCTCAGGCTTGAGAGGCCATGAGACCCAGCAAAGTCAATAATTCCTTCGGGAGCAGTTTTCCTAGTTGGTAAAATAGATAAGTTCGTGAAGCCAACAGGGGTTGTGAAAACTTCATCCCCTCTCATATCAGGTTGTGTGAGTGTTTGAGGAGTTCGTGATCCTCGTACATAATTCAATAGATGGACTCGTTGAGGAAAATTTTTTTAAAAAGTTCAAGCACGAAAGCAGCAGCGGAGGTGATTAATGGGTCCCTGGCAATTAAATCTGTGAAGTAAGCTGACACGCTCACGCTACCCTGATGAAGTGCTGAAAAATGTAATAAGTCAATTTTACGATATTTTAAGGTACGAAGTGAATCCGTGGATCAGTGGATAGCGGTAAAACATATTACTACAAATGTTAGACAATCAGCACATCTTTCAAGATAAATCATGTGGAAGATGGTTACTCTTTTACGGTTTTCTCCTCATATTTTCTACTCATTTTGTTTGTGATTCCACCCGTCGTTCAAAAGTGTAGGTTCAGCTGGTTATCAGTGATGTTCGAAGACTATTTATCCACCAAAGTTCTTTTCTGATCGCGAGTAATCCACCAACAGCTGCAATCCGAAGGAGAAGAGCTTATTTCCAATCATCTCACCAATGTGTCTCAACGAAATCTCCGCCAAACTCGATAAAAACTTCATAACCCGCCAAGTCGACGTCGAACTTTCCCCGTCTATTGTTTGAATCTGGTTATACCGCGCTGGAAAATAAACGAAAGTCGAGGCGGTTTTTTTTTTTTTTTTTTTTCTATGAACCTCCGGAAATCAATTCCCATGTGCCGTGCAAAAGAGAGGACCAGAGGGGCAGAACAGGTGGAAATCGAAAAAGCTGGTTTCGAAGCCCTGAAAGCCAATTTCCTCTTAATTCCTTTGGAAAGAAGCGTCAGAGTTCGTTCCACTTTTGTGATAGATATTGATTGCTGAGCTCAGGCCTTCGCCGTTCAGGATGTTCTTAAAAGTGATAATGACCTGGATATCGAGTGAGTGGATGAGAGATAAACGAATCGAATCATATTGACTTACAAGATATAATTCCAATTTCCGCGCATCTGTCGATTGTAGGAAGTATTTTATCAGCGGCTGATTCTCTTCCTCACTTGAATATGATGGCTTTAACAAAGATTGATTAGGTCACAAGAAGAAGTTTGTTGTAGTTTTGCCGCACGGTATTATTCTACCTTTAGGCTCATTTTCAAGGTAAAATCGAATCAAATTTGTTCTTAACAAAAAATCTCCTCAAAAAATGGAGGAAAACCTTTTTTTTTCGTATCCCAACTTGATTTTGTCTATAAAATCAATATAGACTCATCAATTCAGCTAGATCATTGAAAAACTGATAAAATTCACAAGTTTTATGAAAATTTGACGCCTCCTGGCACTCTAAATGTTGGAATTCGTTATTACAGCTCTTAAGTGTTCTTTCTTCACAAAATGGCTTTCCAAGTAAGTAAATTTCCTAAATCAAATTCAATGTCTAAAAGCGATTAAATTAAGAGCTAAATTTTGGTACCTACATTCATCAGACTCGTAGGTACATCCAATCCGCCATTATTTCCTCCCACACACCTACAGGGTAACCAGCCAGTTGTCGATATTTCGAGATTTTTGATAAGCTGAGTTCAATCAACAAAATGAATCTGATACTAAATATTTTTTTGGCAAAAGGAAACCGATATTAGCTGTTTCAAAACCGATAACGGTTCAATCCATCCTAAGCTATAACAGTAATGGAGTCTTCTCTTCCGGTTTTGCGCCGTGAATAATGTACGGTTATATTTCACTTTCTAAGGACCTTTTCTCGCCTCCGCTCAGAGTCGGACAGTTCATCCATCTCACTGCTGGGGCCATTGCCTCTTGGCCACTATTCTTTTCATTGGGCAGCTGCGGCCGTTCAAGAAACCAATTCATTTGGGATTAGACAATGGATTAGTTTGTGATGGACGAAAGCAATTTATCTTTGATGCCAACAAACATCTCGATTCATCAAGAATTCAATTATTGTTTCCAAGAAGTACGAAAATGTTTTTCTCCAAATTCTTTCTCTCCAAAATGTCTACTTACAATGTACGTTGTACCCCGAGGCTCTGCGGAAACCACAGCGGCGCACGAAGTAGATCTGAAAACAGAACGTAAATCAGTGAAATTGATAACAAGGTAATCAAGTGCATCGGAATGATGCTAATCCGAAAAGATTTCCATTATTCACACCGTGTTCCCTCCATCTTGTAGGTAACTATACAAACAGGCGAAAAGTGGGTTGAATTAAACTATTTTTATTATTCCTAGAAATATTATTTAAAAAATCTGCAAATTCTTACACACGGGTTGGTTATTCCTCGAATGGGGGAAACAGTGGGTGTGGCGGGTCCCAGACCCATTCCAATCGATTCAGGGTCCAAAATTTAGTGGAATATGATACCCCACACGCCTAGGCACCGGAAATCCTGACACATAAAAAATGGGTGGATACATACCCATTTTGACCCATAACTTCTTCCGGTGGGTGCCAATCGTTCTGGGACACACATCATTGAATTCAGCGTCCAACATTTTTCGAAAAATCTCAAAATTTTGGTCAGGGCCCTCTTTTCTGCATTAGTTGGTCCTCAAAAACATTTCAGCACGATCGAACCCAACTTGGGGAGGGTATAGGTGAAAATGTCATTTTTGGAACTCGATTTTCACGAGGTCATGGGTACTTAGGCGTGCGGGGTATCATTTTTCATTAAATTTCGGACGCTGAATCCATTGAGATGGGTCCCGGGCTGATTGGTGCCCTCTACAGGGTGTATGGGTACTACTGGAATGAGTCCTGAACGCTCCACACTCACTATCATGTTCATATCCGTACCAAGGATCATCTATATTGTAATGACGGCTCATTGATAATCTCAAGTGACGCCATCTGTGATGACAGTCTTAAGAAACGAAGGGCTCTTTCACCAAATAAATCAGGAATCCCACAGCTATAAATACTGTTCAAATTTTCTAAAAAATGCCCCAATACCTTCGATTAAATTCGTCTCTAAAACTGCTGATAATATAGCGCAGTAGAACCAACAAGAGGGACGTAACTACCTACAGTGTTAATATTATATTGTAGACTTTTGGTGTCTTTATGCGCATATGACGGTCTGCAAAGTAAATTACATCACAAATACGAGAAGAACCATTGCCTACGTGGATAGTGTTTCAAAGTTCTGTGGATACTTTCCAAGCTATCAAGTTCGAAGTAACCAAATATTAAATCAGGTATCATGATGGTATAAGCGCTTGGCTTGTACCACGGATGATTATAAAGATTTCAACCCAATAATACTTACTTGTTCCTCGCCTTGTTCATCAAGGGAAGGTTTTGTGTAAGGAATGAAGTTTGAACCTCGCTAATTAGAGCTCATTAAAAGTTCATTGTTAGCAGACTTCACCTTCCGACGGTAGAAGCATTTCAACTCGCCCGGATAACCGTATTACACTTTTAATGAATGCGAAATTAAAAACGATTCTTCAACGAGCGTATTATACTCGCGTCCTCCCTGCAGTAAGCAGCAAAAGATGAATTTGTTGTAACAGCTCTGTTCATTCATTATTTTTAGGAGGTGGAGCTTGATTATGGTGGAAATTGTGTCACTGGGTTTGTAGTGAAGCACATATACTTCTATTTATTAGAACATAAACACTATACATACATTATATCATATTAGAGTAATTACCTGAAAGAAGTAACAAGCAAGTTATTGTGAAAATATAATAGAGGAGTGCCTGGCGAAAACCCCAGATGACGGAAGGCCGGCCAGGGACCCCCCTCCCCCTGTATTCTATTACCACAGGTGGAGGGGGATCCCATGGCGAGGAGACGGCCTATGATACTCCAGCTTCTAGCCCTTGAAGCTGATTCAAACAGGAGTTTTTACCCAGGTTGCTCTTCTCTGAAGCAATGCTTTTACTGTGAGCAAATGCAACATGTCTTGAAGCTCCAAAAAGCAGCAATATGCCTTTGGAACCACATTGCCTAGACCCAACGCCAACGTTGCCGCAAGGAAGGGCAAACAAATATTAACTAGTAGAAATTGGTGATTCAAAACTAGTTACTTAATGCTGTTTGCATCACTGAGCATGAGCAACATATCTTGGAGTCACTTTGGCTAGTCCTGAGGCCAACGTTGCTGCGGCAGGGCGCCAACATGCTAGTCCAAACTACCAGTAAGAATGGGGACCAAAAGAATGATCGAACCAGACCCGAAAGAGTCAGGGCAGAGGATTGATTGGAATTTTTGGTCGGCTTTTGTTCAAAATTAAGTGGAATCTGATGGAATTACATCACCAGTTTCTGTACTGATGAACATTGCGTCTCATATTGCGGTATTTTTTCATCTGTACCCTCTCCAGGGTCACAGTAATCAATGTACCACACATGTGAGTACAGCTCATTATAATGGTTTGATCGAATGCTATCTAATATTAAACGGTTGAATAATTGAATGAATAATTGAACGGAAACCAATCTCGTCTACTCCATGCAAAGTGCGTGACTGACAATAACTGACAAATAACTTGAAAAAATAGGAAAATGCTTCCCAACAATTCTTAAACAACGAACGCTCCACCCAAAGCACCACAACGCTTCCACCTTCTATAATAATTATCATTTGTGTTCAAATAGCTTATGAATGACTGCTCTTGCAGATATGGGAGAAGACAGAATTCTAGAGAGTATTTTACCATGGAATTTTTCAAAACATCAACATTCTTTGTAAAACTCTGTACTTTTGCTTGCTTTTGCCTCTCACCAGAGTCATAACAAAATGATGGTTGTTTTTGATTCCTTTTTCGCCCTTGTGAACCGACATTCTCGACCATCTGATCTAAAAAATGGCACAGACTTGAAAAATGAAGCTGTAACGGGGCGGCAGATTCCAAGCGCCCCGTCAAGAAACTTCGGCGGCGGGGTACGGATCGACCCCTCTCCTCTCCAAGCGCCTGACCCAGCTGGGCGAAAGGCGTGTCCTCATTGGATTGGTTGGGCGATGGGCGGCGCGAGACACCCAGGGAGGAGTAGGAGGGGAAGGCGACTTGACGAGCGGACTGGGGAAAGGCTCGGAAGTCAGTCGTGTACGAACTCAAGTGAAGGAAAGTTGGGATCTCCGTTCGCCGTAATCTCGTGAGGACAAGGCGGAACGAAGTGAAGTGAAGCGGAACATCGAAGCGGAACAACCGACGCGTAGCAAATCAACCCCTTGTGAAGCCGGTGTTGTGAAAGTGACCTGAGGGAACAAGTGTATCGTGGTTCCTTCAGGGTGAGAACTCGGGAATTGGGAGATCAGCCAATTCCTCTCCCGTAACAGTGGGCCCTTATACGAACTGAAAATCCCCCGTCGGACCCGAGTGTTGATCCGTTCGCGCCCGATTCGACGGCCAATAGTCCAGGTTTCCCACGCACCGCCAGTCGTCGGACCTCCGTCGGAAAGAGTCTCGCCTCCTCCGGCCTGGACGGCGTTCCCCTGACCGAAGCCGAGCAGCGAAGAGAACATCACCCTGTTGTCTCCATCCGAAGGAGTTGGTACACGTAAGTGGCGAAATAACTCTGTTTCGTACCCTCGCAACGCGAAAGTCGAATCTCTAAATCTGGCCCAAGCCCCGACGTTTAGTCACCAGAAAGCTGATCATAGAGTTGTACATTGTAGCCGTATTATTTAGTATTTTGTCTGTCGTAGGAAAAGTAAAAGGAATTAGGGGAGGACATTAACAAATCACTTCCACTTTACCGTTATTCAAACCAAGCATTTGAGCCTTCAGCTACCTCGTAAATTCATTTGGCCCTCAGCCCTTCACTTCTGCCTACTCAATAATTAGATTACGTAATAGTCAATACCCTTCTCGGCCGAGACATTCCCTATTTTATAGTTCTGTCAATTTGCGTTCATTATAAGTCAATATTGAATCCTTGTCTGTTCAATCACGAAACCCCATTCCTCAGAGCTTGGTAAATTCAGGTGTACTTGGCGTCTATGACCGACCATTGCAGACATTCCGGACGGTAAGTGAATTAAATTTTAAATTAAAAATAAAAAAAAAAAATTAAAAAAAAAAAAAAAAAAAAAAAAAACAGGTGCATCAGCATCTGACTCATCTGGCAGGACCCGACTCCCAAGTGGTCAAAGACGGCCTGAGCCATGTTCCTGTTGGCGCCATCATATTAAGTATGCCAAAGGAACTTCTGATAGCAGCCCAATCCTTGGACCCCTGGATCTCCACCCTGACTGCTGACCCAGAGAAGCATCGACTAAAGAAGGGGGAAGAAGTCTGGAGGAAGGAGGTCGATGTGGATGGCCAGCGGATCACGGTGCCACTGATTCCATCCACCATGCGGCGCTGGTTCCTGACCAATTGTCATCAACATCAGTGGGCCGGGCACCCTGGCATAGAAACAACCACCCGAATCGCAAGACGGTACGGGTACTGGAAGAAGATGGTACGTGACGTCCGAGAGTTCGTCCAGAAATGCCAGGAGTGCCAGGAGAGGAACACTTCCCCGAATTTGACACCACCAATCCAAAAACCCGACATACCGACCCGAATCGGTCAAATTGTCGGTATTGACTTTGTTGGGCCTCTACCTGGTCGAGGAGGTACCAAATACATCCTGACGGTAATCGATCAGTTCTCCAAGTATGCAGAGGCTTATGTCACCACAGATTGCACAGCAGTAACAACCGCTCGCGTATTGACCACGAAGTACCTACCAACCCATGGTGCACCTGAGAGGCTCGTCTCTGACCGAGGCGCCGCCTTCATCTCTGGGGTCGTCAAGGAGCTGTGCGACACCTGGGAGATACGCCACGTCCACACCTCCGCTTACCATCCACAGGCCAACGGAGTATGTGAGCGATTCCATCGCACCCTGGCAAACCTGGTGGCGAAACTGAGACGCAAAACCCGGGACTGGGAAGCCGCCTTGCCTTTGGCACTAGCTGCCTACCGCAGCCTCCCCCACTGTAGTACGGGCTATTCGCCAAATCACCTGGTTTTTGGACGAGAGCTGAGAATGCCGCACCTAACCGAAATCAGCATAAAACGGGAAGCAACATCGCCCTTGAAGGATCAACACCAGGAACTGGTGCGAGTCCGCTTGGAAACCGAGCAACAGTTGAGGCGCGCCTGGCACACCCGTGAGCAGGCAATCAACAAGCGACGCCACTCTCGGGAGTTCCAGATAGGCCAACACGTATATGCCCAGCAGCTCGTCGCCCCACCAGGCACAGTGAGGAAGTTCTGGAGCCCCTGGAAAGGACCGCTCCGTGTGACCCGCAAACTGACCGATGTCAATTACGAGGTCCAGGATGTCCTGGGGAAGACCACGCGTTACCACCTCAGCATGCTCAAGCCAGCGTTTACCAACAGCGTGCCAGACGACGCCGTCACCCCCGACGTAGCGGAAGAATCGCGCCCACCCGAGAGCCCTGCCCCTCCACCTAGCGAAGATAGCGGAGAGACATGGTTGTTGGACCCTCTTGAATGGCCGGAACCAGTACTGACCGAAGAAAATCCCGAACCTAGGGCCCAGGGCCCTGGAAGATCTTCCAGTCGAATCCCAATTCCGACTAGGACGGCGTCCAGTCCATACGGATTAAGACCAAGGCGCCGGACGATCGACTACGCGCAGCTCCACGCGGGGAAGATGTCAACACCTAGAATGGGATGAACTAGTTACGGATAAAAGTTTGTCAAGTTTTGTTGTATACTCGTATTTTGGGAAATAGAATAGGGGATGTCTTACCTGTAGAACAACCCCGATCTGGAAATAAAATGCACAACATAAGTACTTACCTTGTTTTACTAATGACCGTACCTCATGAGTCGGGACAGGACTCCCTTGGCTCCCCCCCCCCCCCCCCACTTTTTTTGTTTTCCTTTTCCTTCGTAATGGCAGCAAAATCTAGGGTGTGAAATGTGTGAGTTGGAGTGTGAGAGTAGACTAAAGAAAGGGCCGGTTTGTATGTTTCACATCATAGTAGGGAAGTAGAAGATAAGACCAGCGGAAGACACATCTCGCCCATTGCACCACCTTGGAACATCAGCGCCATCATGCTCTCGACGGGTGGGGACGTCCTGTGCCCGTCTGCACCAAGCGACGACACCCGCCGACAACGTACCGCTGCGAGAGAAAATACCGGAACCTGCGGCCCACGGACCCTGCCTACCCGAAGCCCTGCTCCCGCGCCGAACACGAGAAGGACCACCACCAACCTGTACCGCTTGTAAGCGATGGCGGTACGAACAAGCATGGATAGCGGCCAAACGACCTGACGCAATGCCCATCGCACCAGTCACCCCCACCGGAAGAAAGATTGCCGAGGTAGACCTCGGCCTCCAAAGATCGGAGGAGTGTAACGGGGCGGCAGATTCCAAGCGCCCCGTCAAGAAACTTCGGCGGCGGGGTACGGATCGACCCCTCTCCTCTCCAAGCGCCTGACCCAGCTGGGCGAAAGGCGTGTCCTCATTGGATTGGTTGGGCGATGGGCGGCGCGAGACACCCAGGGAGGAGTAGGAGGGGAAGGCGACTTGACGAGCGGACTGGGGAAAGGCTCGGAAGTCAGTCGTGTACGAACTCAAGTGAAGGAAACTTGGGATCTCCGTTCGCCGTAATCTCGTGAGGACAAGGCGGAACGAAGTGAAGTGAAGCGGAACATCGAAGCGGAACAACCGACGCGTAGCAAATCAACCCCTTGTGAAGCCGGTGTTGTGAAAGTGACCTGAGGGAACAAGTGTATCGTGGTTCCTTCAGGGTGAGAACTCGGGAATTGGGAGATCAGCCAATTCCTCTCCCGTAACAGTGGGCCCTTATACGAACTGAAAATCCCCCGTCGGACCCGAGTGTTGATCCGTTCGCGCCCGATTCGACGGCCAATAGTCCAGGTTTCCCACGCACCGCCAGTCGTCGGACCTCCGTCGGAAAGAGTCTCGCCTCCTCCGGCCTGGACGGCGTTCCCCTGACCGAAGCCGAGCAGCGAAGAGAACATCACCCTGTTGTCTCCATCCGAAGGAGTTGGTACACGTAAGTGGCGAAATAACTCTGTTTCGTACCCTCGCAACGCGAAAGTCGAATCTCTAAATCTGGCCCAAGCCCCGACGTTTAGTCACCAGAAAGCTGATCATAGAGTTGTACATTGTAGCCGTATTATTTAGTATTTTGTCTGTCGTAGGAAAAGTAAAAGGAATTAGGGGAGGACATTAACAAATCACTTCCACTTTACCGTTATTCAAACCAAGCATTTGAGCCTTCAGCTACCTCGTAAATTCATTTGGCCCTCAGCCCTTCACTTCTGCCTACTCAATAATTAGATTACGTAATAGTCAATACCCTTCTCGGCCGAGACATTCCGTATTTTATATTTCTGTCAATTGCGTTTATTATAAGTCAATATTGAACCCTTGTCTTTTCAATCACGAAACCCCATTCCTCAGAGCTTGGTAAATTCAGGTGTACTTGGCGTCCATGACCGACCATTGCAGACATTCCGGACGGTAAGTGAAAGTCTTTAGTCTCCCACTAATTATTCGCCTAGGTCTATTTTTGGATCCCTAGCCCGTTACGTGAAAACGACGGGTCACAAAGCTTATCTACGTCTCAGAGAGTTCTACAACCAAAACACGGAGTAATTTATTAGATACTCAATTCAGTATACGACCACGCGTCCACGTGTACGTTCTAACATCGACTCACCCTCTTTCCCCGGTTTTCAGTAACCCACAGAACATTAATAATAGTCACTGTATAAAGGTCACGGTCTCCAATTCTTCCTGATAACTGAGTGGCGAAGAATTCCCAAGGGCAGACCTAGTGATTTATTGAGAAGTTTGCTAACTGTCCAACACAACCGGGGCAATGCCATCACGGTTCCTTCCAGCGGCTCTCGAGGAAAAGAAAAAAGATGAGAACCCCAATACCATTTGAGTATTGGAGTTTTCTCGAACTAAAAGGTTCTCTCTCGGTATTAACGCCTTTTTGTCTGAAAGGTTCAAAACGTGCCTTGAAATATTGTCGCGTCATCAGAACAGCCGATATTTCCTCGCGCTAATGGCGAAGAACGAATGCCTCTTCCCCTGCATGCCATTATTCAGAATATTTGGAATTCAACGAAAGACAACTCGTCGATATGGATTATTCCGTTCGAATCAATAAGCAATATAATTAAATTAATTAATGAAACTATTTGGGAACCCAGTATGATTATCCACTAAATTTTGAACTCTGAGTTTATTGAAATGAGTTCTGTTTCCATTAGATCGTCCACTAAGAAATAATAAGCCATTGTGGATTAATTCGCAGCTCTTTTATGGTAAAATACACGACCAAATCACACGTGTTGCCTGCTGAACTAGAATTAAATGCCTGTAGGAGATATATTCGAGAATTTTCTCTAGCCTTCCGATTGGCGCGTGGCAGCAATCTACGAAGTATTTACTTTTGTTTGAGTGGAGTGAAGTTTATTTTACAGAGTAGGGGCATTCAGTAATTATATTTGGCGACAATAGCAGTAAAACCTACGTGCTAGATGTTAAAAAAGCGTACAAAACGCTACCTTCCCTATGAAAAGACCCTTTTGCTGGGAACTAGAGTTCACGGTAAGTATATACCATATACTTCACACACACAGTCTACACAATTTATAGGGACTCTCAAGATTTTTTCTTGTTACCGACCCTGTCTCAGCAAAACGGCACTAAATCCCTTCAATTACTACGTAAAATAAAAGTTGAGGATACTGTTAGAAAGAGCGTTGAATTTTTTACCTCTCTAGGTATATTATGAAATTATATATTTTGTTAAATTCTGTTCTAATTAGCGGGAAAAATGGCCAAAGTTCCAAATTTGAAGATTCCTTATAAACAATCTACTTTTTCTGTCACTTTATTCCCTATTAGAACGGAGGTTTTTCTGCGGGGACTCCCCAGGACAAACTTGTTCAGAATCTTAGCATTCCAATGGTATATGAAAGACAATTCATTTAGAGGAAAGTTTCGGAAGAAAATGGCGTTTGAATGCGAAAAAACGTGGGTTTTTAGGTGAAAATCATCGTTTTCCAACGAAATCAGACTTTCTTCGTGAAAATGAGTTTAATATCTCAACAATTTCGAATGGTAACACTCCCAGGGGTCCTCAATTAAGGAGAAATAAGTTTTCTGGCGTCCCATTTTTATTAAATTTGTATTAGGAGAACAAGGAAATAAGGTTTTCAAAATGCCCCCCGTCTACGCAGAAGCCGTGGATATGTGTGCAAGGGAGGATCTTATGTGTCTATTGTAGCAAATGAGCTGTAGAATCGACTTAAGTTTGTCCCAAAAAAAGTGTAGACACCCTGCACACGAATTTCATGTGCAAATGCTCCCCCAAAATCAATTTCTTATTAGAAAAAAATATAAACGGGATTAATTAATTATTTTGTACTTGATAGCAACAACTAATAATATTAAGTGGCTAATATTATTGATGATTTTAATTAGTATTATTGGTATTAATAATTTCTCATTGTGCAACAGATTTTGTTTATTCATTTGTATTTTTGTTTGTTTGATAAGTAGGCAAGTTGTGTGCACCATGCGCCAGTGCCTAGGGCGTCCGGTTCAGAACGGACTTGACGTGCAATAAAATGGCCTTGCGGGGGGGGGGGGGGGTGCGATCAGCTGACTCAAGGACACGTGGTCCCCTCGTGGTGTCCCTCTCCCCACTATTCGGTTCGAGTTCGACCGGTCGGATCGTTCTGATCCACTCGACGCGTTCTCTCAATTCGCCGACCTCGCGCAACATCGTCCGATCGCGTTCGCCTTCGATCGTGCCGAGCCCGTGATCGCGGCCGAAAAGTGGTCCTTGACGCGGCTACGAACATATCGACTTTTCATCTTCGCCGAAACAATTCGCCGTCATGGACGAACCAAACGAAAAAGGTAACTTTAAACCCGACCGATTGAGTATTTTACCCAATAAACTTGAATGTTGGCCTAAAACTGTAACAATTTTGGATCCAATCCATACGGCCACAACATGTCACTGACAACGACAGAAAACCTGCATTTTCTCTGAACCAGGATTCGCCATGAGGAAACTTCCACCGATGTTTTTATCAGTTTATTTCCCCTAGTGCCATCAAAGCGTTTTAATTTAGCGCCTATACGCATCAATTGGCTTTGAAGGACGCGTCAGTTAAAATCCCCGATAACGTTATAAATTACATTCACTATCGACGAATCGAGTTTAATTGAAATTTGTCCAGAAGATAACAATAATCAGTGATAGGTGAGCGAGTGTTTATAACCTGAGACCCTCAACCTGGTGGAACCTCCCGAACGGCTCGAGGCGAAAGGGCACGAACTCACCCGAGTGAAGCCGCCTCCCTATAACAGGCCAAGGGTTTCTTTTGTGACGATAAAAAGGTCATCCCACTTGAACCAAAATGTTTACAATGCTGAGGCTCGTTCACGTGTGCAATTACCATTCCGGCCTCTTCTTGAAAAGGGCAGTTTCGAAAAGAATATCCCGTGAATAGGGGAAAAAACTCCCAGCTATTCGCAGAGGACCTTTTTCTCTTTTTTACTGTGTTGAGCCCATAGCGGAATAAATTAATTTTTCGGTCCGAAGGGTTGCAGTTGAATTTTCGCACGCTGTCTCTATTTTGATTTTTTTTTTTCGGTTATCGATCTAGTACCTATCTGAATAGATTCAACGCTCAAAACTTGGTGGAAAATGATACCCCACTCGCCTAGGTCGGCCGAATCTGGAGAAACTACTTTAATCCATACCCTATCTTGGTCACGATTATTCACCTGGGAAAAGAAAGATACATATGTGCCCCCCCCCCCCCCCCCCCTTTGAGTAACAAGGTCAACAAAACAGTGATAACAACGTGAATCAGAAAATTAATGCTGGTTTTTTTAATGAGCAGGTTGCATCTTGTGCGCATGCATCTTAGAATGGTCGCATGTCGATTCGATATATCAAAAGTAGCGATACATCGAGTGTTAGGGATGCGTACCCTGATCGTGTGATTAGCCAACTTTGATTTACAATTCCTTGAATAATCTAACTGTTTTCATGCTGGAGGTAAACCTATCTGATTGGCCCTATGATTAGATGGTTTGCGTTTCATGGTGTCTTCAAAAAACCAAAATTTCCGTCAGCTGTATGCCGTCCGTTCTCGGAAATTCTGGTCACGGACCTCTTTTTGGTCTTCGAAACATTTCAGAGAGTATGGGGGTTTTTGAAACTCGATTCTCCAGATTTTTTGGAAACTAGGCACGTGGGGTGTCATTTTTCACTAAATGTCGGATGTTGAATCCATTGAAATGGGTCCAGGACCGAATGGTGCCCATTGGAGGTGTATATGAATTGAAATGGGTACCCACACTGTACCTACCTATTGGAATGATTCCTGGACACCTCCTATACACTTGCCCTAAGGTACAATAAACCGTTGTGTAATAATTTGCAACGTTCTTTATCATGTAGCCGGAACGAGGACATGAAAAAACTGTATTTTGTTTGGAGGGATAATCTTTGATATCTTGGTATGGTCATAATATTGGCCACCCTTTGCAATCGGGAACTCATGAGACATTCAACATGCACTTGCTCTGGCCCGCCACACTTTGTCTACACAGAGCTATGCCTTGAATACCGAGGCATGACCTCATGGTTCGAGATTAGACAAGTTTTGACATTTCTTCAGCTCCAACAGAAGACGTTTTGTGCAGAAAAATTATACAATCTTAACAATGGAGCCTTGAACTTGAATTCCAATAGACATGACGTAATCACAAAGTAGCTCGAACGTGTGAAGTGCAAACAAAAGAATGGTTTTTAATAATTTGTACACTTAAAAGGCATGATAAATATTTGTCTCTCTTGTTAGCACCTCACGAGGGAGTCAGAACGGACCGCTTTTTCGGTTCCTCATGCAATAGAATGTAACAAAAGAGACGTTTCGGCACGTCGGCCATTTTTCAAATCTTGTCTGATCTGAAGGCAATCTGAGTTCTCCTCATTCGTCTTTTTAAAATAATTTTGTGCCCTGAGGAGTCGTTTGGCTGGAAATCAAGACACTTGGATATCAACTGTACTCGTCCGTCCGGCCATGACCGACCAATTAAAATTGTTGAAACAACAATGAGGAGTTTAGCCGTCAGTTGTAATACCCGGCATTAAGAAGATAATGAACATCCTGCTACTCTTTTCCCGTCAACAATAATTTAGTGAAGCACACTAGTTGCGAGTAACTTATTTCACTGTGGTCATTACTACGGTATTAGAATGACCTTCGTTTTGCATCCGCGGTGAGGCAGAGAGGAGAAATCTGTTCGTAGTTTATTATAGGTAATTTTTCAATTTTTTTTTTTTTTTTTTTTTTTTTTTTTTTCGTTTTGCGTAGGATGAGGTTTTTGTATCTCTCCGTTATGCCTTGTAGCATTCCATGCTGCTTATCAGTTGGAGCAATGTCCAATGGTGGCTCCAAGCTGATATTCCTCTTTTGCTAAGAAACTTATTCTCGACTGACCAACAGCCAGAAGATAAGTGACAGAAGAAGAGAGGTTAGCAATGTGAGCAGATTCACAATCCCCCTCTCAGTTTTATGGGGAGGAGGGCTTCAAATACTGACCATCAATTCAGAAAAACTATATAAAAGGAGTGAATTTCTGGGCGTTGTTATACCAAGCCTCTAAAACGACGCGAGCGGTTTCGCTAATTACTGAACTGAATTCAAAAATTTTGAAATATGTCTTTTGTTAAGGCTAACTCTTGTACAGAAGGTAGTCTATTTAAAGCTCCTCTTCACGTTAGGAGTTTATTCGCTTCTACGGTCGTTTTTTACGTGAAGGAGGTCTTAATAGAGGCAGGATACCGATGAAGCGAGGTGAGAATTCATAGCGTTACGACGGTAAGGCCATATTATCCACGTTTAATCTCCTAACGAAGAAAAGAATATCGCTGTGCAATATAGGCACCGAACCTCGTCTTTTCGCCAGGTATTTAGAACGGCTACTCCGCCTCCCTTCCTCTTCTATAAGTAAAGAGAGGAAATTGGATTATCTGGAGTTGGCGGAGCTAGCGATGATGGAATTACCACTTCCGTTTATAACAGCAATTTAACTTGAAAAATGACTCGGCGTTTACCTTAATTCTTAACTGCTGTTCACGTAATGGCATAGAAGAGCGTGATGGCAGTAGGCGATTATAGTACGGCCTGAGTTCTAAAGGCTGATGATAATTTGTACGGAACATTCATTTCGAGCTGAATCAGTTAATTGTACGTATCTATACGGCTTTATGCGGTTTACAATGCGTCTGATACAAAGTATTGACAATTGAGAGGATTACCTTTATGGAGTTGTTACGTTATACTTGAAAAATAAGTTACCTTCCTATGTAATGGGAAAAAATACCCCTCTGTGAACTGAGATTTTCAAAACCCCCGAAATTTACGTTTCGTTCGAAAAATACGTAATTTTTCACCGTAGGGTAATAGGTTTTTCTTCTTAAAATTTTCTCTCCCAAATCGTACGTTATCATATTATGTTTTCTAATTACACCGATGAAAAGCAAAGAATTTGATAAATTTTTGGTCGTTGAAAAGTGAAATGACACAAAAATGCTGCAAATTACTTCACAATGGTTCATTATTCCTTGTAGCAAGAGTATGGGAAAATTGCGAATATGCAGCGTCCAGGACTCATTCCAAATGGTAGGCAGGTACCCATTTTGACCCATACCCTCTCCGGTGGGCACCCAGGACCCGTCTCAATAATTCAGCGTCCAAAATTTTGTGGAAACTAATACCCCACATGCCTAGGTACCAGAAATCCCGAAAACACATATTCAAAATGGGTAAGAGATACCCAATTTGACCCATAACTTCTTCCAGTGGGTGGCAATCGTTCTAGGACCCATGGCTATCATAAAACACAATAAATTTTTTTAACCCCACCCTCTTCAAATTTGGGTTGATCTGGGCTGATAAGTTTGAATTTTTCCGAATATACACTTGATTTACCACAACTGGGGAACAATAAGCAGGAACATGCGCAGATCTCAGTATGCAGCTGTTCTTCGGCAACCCAACTTGCTTACAGCCTGGCGCCAACAAAACCTTCTCGTGTGCATCGAGCTGGTAGATTTCCGTATGAGGTGTACTTGACGTAAATGTTTTTTCTGTTTTAGATGGAGAAAACGGGGAATTGCCAGCAGAGCAAGCAGAGAAGAACGAACCAGCGAAGAAGTTTCGTGACAAATTCTGTACGAGGAAGACATGGACGGACGGGATTTTGGACCACATACCAGCTCTGAGGTGGATGCCGAAGTACAAATGGAAAGAAGATTTACTGCCTGACTTTTCCGCTGGCCTGACGCTGGCTTTCGTCAACGTGCCGCAAGGGTTGGCGTTCTCCGTCCTCGCGCAGGCGCCGCTCATTTCCGGCCTGTACACGGCTTGTTTTTCATCTTTCGTCTACTCAATTTTGGGAACTGCTCCAGTCAGCGCGTTCGGCCCAGTGGCTGTTCGGCTCGATGTTGACGGGCGAGTCCGTTGCTACGTACATGACTCAACGCAACATGAGCGCCAGCCCTGACGGCACAGAATACGACGCCATGCTTCGGTTGACGTTCATATCGACGCTGACATTCACCATAGGACTCATCTACATGCTCTTCTTCGTCCTGCAGCTGAGCGCCATTCGCGCTCTTTTCACCAAAGCTTTCGTCGCTGGCTTCATTTCCGGATGCTGCCTTCACATTTTAAGCAAATCTTTCAAAATGGTTTTACGGTTGAAAATCAAAAGCCATTACGGAATGTTCACTGTGGTCAAAAACTTCAAAGACTTGGTACTTAAAATCCCTGACACTCACACTCCTACACTAATTCTCTCTGTCGTGGTGTCACTAATTTTAATTTCAAATACATTTTTCCTTAAAAAGTTAGTAGCGAAAGTGACGCGTTTCGTCCTGCCCATTGAGGCTGTCGTGATGATAGTAGCTGTCGTAGTCTCTTACTTTTTCGACTTTCCGCGAATGGGAATTGAAACTGTCGGCAGTATTCCCAACGGCTTGCCGAATTTCACCCCTTTAGACCCGAACATGTTCAACGACGTTATCGCGAACGCCGTGACCATTTCGACGATAAATTACGCGACGTCGCTGTCGATGGTGATTGCATTTAATCCGAATCTTCGCGCCAATCAAGAAACTTTGGCGATGGCGGCATCCAACCTCATTTGCTCCAATATTCAGTGTATCACGATTGGGAACTCGATGATGAGAACTATCGTCGCTATCAATTTGGGAATCCGGACGCAGATGGCGACCATATTTTCATCGTTGATTCTCTTTTTCGTTTTACTTTTTGTGAGTATAGTTGCATACCAGTATATTTGTCTACCACGTTGACAATCCCTTGATTTTTCTTAAAATGTGAATTCCAAATCCAAAATGCTATCCCGGCGGGTTCAAAGTAAAAATGACCTGATTAGGAAGAGTTACTAGAGAAATTCACGACTTAATATCTTTGCACTAAGAAGAGAAAGTCTGTTATACAACGGGTAACAATACGTAAGTACCTAGGTACCTCTAAGAGAATATTTGTTTCAATTTCGATCAGAACAATAGTTCATTTGCACGAATTAATAGTGTTCTGATCGATAAGATTCAAATGAGCGGAGTTGATGTTTGAAACTCACAATAGGTACAACCTCTCCTGTTCGATCATTAACCAGTTTTCGCCATTTGAGTGGGAATTTAATTGGAATTGAATTTCGCGTTTTACGCAGGTTAATTAACGAAGACCAACAAATGAACAGTTTGCTTGGCAATAAATATTTACCTCTCATTTCACCTTTGTCCTTATCGAAAATAATTCAGTTAGGTACTTGTATTTTATGGTGATAGACCTTCTGGTTTATTATTTTTATCTGATAACACTCCATTAAATTTGCATTGTAGGCGAATGAAATTGTCACATTTTAAAGTGTGCAGGTTCAATATCCAAGCTTCATCGCCGAAAAAGAGGCCGGGCTAGAATAAAATCCTCGAACCAGGCGCATGGAGACTAATTTTAATCTCGGACCAGGCGCATGGAGATTTATTTCTTCAACAAAGGGAAAATGGGAGAAACAGTGGGTGTGGCGGGTCCCGGACGCATTCCAATCGATTCAGGGTCCAAAATTTAGTGGAAAATGATATCCCACACGCCTAGGTCCCAGAGATCTCGAAAACAAACATTCGAAATGGGTAGATAAGTACCAATTTTGACCCATGACCTCATCCAGAGGGCGCCAATCGTTCCGGGACCCATTTCATTGGATTAAGCGTCCAAAATTTAGTGGAAAATGATACCCCACACGCCTAGGTACCAGAAATCTCGAAAACACATATTCAAAATGGGTAATAGATACCCATTTTGACCCATAACATTTTCCAGTGGGTGCCAATCGCTCTGAGACTTTTTTCATTGGATTCAGCGTCCATAATTTAGTGGAAAATGGTACCCCCCCACACCTAGATTGCAAAAAATCTCAAAAATCCATTTTTCAATGTACACATTTTGGCACCCACCCCACACACATTTTGGGTGGGTTCCTAGGTTTTACCTATTTGAATATTAACTGCTACCATTTCTGTAGCATCCTTGCGAAAAGAAGAAAAGAAAAACAAAATTTTCTATGAAAACGACGAGTGAATTTATCATGTTGCGACTTGAATGGTTGTAGCCTGGAAAAATATAAATTTGTACGTTTTCTTCTGTAGGGCTAATGTGGGTAGTAATTTCACTCTTTCTACTCCGGGTAATACCGTTGAATTTATTGGCTCTCAGCGTGATCACCCAAGCATTACATTATTCAAATCTAGAGAAACAGCCCTCACCCTCGCCCCGTTCTAGGTCGAAGGTATTTCAAAATGTTATATCGACCCACCTATAACCACTCCAATGCGTTAGATGAATTATTAAGGGGGCAATTAACGTCACTTTTATTGCTAGAGGGTTATTGCATTGGTACGTCCGTCCTGGTATATAGATTTATGTACTCAAATTACCAATTGGAGATTTCAGGAGATTTGTCACTTGGTAATTGTGAACCTCAGCCACAGCTGGTCACATACTACAGTATGTGTATATGTGTTTAATGACCATAATCTGTGCAGGTGAGCAGATTCCTTCAAGCTCGGGCAATTATCGACATTCATAAGAGGCGTATCATGTATAATTTGACATTTAAGATTTGAAATCACTGTACGAAATGGTTGTATTTTTAACGGGAATATATTCCGAAAATGAATCTGATCTAAAAATTATTTGATAAATAATGGCAAATTTTGTTTCTAGGCCGGACCTCTATTCGAACCCCTACCAATGGCGGTTCTTGGGTGCATTATCATCACATCGATCGGCCAACTTGTCATCACCAACTTCATGCAAGTTCCTCGCATAATGAAAGCTTCGGTCGAAGAAGCCAGTCATTTGGGTGGTTGTATTCACTTTGACTGCCTTCGCGGACGTCGGAATCGGCCTGATAGTCGGTTTCATCCTCACTCTTCGGCAACTTCTTCTTCGAGTCATCGGCGAGCAAGAGGAGAAAGAAAAGAAGGCTAAGGAAGACGCTGAACGGCTCAGAAACGTCGAATTACACCCGAGAGAAAGCCAAAAGTTGCTGAATGAGAAGCGCAGAGAGTCGATAGAGGCTTAAAACTCGTTCAACCTGACCATTTGTGATAAAAGTAATAAGATATGTACTAATTAATTAGTACAAGATACAGACTCGATTAATTTGATTGTACTTAATGAGCAGGTAAGTTTTTGAAGAAGGGTGTACAGAAGGTTCAAATATGAAACCGGGTTTTCTCCAAAATGCTGCCAACATCGCTGTGATCTGCTCACAGTGTTGATGCTTGTCTGACTCAAAGTAGTAGCTAACTCTAGAACCAGATACTTTTAAATTTGGTAGATTTTAGAATTACCGCCAAAAATTGCTAGGTGTGTACACTTCACTGGCACAAGACTGTCAAGGAAGCTTACCAAGTGCTTGTGCAAGCTTCAAACAAGCGCCGCACACAATGTTTTGAGTGGTTCAAGTTCAAAACCGGTCAGTGAGAGTAACTGTCCAAACTGGTCTGCCAGTAACTGACCAAACCAATCGGAAGGCCTTCAAAAGAGGTTCGAAATTGAAGCTTACTGACAGATTCATTACTCATTACTGAGCATTCTTGCCAGACACAGAATATGCTTCTAGAGCAGCTCAGCATGACTCAACCGTGATGGCGTTGAGACAGATCCCCAACTTTGGGAACTCATTCCAAATGATATGACTGAAAGGCAGGTACAGCAGTGAAATGTTCAGCTGCTTCTTGCCAGGTTTGAAAGAAAGGAACTTCTGCTGCGTGTTGTGACTGGAGATGATAATTGGATTCATTTCGAGAATCCTAAACGTTCCAGGGTTGATCTGGGTGCTTTGTGATCGGCAGTGAGGCAATATCCTTTTGGATAAAAGACTACTTTTGCCTTTTTGGGATGAAAAGAACCTAGAACTGCTCGATGGCCAGGCTCGCTACCAAATCAGAGCAAATGAGAGCTTAGACAGCGGCCAACGCTTGAAAAGCATCCGGAATGCAATCAATCGGTACCAAGAAACTACACGGCAATGCTGCGGCTTACAGAACAAAATCCACAAAAGTTCTAGCAGAACTCGATCAAATTTTCAAGAATGGTGACGAATTAGTTCAGGTCAAAGAGTTTAGAATCGTTCCACCTAGACTTCGATAATCGCCTAAGAAGTGCATATGCGGCTGACGATGGAAATATTTCCAACAAAATCAGCCTTTTGTATCTCGAGAAATAAATGATTTATTTTATCAAAAACCAATCCGGCTTCATATTTGTACAAAAAGAGATTTGTACAGAAGAGATAATTGTCTTAATTACTTCCACTTTAGGGGAAAAATTGTACATTTTGAATGAAACTATGAATTTTGTGCCTTTTGAAGATAAATCTGGGTTCCTTAGTAAATAAAATTTTAGAAATAGGCCCATATTTATTGACACATCTAAAGTAAATTGTTATTTAAATTTCCTCGAAGATTTTAACAGTTTTTACTTCTTCGATTACCAATCAGGGCAATTTTAATTGGTTAAATTGTAATTTTACATGTCAATAGTAAAAATGTGTTTCATTAATAGTATTTCGGAATGAATAAATTTTCAACATTGACAAAGTGTCTAACTCTGAGAAGTTAAAAGTACTTAGTCCACGTGAAAATGTTTAGCGTATAATTGTGATGAAAAGCTTTAACAACTGAACCTATCAATAATTCTGGTAACAATCAATTTTTGTTTTTGTTATTTTATTCAATCTTTCTATTTTTATTTATTCTTTATACTATTCAGAACTAAGCGGGTATTAAATGAATCTGGTACTTTATATTAGCTGTAGAATCAATTCTTGACTATGAAACTGCCAATAAAATCAACGATTCCCTTTGTACTACTTCGTGCCAATATTTTTAATAAAGTGATGGATACCATGTGTACTTATATTGCTCGTACGTACAAAAGTCTAATAATATTCCAATGTCGCAGGTGTATTTTGTGTAGAGTGCATCAATGTATAAATTGAATGCAACTGGGAAACACATTTTGAACCTTGTATTATTCTTGTCGTGATATATATCTACTACTTAATTATTTTTATTGGTTATTGAATTTGGATGTACATTACTAAAGACTTAAATGGCTATGTATCTTCAACGTCCTTTCCAATAAAAAAATAAAAATCTTAAATCCAAGTATAATTTCGTTTGTGACGAATTTCCCTTTTAAAATGATTTCATTCAAGGAACTTTTTCAATATTTTGTTCATTTAATTTCTGATTCAGTTAATAAGTGTTAGCCATTTTTGAATGTGATTATATTACGGGTAAAATTGGCTGTATTGAATACAGACATTAAAAACAGCAAATTTTGCTGTTTTAAAAAAACGAGGACGTTCTAGCTGGGTCATAGTCAGGGAAGGATAGGAATGACCTGGGAGCGAGGTAATGAGAGAACTTTTGGGTGCTGTTTTGGTCGAGAGAATTTCAATGATAAAGAAAAAACTGTCCAATTGCCTATAGCATCAGCAGGCAGCTATGGTAAGCAACATGTATTTGATTTAATTTTTTTCCCAAAGGCCTATATTTTGATGCAAATTACAGTAACTATAGTCTTCTCTTACTCATCAATTCAAATAAATTGTTGATACACCCTATTGGAGTAAAATGATGTTGATAACTGACCAATACTGACGAGGAAAGATAACTTTCTCAATTCAAACCCATATCTTTTGCTCCAAAAAAAAGAGATAAAAATGATTGTTGTTACAAATCAGACCAATTTTTGTCGTATTTAGCTTGTTGAGGTGTACCTTATGTTTCCAAAAAAATTGGGGTGTTTTGGAGAGAATGAACCTACATCACATTTGCTGGGAATCAAAATATGTGATTTAAAAAAAAATTAAAGACAATTCTGTGACGTCAGCGTTAAGCGTTTCCATTCCCACCTCTTGTTAAGACAACATAAATGAGGTCCATATTGATTTCTGTGAATTAACTATCTTTAGTTTCAAAAATGCCAGCAGCTCTGCTTGGGTCAGTATGATTTCCAGAGCAACCTATATTCTTTGCTGTTTCCCACAGTGTTTTTGAGTTAGTTATAGTGTGATTATAATTGAGTAGAAGTTGTGATTTGTGTGTTTAACAAAATTGTAAGTGAAAAATTGAGAACGAGGACAAATCTTTTTAATCGTCATGAAACGTGAAACGTAGTGCTTTCTCCGATGGTAGTTGTATTAAATATTTTTGAAAAAAACCACCTTAAATGATACTGCAACGATTTATTATTTTGTATGGTCTATAAACTACTGCTTTACACAGGCAAACACGCCAAACTAGAGTTATAAGCAGCTTGTCGTCATGGATTTGCCCTCCTTCAACTTCCACCAGCCTTGCGTCCTTAGTATTTTGCTGAATTTGTCCTGTTCCTGTACTGATACATTAACGGGGGGGAGGGGGTACTGGTTGGAATTTCACTCAGATGACCAGAAGAATCTCCGCTGATACGATTTTATTACACTTCAGTCCAATCAGCGGCCAATCCCATTCCCAAATTTGGCTTTTCCATGATTTTTCCCAATCCTGCTCAAGGTATTGTCCTGTGCTAGATTTCATTTATAAATATACCGTTTCCACGATTATTAATGAGCACATTTTGAGCTTCAAAACAAATGAAGTAGGTTTGTAGTGTTGTAGTGAGGTCAAAATACCGATATATCACGTGGTCGAATTTCAGCATCGTAGTGGGGACAAAATTTACAGGCGAAAGGACCGCTTGTATTCTATCTGGCTGCCGAATTTCCTGGTGGTCGGAGAATAATGAAAAAGGTCGTATCAGAGGGTGAAGCTGCATCGAGGAACGCATTGAGAGCAAATGAAGTGCAAAACGGCTGGTCGAGGTCTCCCGAGTTTCAAACGATATTGTGGCCACATGACTGCTCTGACGAGCCTCTTCTATGCGAGACTTCTCTTCTGTGTCGGCCCATATCGCTATTATTAGAGGACATTGCAGGGAGACCTGTGCGTTCGGGGCGTATCAGGCACGGCTTTCGTCCCGGTAGCACTCAGTGCCCTTTTCAACGCGACTAATCCGATTTACTTGTGTTCGAGGCTGCGTGGCGAGCAGCGTCGAGTTTGCCGTATAATACGAGCCAGGGTGTTTGATATTCACTCTAATTTAGGCGCGGCCGGCTGCTGCTTCCCCCTCGACGCTTTGTCTCGCATTATCGGGTGGCCTGTGTTGTAGACCTATAAATGAGCTGATGTAATTTATCCTCAACCCGCAAGGATGTGGTCACCGTCGAGATTCGATCATGAGAATAAGCGAACGATTCAATCACAATGTATTCCATTCCCCGTTTCTTATCGCTTCACACTAGAATCCTTGAGACACTGAGTCACAGCAAGCTAATCACAGTGTTTATTATATCAATAGTTTTGTTCGCTTTGATTTGCTCAGGTGTACGATGATGGATGTTTTTTCATTCCGGCTGAGTCAAAAATGCTCGGTCCTTATGCTCACACACGGACCCTACCGTTCAATTTGGAACCTTACAGCGACAATACAGCACAATATTTTCTGTTACCACAACTTGTTTTTAGAACTTTGATTAGTCAGTGAAACAAATTGATTAGTTGAACGATTTCCAATACAGAGACTGTTACCGTAGACTCGTGATTATATGTATAATGGAGAGAATGTCGTCTCAGATAACATGAAAATTTCGCCTACTTATGATTGTCATCGTGGAGTATCGAAAAAGCTGCAATACCAGGCTGCAATATTAGGCTTGGAAGCGTATTTTCTCCATATACAATAGGCAAATGGTATTATTCTCTAAGACATAAGCGAAATTTAATGACCACTGCAAATGTTGAGTATATGTACAACAATGTAAAAAGTGTAAGCCTCTCTCGAATTAAAATGTGTTTGAATTTACTATAATTTAATTCGGGTTTCTTCGGAGAATTTGGAAGGGACCTAGCGAGAGGTCACACAATGTAAGTCCAACACTTACGACTGAGCAACTAGGGATACCAAGGATGAGCATAAAATAGGTACAATGATACAAAATGAATTATAATTGAAAATAAGGACACGTTGCAAAGGAGAATATGCCTCAACCTGGGCTAGAATTGATACAAGACAAAGTAATTCGACAAAGTAAATTAGACAACATGTGGAGCATAAAATACAATTAATACATGATACATGAAATTATGATATACATGAAATACAATTTAATGAGCAAGCGCAACGATACCGGCTGACAAAAACGGCGTCGACGTCGAAGGAAAACAGGAGGGGGCATGCTGTCCCGAAGGTACACAGCGAGGCTTAATTAGCTTGAGTCCTTTATCTCATGGGGAACACAATGTTACAGCTTCGGTCGACTTCAGCACGGTAGCAGAGTTCACTTCAGAGCGAGCACAGGACAAAGCCAGGATGGACTGAGTGAGTTGCACTTGCACGACAGGTTACAAAAATATATATGACTCCGACATGTTGGGCGCCTTGGCAATGAGTGCGCGCTGGAGCTCTCTCCAAATGCGACGTCCAGGCAGGAGCTGCGCGTGCATCCTGGCGCATGCTCCCTCTCTTCTGGTTTTCTGGAGGCAGTAAGCCTGGGGGCTTACACTATCACAAGTTTTTCTACTGTAAGTAAGTTGTTTTGTTCAGAGTTTATAAGTTCTTTCAATTGTTTTCTTAGCTGATATTGACTTTTGCCGACTGTGTAGTTACCAATCTGAACAAACTGTCACATCACAACAGTAGCAGGTCATCTTTGACATGGTTACATGTGCTTTGTTTCTGTCAATAAAGTTCATTGCCCTGTACCTATTGGGAGCCAGTCAGTGAGTACAAAAACAAAAAATGTCCACAAACAGATCATGCTACAAAAAATCCGTTCTATAGAGGTTTTGCAGGCGACATATAACGCTTTAGTTACGGTGGACAGCCACCTGGATCGCTGCAAACACTGAGTGTGTTCTGTGCAGATAACACCTGTGGGTGGAAAGCAGAACTTCAGAGCTTTACACTGGTGGGTTTTTAGAAGGTTCTAGGAGGAGCATAGGGTGAATAGCTGGAGGTGGAAGGTAAAAATTAAGGAATAAACAATAGAGGAGGGCAGAGAGGGTGTGAGCATCTCAAGTTTAACTCCTCACTCACTGTATGTAGTTGGCTTGACAATGATATCTTCAGATCAACAGTGTTTGCCCATTGCGCCAAATCAATTAAGTAAAGCAGATGCTCCCACTATTATAGCACGTCATTACCCCCGCCATGCCTTCATAAGTAATGATTAGTCCAAAATCCATCTGAATTGAATCACTGTTGCTTTACAAGTGCATTAAAATTAATAATTGACTCGCCTTTGTCTTAAAACTTTGAAAAAGCAAGTCCTAAATACTTATCCCTTTTTACCAACATCTTACCCCCATTTGGGCCTGTTGGTCCGAGACTCACGCCAAACTAAATTTTGTTGAATGGATTCAGCTGGTCAACATGAATTAAGTTTGGAAAAATGGGTGAATGGCTTGTTGATTGAAGGTAGCAGGCAACAGTTGGAATTCAATAGTCGAACGCTCAAATAATTGCAATGAAAACATTGAATTACGATATCAGTACGTTCTGTGACCTCGGTCTAATACACATCGCTCCGTTTCTTGCTTTGTTTTTCTCTCGTTTATATTGTGCGTACACACTTGAGTTTCGGTATACGCGGTGGGTTTGATTTTCCGAATCGCTCTGCTGAGTTTCGCGGTATTGTGCCGGGTATTTTGCGCTCGTCGAGTCGAATCTTTTTTTCTCATTTTTTCGCGTCGGACGGTGGTGTAACGGGGCGGCAGATTCCAAGCGCCCCGTCAAGAAACTTCGGCGGCGGGGGACGGAACGACCCCTCTCCCCTCCAAGCGCCTAACCCCAGCTGGGCGGAAGGCGTGTCCTCATTGGATTGGGTAGGCGATGGGCGGCGCAAGACACCCAGGGAGGAGTAGAAGGGGAAGGCGACTTGACGAGCGGACTGGGAGAAGGAACATCAAGCAGTCGTATCCGAACTCAAGAGAAGGAAAGTTGGAATCTCCGTTCGCCGTGAGGACAAGGCGGAACGAAGTGAAGTGAACCGGAACATCGAAGCGGAACAACCGACGCGTAGCAAGTCAACCCCTTGTGAACCCGGTGTTGTGAAAGTGACCTGAGGGAACGAGTGTATCGTGGTTCCTTCAGGGTGAGAACTCGGGAATTGGGAGATCAGCCAATTCCTCTCCCGTAACAGTGGGACCCTTATACGAACTGAAAATCCCCCGTCGGACCCGAGTGTTGATCCGTTCGCGCCCGATTCGACGGCCAATAGTCCAGGTTTTCCACGCACCGCCAGTCGTCGGACCTCCGTCGGAAAGAGCCTCGCCTCCTCCGGCCTGGACGGCGTTCCCCTGACCGAAGCCGAGCAGCGAAGAGCACATCACCCTGTTGTCTCCATCCGAAGGAGTTGGTGCACGTAAGTGGCGAAATAACTCTGTCTCGTACCCTAGCAACGCGAAAGTCGACTCTTTAAATCTGGCCCAAGCCCTGACGTTTAGTCACCAGAAAGCTGATCAGAGAATTGTACATTGTAACCGTAGTATTTAGTATTTTGTCTGTCGTAGGAAAAGTAACAGGAATTAGGGGAGGACATTAGTAAATCACTTGTATTTTTCCGTTATTCCAAATCAAACACTCCTGAGCCTTCAGCTACTTCGTAAATTCATTTGGCCTTCAGCCCTTCACTTCTACCTACTCACTAATTAGATTAAGTAATAGTCAGTATCCTTCTCGGCCGAGACATTCCAGTATTTCATATTTCTGACAATTGCGTTATTATAAGCCAATATTGAACCCTTGTCTTTCAATCACGAAACCCCATTCCTCAGAGCTTGGTAAATTCAGGTGTACTTGGCGTCTATGACCGACCATCTCCGACATTCCGGACGGTAAGTGAAAGTCTTTAGTCTCCCACTAATTTATTCGCCTAGGTCTATTTCTGGATCCCTAGCCCGTTAGGTGAAAACGGCGGGTTACATCTTTTGGTGGCAAGCGGTGGGATATTTCAGAAATCTCGATTTCTGTCGTATCCACAACAAGCTGATCTTGACCAGGCGAATATTGGTGAGAAAAAGCTCTGAAGGAATTGGGTCGCGTTCTATAATCTTGAAATTCAAATTGTGCTAGTTGTAGATTCCGAAATTTAAAATTGTAAGAAACAAACAAATCGGCCCGAGTGTGAGGAAGCGAGTGAGGAGTAAATTGACTTCAAATCCGTGTCTAGGATTTTTCTTTCTTTCCACAAATCGAAATTTAGATACTGGCTCATTTATTTAGTAGCATCACTCTCACTGTAGCCCTTGTCCCGAGACTGTTCCGGGTACTGTTCCGGGACTGTTCCGAGACTTGTTCCGAGGCCCTCTGTTCCGAGACTGTTCCGGGTCTGTTCCGGGACTGTTCCGAGACTTGTTCCGAGGCCCTCTGTTCCGAGACTGTTCCGGGTCTGTTCCGGGACTGTTCCGAGGCTTGTTCCGAGGCCCTCTGTTCCGAGACTGTTCCGGGTCTGTTCCGGGACTGTTCCGAGACTTGTTCCGAGGCCCTCTGTTCCGAGACTGTTCCGGGTCTGTTCCGGGACTGTTCCGAGACTTGTTCCGAGGCCCTCTGTTCCGAGACTGTTCCGGGTCTGTTCCGGGACTGTTCCGAGACTTGTCCCGAGGCCCTCTGTTCCGAGACTGTTCCGGGTCTGTTCCGGGACTGTTCCGAGACTTGCCCCGAGGCCCTCTGTTCCGAGACTGTTCCGGGTCTGTTCCGGGACTGTTCCGAGACTTGTCCCGAGGCCCTCTGTTCCGGGACTGTTCCGAGGCCCTTTGTTCCGGGACTGTTCCGGGAGCCTTCAGCTCCAATTGACATCCCGATTCCAGACCCGTCATAGCTCTTACCAACTGGGAAGTCCTTTCTCGATTCGTGGGGAAATTATCGGTCCTTGGTGCGCAAGAAAGTGATCTATCGGTTCTGTAATTCTTTTTATTTAGTTCTTTTGTTCAACAAGTGAGTTCGCGACCATGCAACGAAACAGCAGCCCATCAGTCGAGGGCGAAGCCATGATGAACGCCGTGACGGAAGCAATGAACAAACTGGGCGCCTTCTTCCGTGAGCCTGCGGCCTCCGGCATTCCGCGGTCGTTGTTCATGGAAGTCGACACATGGAACCCTGATGAGCCGGATGCTATCACGGCATCCGTGTTCTTCCAGGAAGTGGAGCAAGCAACCCAAGAGTTCGACGAACACAAGAGACTGCGATTCCTTCGTACCCGCCTAAAAGGTGGAGCCAAGCGATTCCTCCAGGATGGTCTTGGCGAAACCCCATACACGACAGTGAAGAAGGCCATACTGGCATGGTATGGCGAGGAAAGTCCCGAGAAGGCAACCATACGACTCTGGACAGCCCAGAGAGACCCCGACGAGTCCATCCGACGGTTCGCAGAACGACTTCTGGCCACGGCACGATCGGCTGTCCGAACTGAACCCAACCTGAACGATGCTCAACGTCGGGAATGGACAAGACGAAAGGCACTCAGCGCTTTTGTCCGCGGACAACCGAAAGAACTCCATCTCTACTTGCAGGGTAACCCTCCGGACACCTTGGAGGATGCAGTGGAGCGGGCTGAGGGATGGGAGGACGTAATGAGAGCGAAGCAGGACTACGATGCTCGATGGGACATAACCGCTGTCAGCGGATCAAGACCTTCGGAGCCCAAGAAATGCTACTCTTGCGGAGAACCAGGGCATTTTGCAGCAAACTGCCTGCAAAAACCCAGAAGCCCGCTTCGTTACCCAAACAAACCGGCCACGTTCGGCGATCACCAGTTGATACCGGTGCCGACGAAGTTACCACCGACCGTCCCAGTGCTGCCCTGTATGTACTGTGGTGATCTTTCCCACTTTCCAGTGAGTTGCCCCCACGGACTCTACGCGGCCTTGTTCTGCAATTTCTGTGGATCCCGTGACCATCTGGAGGCTGATTGCCTGAAGAAGAAGAAGACCCTGCCCATCTCAAATCCGCGAATGCACCAGGTCAGAAACATCAGCACGACCCAGGAAACCCAAGCCAATCTCACGACAAATAATGAGGACGAACCAATCAGTCGAAGTCCTGCGGAGACGAGCTGGTGTCCTACCAGACCGCTGTGAATGGTGTCATGATGCCCATGATACTGATCACCGCCGGCTTGGGGAAGGAGTCCCGGCGAATGGTCGTGGATACTGGTGCTGCAGTGTCTGTCCTATCAAGACCTGTGCCTGGCATTGACATCCGCCCAACAGCGATGGAGCTATGGGGTGCCGACGGACAACCACTGCCCGTGCTGGGGATCCAGGAGGTACGTACCACCATCGGTCTGGTTACGATTACGCACGCATTCTATGTCTTCCGACGACCTGACTCCGGCTTGGATCTGATCGGACTGGACCTCCTGAGGAAATTACCCCTTGGCATACGCCCGGATATCGGCGTAGTGGAGATGAAGGAACCCACCACTGGGAAGATGATCTCCATCGGCGTGGTCGCCACTGACCCGGACCTCCTCAGGCACATCCGTCAACTGAAGGGCGACGGGATGGCGCGAAAAGCCCAGAAAACCGCTCAAGCCACGAAACCCGACACCGACAACAACTACCAGGGCGGGCCAACAGTCGCTTCAACATCTGCCAAAGCCTCTGAACCTAGCGTCGACAACAACCACCAAGGCCAACTGACCACCGAACCAACACCACCCAGAAAGCAGCCGGTGGTACACCCTCCGATGTCCGATGTAGCAGAGTTCCCAATTGAGATCCGGGACAATCCCCCTTCAACCTCTGAATTGAAGCACCAGGTGCATCAGCATCTGACTCATCTGGCAGGACCCGACTACCAATTGGTCAAAGACGGCCTGAGCCGTGTTCCTGTTGGCGCCATCATATTAAGTTTGCCAAAGGAACTTCTGATGGCAGCCCAATCCTTGGACCCCTGGATCTCCACCCTGACTGCTGACCCAGAGAAGCATCGACTAAAGAAGGAGGAAGAAGTCTGGAGGAAGGAGGTCGATGTGGATGGCCAGCGGATCACGGTGCCACTGATCCCATCCACCATGCGGCGCTGGTTCCTGACCAATTGTCATCAACATCAGTGGGCCGGGCACCCTGGCATAGAAACAACCACCCGTGTCGCAAGGCGGTACGGGTACTGGAAGAAGATGGTACGTGACGTCCGAGAGTTCGTCCAGAAATGCCAGGAGTGCCAGGAGAGGAACACTCCCCCAAATTTGACACCACCAATCCAGAAACCCGATATACCGACCCGAATTGGTCAAATTGTCGGTATTGACTTTGTTGGGCCTCTACCTGGTCGAGGGGGTACCAAATACATCCTGACGGTAATCGATCAGTTCTCCAAGTACGCAGAGGCTTATGTCACCACGGATTGCACAGCAGTAACAACCGCTCGCGTATTGACCACAAAATATCTTACCAACCCATGGTGCACCTGAGAGGCTCGTCTCTGACCGAGGCGCCGCCTTCATTTCTGGGGTCGTCAAGGAGCTCTGCGATACCTGGGAGATACGCCACGTCCACACCTCCGCTTACCACCCACAGGCCAACGGAGTATGTGAGCGATTCCATCGCACCCTGGCAAACCTGGTGGCGAAACTGAGACGCAAAACCCGGGACTGGGAAGCCGCCTTGCCTTTGGCACTAGCTGCCTACCGCAGCCTTCCCCACTGTAGTACGGGCTATTCGCCAAATCACCTGGTTTTCGGACGAGAGCTGAGAATGCCGCACCTAACCGAAATCAGCATGAAACGGGAAGCAACATCGCCCTTGAAGGATCAACACCAGGAAATGGTGCGGGTCCGTTTGGAAGCCGAGCGACAGTTGAGGCGCGCTTGGCACACCCGTGAGCAGGCAATCAACAAGCGACGCCACTCTCGGGAGTTCCAGATAGGCCAACAAGTGTATGCCCAGCAGCTCGTCGCCCCACCAGGCACAGTGAAGAAGTTCTGGAGCCCCTGGAAAGGACCGCTCCGTGTGACCCGCAAACTGACCGATGTCAATTACGAGGTCCAGGATGTCCTGGGGAAGACCACGCGTTACCACCTCAGCAGGCTCAAGCCGGCGTTTATCAACAGCGTGCCAGACGACGCCGTCACCCCCGACGTAGCGGAGGAATCGCGCCCACCCGAGAGCCCTGCCCCTCCACCTAGCGAAGATAGCGGAGGGACGTGGTTGTTGGACCCCCTGGAATGGCCGGAACCAGTACGGACCGAAGAAAATCCTGAACCTGGGGCCCAGGGCCCTGGAAGATCCTCCAGCCGAATCCCGATTCCGATTAGGACGGCGTCCAGTCCATACGGGCTAAGACCAAGGCGCAAAACGATCGACTACGCGCAGCTCCACGCGGGGAAGATGTCAACACCTAGAACGGGATGAAGCAATTGAAAAAAAAAAAAAAAAAAAAAAAAAAAAAAAAAAAAAAAAAAAAAAAAAAAAAAATTTTTCAAGTTTTGTGGTATACTCGTAGTTTGTGAAATAGAATAGGGAATGTCTTACCTGTAGAATAAAATGCACAACACAAGTACTTACCTTGTTTGATTAATGACCGTGCCTCATGGGTCGGGACAGGACTGCCTTGCCCCCCCCCCCCCTCTTTTCCTTTGTTTTTTCCCTTGTAATGGTAGCTAAAATCTAGGGTTGTTGTTCAGCGTCTGGCTCTGTGCAGAGAGGGAGGTTGTCTGCATGATAAATGAGCCATCGATTGATGTACAACGGGTGAGTCGGAGCGTGAGAGGAGACTAACAGAAGGGCCGGTTTGTATGTTTCAGAGTATAGTGGGGAAAATAGGAGATCAGCGAACGACACCAAAAGACTATGGCGCTACCTCGGGCGCGGGTACCGTCGTCGGTGGGCAGCACGGACTTGGAGCCCGGAAGTACGGAGTGGCTGGCCGTCACCTCCACGGTCATCATGGGGCTGGGCAAGCTGGTCGCGTCCTGCGACAGGATGCCAACACAGAGGCGGATTCTGCTGCGCTGCCTAGACGAGCTTGGGGAAAGCTTGAACGTCGGCGACTCGGGGGTGGACATGAGATCAAGATCGAGTGGTGGGTCGGTGGAGGTCGAGTCCCTGCGTTGCCGAGTGATCATGATGGAACAGCGGCTGCAAGCCATGACCCACCTCAACGACTCATTCGGATCGAGCACGCATCGCGCCACCCCTCGAGGATCGTCGACACCACGACCTGACAACAACGTGGAAGAGTACCCCGCCCCTGCATTCACAGCGCCCGCCGCGGCCGAGCCGAGTATTGCCGACTCGTCAACTTCGTCCTCGGACTCCTCGTCATCTGAAGAAACCGCACGGGGATCAGACGCCACCCCAGGGCAACCGCGTTCCGGCTCCTCCCGGGCCTCCACCCCTCGGCCGGTGAAGGTCGTCCTAGCTGATGGGGATGCTGGCGCTAGTTCACCCGTGGCCCCTGCCGACCCATCCAACATACCACCTTGGAACATCCGCGCCAGCGTACCTTCGACGAATGGGAGCGTCCTGTGCTGCATCTGCACGAAACGACAACACCCGCCGACAACCTACCGCTGCGATGGCTGTAAAGTGATGTGGAATCGGCTGGTGAGAAAGTGCCGGAACCTACGACCCACGGATCCCGCCTACCCGAAGCCCTGCTCCATCGCCGAACACGAGAAGGACCGCCCACCAACCTGTGCCGCTTGTAGACGCTGGCGGTACGAGCAAGCATGGATAGCAGCCAAACGACCTGACGCAATGCCCATCGCACCAGTCACCCCCACCGGAAGGAAAATTGCCGAGGTAGACCTCGGCCTCCGAAGATCGGAGGGGTGTAACGGGGCGGCAGATTCCAAGCGCCCCGTCAAGAAACTTCGGCGGCGGGGGACGGAACGACCCCTCTCCCCTCCAAGCGCCTAACCCCAGCTGGGCGGAAGGCGTGTCCTCATTGGATTGGGTAGGCGATGGGCGGCGCAAGACACCCAGGGAGGAGTAGAAGGGGAAGGCGACTTGACGAGCGGACTGGGAGAAGGAACATCAAGCAGTCGTATCCGAACTCAAGAGAAGGAAAGTTGGAATCCCCGTTCGCCGTAATCCCGTGAGGACAAGGCGGAACGAAGTGAAGTGAACCGGAACATCGAAGCGGAACAACCGACGCGTAGCAAGTCAACCCCTTGTGAACCCGGTGTTGTGAAAGTGACCTGAGGGAACGAGTGTATCGTGGTTCCTTCAGGGTGAGAACTCGGGAATTGGGAGATCAGCCAATTCCTCTCCCGTAACAGTGGGCCCTTATACGAACTGAAAATCCCCCGTCGGACCCGAGTGTTGATCCGTTCGCGCCCGATTCGACGGCCAATAGTCCAGGTTTCCACGCACCGCCAGTCGTCGGACCTCCGTCGGAAAGAGCCTCGCCTCCTCCGGCCTGGACGGCGTTCCCCTGACCGAAGCCGAGCAGCGAAGAGCACATCACCCTGTTGTCTCCATCCGAAGGAGTTGGTGCACGTAAGTGGCGAAATAACTCTGTCTCGTACCCTCGCAACGCGAAAGTCGACTCTTTAAATCTGGCCCAAGCCCTGACGTTTAGTCACCAGAAAGCTGATCAGAGAATTGTACATTGTAACCGTAGTATTTAGTATTTTGTCTGTCATAGGAAAAGTAACAGGAATTAGGGGAGGACATTAGCAAATCAATTTCATTTTGCCATTATTCAAATCAAACCCTCCTGAGCCTTCAGCTACTTCGTAAATTCATTTGGCCTTCAGCCCTTCACTTCTACCTACTCAATAATTAGATTAAGTAATAGTCAGTATCCTTCTCGGCCGAGACATTCCGTATTTCATATTTCTGACAATTGCGTTATTATAAGCCAATATTGAACCCTTGTCTTTCAATCACGAAACCCCATTCCTCAGAGCTTGGTAAATTCAGGTGTACTTGGCGTCTATGACCGACCATCTCCGACATTCCGGACGGTAAGTGAAAGTCTTTAGTCTCCCACTAATTTATTCGCCTAGGTCTATTTCTGGATCCCTAGCCCGTTAGGTGAAAACGGCGGGTTACAGGAGAAAAATCCGTTGAAGCGTACAAAAAATATCGGTTATCGAAGTTGAGTAATGGCGCAAAGGCGCAGGAAAACGAGGTTTACCGCGAATAAATGACGGATAAATTAACCGTGCGACGTTTTTAAAACTCCCGCCAGAGGTGAAATTTTCCTTATCGACGAAAAACGCTTAATTTCGACATACGACACGTCTTAAATTGAACCAAAAAGGAGACGGCTATAATCGTATTGCGTCCACGGAAGTACTGTGATCATCTTTTCTCCTTTCAGAAACAAGATGAATCGCTTACTTTTAGAGAGGCCATAAATAATATAGGCGGCCTTTTACTTGCAATATTTATCGGACCGCCACAGGCAGGGACGGTTTTTATTAAATATTAAGGTCGCGTGTTTCGGAAGTATGAGAAAGCACTGGGTGTTTCTGAGTATTTTATTGGAACCTTCTCGAGGCCAAGAGGGACTACTACCGAGAATACAGATGGAATGCAATTTTTGTTTTAAATATTGATTTTGTTGCCGCACAATAAAACTGCTTGAAATACTAACTTTCCTGAGAAATAAATTCGAGAGAGGGAAATTAAGTCAACTACGCTGGCGGTCTCTGGAGAGGCTAAAGTTATTTCTCGCTGTTGATAACACGTAAGAGCAGTCTGAGGGCAAAGGGCATGAGATTGTAGGAGGTCTGAATAGGTATAATCCTCTCTTAATATATAGCCCCTCTCTTGATACAAATATTGTAAATAGATACAGTCAAGTAACTTTAGGCAGCCGTGGTTTAGCGAGGAATTTCGTTGTTCATGACTGAACTCTACTTGGAAGCTCCTAATCTCGAGTTATTCGAGAGGTCCATCAAGTGTTCATTCGGCCTCAACTAAGCAATAATATCTTGCTCCATTCAGTAAAAGAAGACGTGTTCATTCATATGGCATATTATGGCATTAGCTGTTCACAATTACGCTGCAAATTTTATCACAGGGGTTGGTTATTCCTCGGATCAGGCGCATGGAGACTCATTTCTTCAACAAAATGGGAAAACAGTGGGTGTGGCGGGTCCCGGACCCATTCCAATCGATTCAGGATCCAAAATTTAGTGGAAAAATGATACCCCACAAGCCTAGGTACCAGACATCTTGAAAACACATATTCCCAAGGGGTTGGATAAATACCCATTTTGGCACGAAACCCCTTTTACTGGGTGCCAATCGTTCTAGGACCCTATTCATTGGACCCCAGAATTTAGTGGAAAATTATACAACACACACCTAGATTGCAAAAGAAAATCTCAAAAATCCATTTTCAAAACACGCATTTTGACCCCTACCCCACCCAAATTTGGTCTGTATGGCATTGGTAATTTGGTCGGTGGCTCTGTATGCATGCCCAGCTTGGGCCAGGTACGTGAAAGGCAAAGATCTGAAAAAACTGCTCAAGACACAGCGAAGCGCCCTCCTCATGGTCAGCCAGGCATACAGAATAGTGTCGCACGAAGCTCTCCACGTCCTGACAGGGCAGATGCCATTGGACCTTAAGCTCCAGGTCCTGGCATCAATGTGGCAAATCAGCCATGGCAGAGAGAGCATGATAGCTGGAAGCACAACTGAGGCTGCAATCTCTGAGTGTCAACAAAATCTGGCCAAACATCCGCACACGCCTGTCTCAGCGCTATGTGGATATAGACCACTACGTCTCGCAGTTTGCCACTGGCCATGGCGATTTCAACGCCAAGCTCCATGGCATGAGACTGAAGCCCTCCCCCCTCTGTGAGTGCGGCGAGCTTGAGACGGCGGACCATGTCTACGCAACCGTCCAGGCATCAAGCAAAGCCCCGATAGAGCCGCAAGGCGTAGGAACGGGAAGAAGGAAAATACCTGACGGACGGGCATTTGCTAATTTTGATCTAGACACCTTGAAACGTCCAGAAAAAAATTTTGGGCCAAAACGGAGAGATTGACTTTTTACATGAAAACATAGGTTGATTATTCAAGGAATAACCAACCAAAAGGGAACTTCCCCGTAACTCCCCCGCAAAGGTGGGCATTTTCCTACTTCCGTGCTGTCAGGGCTGCCAACCACAGGATGTGAGTCCATCCTCGCACTTGAGTGTGTACTCACTTGTGCGAGTGCTCACTTTGCTCCCGAGTGGACTCTCGCACTTCACTATGAATAATGACTCTGGAGTTGAGGCTTGTCCTTCACTAGACTGAGTGTGAGTGGAGCCTCAGCAGGACTACGAATTCCGCCCTGAGACGTCCCTCCCTGGTATCCGATCTTAGTGTTCTTTTGGACAGGCACTTTACCTTCAATGAACATATTGCCCCGGCATCTTCTCAAGCTAAGCGTGCCCTCGGGTTTGTAAAGCGAAACACCAAGGAGTTCACCCACTGCCCTCCTTGCCCTCTATGGGGCCATTGTCCAGCCTCAGTGGAGTATGCTTCTGTCATCTGGTGCCCCTCATACAAATGCCATGTGAATCAGCTCAACAGGGTGTACCGTGCATTCCTTCATTACCTGTCTTTCAAGCTTGGGGTCTGTCGTGAGGACGTGGACTACACTGCTCTGAGCCACCAGTTTCACCTGCTCAGCCCCTCTCGCGGACATGTCCTTCATGCACGGCATCTTCTCTGGACGCATTGATACCCAATCCTTGCTTGCCCAGTTTGGCCTGCCGGTGTTCAAGTTGGCCTGTGCTCCTGCGATCTGTTTGCTTTGCCATTTTTGCCCACCAACTACATACGTTCTCGACCTCTCTGCCAACTTCCTAGAATGGCTAACCTACTGTCGGCCTAACAAGGACGTGCTCTCAATCTCCCTTTGCTCTCATCTCCCTGAAATCTTGTCACTCCCCTGACTTGACTTTGGTGTTTCCCTTTGTAATGTTAAACTGCTACCACTTTTCTCTCATCTCGTGGCCTGCGTGCAAATGTATCATTTTCCTTTTCTGTAATTGGGCTAGTCCCGTTCATATATAATAAATGAAGGAGGTTTACCGGCAGAAGAAAAGCAACATAAATGGAGTTCACTTGCAGAACAGTGTAACGTCAAAAATAAAACGATCTTCAGCATATATTTCCAGTCATTAGAGACCACCAAAATGTGTTAATTATGTATTAGGGCAGGGCAAGTTAAGCGTTAAGAGCATTCTACGTAATTATCATTCACCTAATCATCCAGACTTAATTGCTTCCACTGAAGCGGTCGGTCGCTTCCAAAGCGCCTGATATTCCTAAATATCCTCACTCAACGTTTGTAGAATTTATTAGGTCGAGGTCGAACAATGTGCCGAACAATTTTGTCTTCCATTTCACGGCCCATAAAACCACCGTCTTACACGAGTGCAAGGGTTTCTCTTCACTAAGGCTTTGCAAACCGTAAAACTCTTCCGAGGCTCTGTTCTATTCTTGTGTTTATATGCTTGCGTTAACAACCATTGTGTACGGACTTCTGTATTTTCCTGATGCGACTCATTCTTTGTTTCGAGATGACTCACATAAATTCGTACTTCATTGGCAATTAGAGGCCCAAGGGAAGATATAGTCTGTACAGTTGTGTGATAAGTCGCCTGTTGAACAGAAAATGAAAAAGCTATGTAGGTAGCTATTGGGGGGAAAATAAAGGCTAAATTTTGAGCATCTTAGCCTTAGCGAGCATGCTGATCGGACGAAATTTGGGCGGAGTAGGGGTTGGTATGTGTATTTCAAAAAATGCATTTTCGGCTATCTAGGCGTGTGGGGTATCATTTTCCACTAAATATTGGACGCTGAATCCAATGAGACGGGTCCCGGAACGATGAGGCTATGGGCCATAATGGGTGCCTACCTACCCATTTCGAAAGTGTGTTTTTGAGATTTCTGGTGTGGGGTATCATTTTCTGCCAAATGTTGGACGCTGAATCAAACAATATGGGTCCAGGGAAGATTGGGGCCCACCAGAAGAGGTTATGGTTACTCTGTCTCTCCAATTTGGACCATTTTTTCTGGGCGTTTCAGAGTGTCTAGATTGAAATAAGCAAATGTCCGTACGCCGTCCACGCCAAAATTGGTAGTGGAAAAACCGGACTAAATTCCAGATGGGGGAAGGGGGAATTCAGGGGACACAATGAGTTTTTTGAAAAAAGGATTTTCAAGGTTTTTGGCGATCTAGGCGAGTGGGGTATCATTTTCGACCTAATTTTGGACGCTGAATCCAATGAGACGGGTCCCAGAACGATTAGTGCCTACCAAAAGAGGTTATGGGTCAAAATGGGTACCTAGCTACTTATTTCGAATGTGTGTTTTCGAGATCTCGGGTATCTAGGGCTGTGGGGCATCGATTTTCACTCATTTTTAGACGCTAAATAAATTGGAATGAGTCTTCACGCTTCTGATTCGATAAATGACCAATTGTTAATGAATTTGCAGCTTTTTTTCCATGGAGCCATCTCTTATTGTAGCATTCCAAAACATAAGTCGATTAATCAAGGAATAACCTACCAAAATGTTGAATATGATCATCCGAAAGGATACAAAACTGGCCACGTTACTCTTCAATTTTCCAACTTTTTTGCTAATTTTGATGGAAAACAGCGATCTAGCTATTAAATAATGAATAAGTAGTTTCTAGTTGGCAACACTGAGAGGAGGCAAGTCGGTAAAACCTCTCTAATCGTAACAGAAATGATGCAAACGTTCTCTTTGACCAGCGAGTCCAACAACTAACGAATGGTTCCAATACAAAGTTACTACCTATTTATACCTGTTATCGAACACATAAAATAACAGGCGTTCTATATAAAGCGGAGTAGCCTATTTTGAATGTTACGATCAGATTGAAATCAGCAAGCTCAGTCAAATCTGTACCTCTTTTTCCTCCCCGAGAGAGCCGCTATATTTAACCCGCATCGCCTGTATATCAACATTGAGCGGATCGAACGCCTGACGAGCTCCAAATTAAACCCGTCTGTTCTTTTAACGTAAACGCAGGCGGAAATTAATTGAAACCTGTTTTGATCGAGAAAATTCAATATTCCTCGGTCCTTTCTTTTTATCGAGTACCTTCCTTGGGGCTGATTTACGCTCAAAGCTTGCATTTAGCCTGCATTTACGTTGGCATGAAGTGACTTAAGACTAGTTGATATTCTGAGATGGAGATTGAAGGAAGGAATTTTCCATTATGGAGAGGGAAATGCGAATTATGGTAAAAGTGAATAGAAACTCCTTTATCGTTCTACGTCCTGAAATATTTTAGTTGATTCAACTATTGATTCAACAACCTTTCCAAATTATGAAATCAAGTACACACGGTGTCCCTCAAGTTACCCCCCACCCCTTAAACGTTTTTTTGCAGGGATTTTAAATGTATTGTTGCACCAGTCTCCTGGGTGACCAGCATTACAAGATCAAGGACACGTGGAGGGCTAAGGGTCACTCTCGAACATTTGTGCATCGTATTGAGTTGGCTGGAACCTTCCCGTTTGCTCAAGACAACACGTTGAGTTCCCAGAACCTGGGAAGAATCGAGAAGGTTCTCGGCCAAGGGAGCGAGCATAAAAAGGGACCGAGGAACGCCGCAGAGTGCAGTTTAGTTCAGAGTCTGAATATAGATGCTTCGTGTTATAAAATAGTGCATCAACTGCATTACAACCGTGAATTGTGAAGACAACACGTTGAGTTCCCAGAACCTGGGAAGAATTGAGAAGGTTCTCGGTCAAGGGAGCAAGTATAAAAAGGGACCAAGGACCCTTCATGTTATAAATTAGTGCGGCAACCATGTATTGTGCCTTGTGATTGTGTAATGTGAATGAAGACAGTGTATTTGAGTGAACAATAGTAATAAATTATTTACAAAGAACATAAATTGTTACAGTATTTACGCAACTGTGCAACCAACCTCATGTGACACTAACCATCTTGTTTTAAATGGGAATCCCAATTTTGCAGATTCAAATTCTACACTAAATTTCATGAAAATTTGATCCCTCAAACATTTTTTTATTGCGCGCAACCGGTTCAGTGAGCACCCAAAGTTGCGCAACCCCCGAAAATGTCAAAAATTGGATGATGGTGAACTCTAAAGCACACAAGTGCTTTACATAGAGCCCAAACACGATCCTCTTACATGAACCTCATGGGTTCACCTTGCAAACTAAAACCTTGATTCTTCCTGTTATGTTGGCAGCAATGTCCAAGAGGCTGTGGACGTGACGTCAGAAGGGGGCTTTTATCAGTCAGCTGATGATAGGCTGAACCCCCATATTTTCCCTACTTGGTATTGCCCTGGTTTACTCCCTGATTCTCACCTTGATCATCCAGATAATGATGTCGATGTTTGACTTTTTCATTCTCTCCCAATTCAGTATGAACAATCAAGACACGTTTTGGCAAAGTGGATGTTTCTGCATCCTCCCATATGATGAGTATGAACCAGGGTTGCATAGCCCACCCCTTTTTGGACTTTGATTATTGGATTCTATTTGCCCATACTCTATGTTCAATCTAACATTTTTTCAAAAATGTGTGTAACAAACTCATCAAAATTCCTTTTTCTCGAAATGTGGGAAATCTGAGTTACCCGGTTTTCTCCCTGATTTCTTTTACAAGTTCTAATTGTCAATAACGATTTTTAAACAGCATTCTTCTTTGAGGGTCTGTTCCTCAAGCCAGGTTTTTCCTCATCAAGTATTTTCGCCTCACTTTAACATAATTACACTACAGTAACGAGTAGAAGAACTCCTTAACAAGGATACTAACACGAATAGAGACTGGGTTTCGCTATCTCCGTAATTCAATCAGCTTTGGTCACCTGCAAGTTGTTTGATCCATTTAATTCGTGTAGTTCGTTGTGCTCTAGAGGACAGAAGGCACAAAGACGAGAGGTACTTGATATACGATTTGGAATTGGGAGCTTAATGAGGCGAAAAGAGAAGGAATGCTCTCGAGAAGTCATCCTGTTGCCGGAACAAATCTAATATTCACGAACCAATTAAATAGGGCCGGTGTTCGTTTCTGTTTAATTTTGGTAATCAGTTTTTCTTCCAAGTTTCATCGGTTATTTAGGATCGAAATACCGGGGATGATCCGACATACCGAGTCTTCGGGCTCATTGCACGTTCAAATTATCGGAATGGCACGCTCCGAGTGGGTTCAGAATGCATTTGAACAGCTTCCAACCATTCCATTCTGCAATAGCGGTCGTCACTCGTGTAGGTTAAACGATGGAAAATATTCAACTCTCACCAGACATACCACAAAATACCCAATCCACTAATATCTCGCGAGAGAAGCGAATTCTCCCTCAAGTTCTGACGTCATTTTGCCAATGAATAAAATATCACAAATCTACAAATTCATCGATTTCTACATACAATCATGGATTTTGCGATCACATATTTTTGTAAGTGCCTGCACTTGTATCAGGCAAACTCAAATTTCACTTTGAAATCAACAAGACCACAAATTTGACGAAGTTGAGTGCTTCTAGTAACTTATTTTAGCTCACAAAATCTGAGATTGAGTATTATAATTGGAAACTTCGAAGAAAAATACAGTGAAACAATGCGAGGTTTCGGTTTATCATTCGCTAGATTAGTTTAATACAATCAGTGGCGTGGATTGAGGGGTAGCGGTGATACCCCTGGGAACTAGAAATCTCAAAAACCAACATTCAACATAGGTAAATGGATACTTATTGTGACCCATAATCTCTTGCGGTGGGCACCAATCGTCCCGAGACCCGTCTCGTTGGATTCAGCGCGCAAAATTTAGTCGAAAATGATACCCCACACACCTAGGTACCAGAAATCTCGAAAACATGTATTCAAAATGGGTAGACAGATACCCATTTTGACCCATGACTTCGTCCGCAGGGTGCCAATCGTTCTGCGACCTATTTAATTGAATTCAGCGTCCAAAATTTAGTAGAAAATGATACCCCACACACCTAGGTTGCCAAAAATCTCGAAAATCCATTTTTTGAAATACACATTTTGACCCCTACCCCGATCAAATTTTGTCCAATCGGGCTGAAAAGTTTTGAGGACCAACTAGAGCCAAAAACGGCCCCCTGATCCAAATTTCTGGAAATTTTTGGAAAATTTGGTGTGAGAGGGGCTGGGGTGTTTTTTGAAAAATGGATTTTCGAGATTTTTTGCTATCCAGGCAAGTGGGGTATCATTTTCCACTAAATTTTGGGCGCTGAATCCAATGAAACGGGTCCCGGAACGATTGGTGCTCTTTGGATGAGGTTAGCATCACTTACTGCTTTCTACATATGTGTATAGTCCTGTTGACGTTGAGGAATCTGTGGCGTACGCGATCTTAGCGCTTTTGCCGTCACTGAGCGGAACTTCTATTCATAACAACACAGTTTCGATAGTTTGAAATTGTATTTCAGGTCCCTGTTTTGGAAAAATAATTATTACACGCTGATATCTGCATCATTTGACAATGTGAATGTAAATAATACAGTTATCATTAAACTAAAAATTCTAATCTATCCTGCAATCACAATGGCTTCAGGCCCTGTCTCATGAGAGCCGGAATTTGACGCGGTTACATTGTAATACTCAGGATGTTATTACACGATTTACATTGCTTTGTAAGGACGCAATATGCTTCTAATGCCATCAAATACCTTCATCAATCCTATCAAATCCTCTACCGACTTGAGTTACGCGTTATTTACTCTCTCCCAACACCAATTTTCTCTCTGTCGGAGAATTATTTGTGAATGCGTCAAACTGTGGATCATTTTAATTTAAGACGGTAACAATATGAGGAACTCGAGAGATGACGTCACTGTCATTTTTAACGGAGTTGAAAACTGTCGCTTAACACGCCAGAAAAGTGAGATATTGAAGCCGTATCTGCTTATCTACTGAATTTAATTAAAACTATAGACATTGTATTGAATGTCATGTGCACTCTTCGAATATTTAGATCTAAATGCCTTATTCGCAAAGGATTCTAACTGATTTAGCTCGATCATCAATTTACATTGAGTTACGATCTCTCGTTTGTTGAGTTTCTCGCGGATGAATGGGGGTAAGCCTACTGCTATGAGCATAACTCTAGACTTTTCCGTGAGATGAGGATCTGCTTCGACCAGTAAGTGTAATTTTTTTACTGCGTATTCTGTTAATGACCCTTTTATGAATCTAAAATTATACGCGAACGCAATGTCAGACCAAGCTTTATCTGCGTAAGTATCCAAAAATGACTGGGCCCAATCGCTCAAAGCTTGGTTGTTGCCGTCAAAAATTTTCCGGGTGGCTGAGTATCAATCCGTAGGTGAATTATCCAAAAGTAGGCGTAGAACTTCGGAGCGCTGATCTCCGCTGATTTCCATCCTTTGACATTCTGATGCTGCAGCCGTCAGCAGAAATGGCACGAAAAGACATCTTCATAGGTAGTGAACCATAATAGATTTGTAAGGTAGTGTTGCGAGATTGCGCCTGCACCAGTCTCCTGGGCGACCAGCTTTACAAGGTCAACAACATGTGGAGGGCTAAGGGTCACTCTCAAACATTAGTGCGTCGTATTGAATTTGCTGGAATCTTCCTGTTTGCTCGAGACAACACATCGAGTTCCCAGAACCAGAAATGACTCGAGAAGGTCCTCGGCCAAGGGAGCGAGCATAAAAAGGGACCGAGGAATGCCACAGAGTGCAGTTCAGTTCAGAGTCTGAATATAGATGCTTCGTGTTATAAAATAGTGCATCAACTGCATTACAACCGTGAATTGTGCCTTGTGATTGTGTAAGTGTGTGAACAAAGACAGTGTGTTTGAGTGAACAATTGTAATAAATTATATTTGAACAACATAAATCGTTACAATGTAACGGGGCGGCAGATTCCAAGCGCCCCGTCAAGAAACTTCGGCGGCGGGGTACGGATCGACCCCTCTCCTCTCCAAGCGCCTGACCCAGCTGGGCGAAAGGCGTGTCCTCATTGGATTGGTTGGGCGATGGGCGGCGCGAGACACCCAGGGAGGAGTAGGAGGGGAAGGCGACTTGACAAGCGGACTGGGGAAAGGCTTGGAAGTCAGTCGTGTACGAACTCAAGTGAAGGAAAGTTGGGATCTCCGTTCGCCATAATCTCGTGAGGACAAGGCGGAACGAAGTGAAGTGAAGCGGAACATCGAAGCGGAACAACCGACGCGTAGCAAATCAACCCCTTGTGAAGCCGGTGTTGTGAAAGTGACCTGAGGGAACAAGTGTATCGTGGTTCCTTCAGGGTGAGAACTCGGGAATTGGGAGATCAGCCAATTCCTCTCCCGTAACAGTGGGCCCTTATACGAACTGAAAATCCCCCGTCGGACCCGAGTGTTGATCCGTTCGCGCCCGATTCGACGGCCAATAGTCCAGGTTTCCCACGCACCGCCAGTCGTCGGACCTCCGTCGGAAAGAGTCTCGCCTCCTCCGGCCTGGACGGCGTTCCCCTGACCGAAGCCGAGCAGCGAAGAGAACATCACCCTGTTGTCTCCATCCGAAGGAGTTGGTACACGTAAGTGGCGAAATAACTCTGTTTCGTACCCTCGCAACGCGAAAGTCGAATCTCTAAATCTGGCCCAAGCCCCGACGTTTAGTCACCAGAAAGCTGATCATAGAGTTGTACATTGTAGCCGTATTATTTAGTATTTTGTCTGTCGTAGGAAAAGTAAAAGGAATTAGGGGAGGACATTAACAAATCACTTCCACTTTACCGTTATTCAAACCAAACATTTGAGCCTTCAGCTACCTCGTAAATTCATTTGGCCCTCAGCCCTTCACTTCTGCCTACTCAATAAGTAGATTACGTAATAGTCAATATCCTTCTCGGCCGAGACATTCCGTATTTTATATTTCTGTCAATCGCGTTTATTATAAGTCAATATTGAACCCTTGTCTTTTCAATCACGAAACCCCATTCCTCAGAGCTTGGTAAATTCAGGTGTACTTGGCGTCCATGACCGACCATTGCAGACATTCCGGACGGTAAGTGAAAGTCTTTAGTCTCCCACTAATCATTCGCCTAGGTCTATTTTTGGATCCCTAGCCCGTTACGTGAAAACGACGGGTTACATCTTTTGGTGGCAAGCGGTGGGATTTTTCAGAAATCTCGATTTCTGTCGTATCCACAACAAGTGATCTTGACCAGGTGAATATTGGTGAGAAAAAGCTCTGAAGGAATTGGGTCGCGTTCCATAATCTTGAAATTCAAACTGTGCTAGTTGTAGATTCCGAAATTTAAAATTGTAAGAAACAAACAAATCGGCCCGAGTGTGAGGAAGCGAGTGAGGAGCCAATTGACTTCAAATCCGTGTCTAGGATTTTTTCTTTCCAAAAATCGAAATTTAGATACTGGCTCATTTATTTAGTAGCATCACTCTCACTGTAGCCTTCTGTTCCGAAACTTGTCCCGGGGCTCTCTGTTCCGAGACTGTTCCGGGGCCCTCTGTTCCGGGACTGTTCCGAGACTTGTCCCGGGGCTCTCTGTTCCGGGACTGTTCCGGGACTGTTCCGAGACTTGTTCCGGGGCTCTCTGTTCCGAGACTGTTCCGGGACTGTTCCGGGACTTGTCCCGGGGCTTTCTGTTCCGGGACTGTTCCGAGACTTGTCCCGGGGCTTTCTGTTCCGAGACTGTTCCGGGACTGTTCCGGGACTTGTCCCGGGGCCTTCTGTTCCGGGACTGTTCCGAGACTTGTCCCGGGGCCTTCTGTTCCGGGACTGTTCCGGGGCCCTCTGTTCCGGGGCTGTTCCGGGACTTGTCCCGAGGCCTTCTGTTCCGGGACTGTTCCGGGACTGTTCCGAGACTTGTCCCGAGGCCTTCTGTTCCAAAACTGTTCCGGGGCCCTCTGTTCCGAAACTGTTCCGGAGCCTTCAGCTCCAATTGACATCCCGATTCCAGACCCGTCATAGCTCTTACCAACTGGGAAGTCCTTTCTCGATTCGTGGGGAAATTATCGGTCCTTGGTGCGCAAGAAAGTGATCTATCGGTTCTATAATTTTTTCTTTATTTATTTTTTTTTTTATATTTAACAAGTGAATTCGCGACCATGCACTATTACAGCAGCCCATCAGACGAGGGCGAAGCCATGATGAACCCCGATTTGGAAATAAAATGCACAACACAAGTACTTACCTTGTTTTACTAATGACCGTGCCTCATGAGTCGTGACAGGACTCCCTGGGTCCCCCCCCCCCCTTTTTTTTTTTTTTTTTCTTTTTCCCTTTGTAATGGCAGCAAAATCTGGGGTTCTTTGTTCAGTTTCTGGCTTTGTGAAAGAGGTTGTCCGCATGACGAATGAGCCGTCGATTGTGTGAGTTTGAGTGTGAGAGGAGACTAAAGAAAGGGCCGGTTAGTATGTTTCACATCATAGTAGGGAAGTACAGTAGAACCTCGCTAATCCGAACTAATTACTGCAGGGGGGTGTTCGGATTACCGAAAAGTTCGGATTACAGAGGGAGTTCGAAAAACCCAACTTCATGTACATACATAAATGTATTTTTATCGTATATGCTCATATGTATACAGTTTTTACATGTAAATGCTTATTGCAAAAATTTATAAATTTAAAAACTAGTCTTTTTTAAAGAAGTCTGTTATTTTCTTTTGCTGAGACCTTTGTAGGAACTTCTTCACTGCTTCTTCTCTCAGACGTTGCAGTAAGAGAATTTGTTGCCATGGCATATTATTCTCATTTGCCCACTTCAAACATTGACTGAAATGAGACACTGCTTCTTCATGCTTCACTGTTTTTGATTCCTCAACTTCTGTTTCTCCTTCTTCAGTGTCAGGGATTTCTGTAAGACTTTTTATGAATTCCTCATCAGTTTTAAATTCATTTTCCTCACGACCTTCAACCCATTCATTAACATCCGTTTCATTCATTGCAGCATCAGGGTTTATATTTTTAACCATGGTCAAAATCACCTGTCGGTTGACGTCGTCCTCGTTGTCAATAGCATCTTCGTGGATGCTCTCTGTTCCCAACAATTGATTCCACGAATTGCGTATCGTTTTGGGCTGAACCGCCTCCCACGCTGCAGCTAAGAAAAACACGACATGTTTGAGATTCAAATTTTTCAACGTCATTAGGATATCGTCTTGTTGTGCAACTACGTGCGAGAGTAGAGCTGAACGGTAATGGAGCTTGACCTTTTGAATCACATTTTGGTCCATTGGTTGCAGGATAGGTGTGCAGTTTGGTGGGAAAAACATCACTGTTATTTTCCCATCATCGCTCACCAAATCACACTCATCTGGATGGCCAGGGCAGTTATCTAAAAAAAGAATGGCTTTTTGTTCCAAATTTTTTGATTTCAAATGTTTTCTAACAGCTGGAACAAAATCACCATGAAACCATTCTTTAAAAAGCACAACGTTCATCCAAGCTTTTGCCTGACTTTTATAGAGAACAGGCAGATTGCAATTTTTGAAAGCACGAGGCTTTTGTGATTTTCCAATCACTAACATCAGAAGCTTATGATTTCCTGTTGCATTGGCACAAGGCATGAAAGTTATTCGCTCTTTCGATATTTTTCGACCAGGGGCATGATCTTCATTCTTATGAACAAGGGTTTTTTGAGGCAGAATTCTCCAGAAAAGACCACTCTCATCTGCATTGTAAATCTGCTCAGGAACAAGATTTTGAGCTGCAATCGTTTCAGAAAATTTTTGTTTAAATGGCTCTACTGCCGCGCTATCACATGATAACTTCTCTCCTGTTACGGCAAGGTAACGAATACCATGTCTTTTTTTAAATTTATCAAGCCAGCCCTCACTCGCTTTGAAATCTGTTCCATAAGGATAGAGTTTTTTTTGGAAAAATTTGGCTTTTTCTTTCAAAAATCGGGCCTGAAAGAGGAGTGTGTCTCGAACGTTCCTGTAAAAACCACTCATAAACAGCATCATCAAGAAGCGGATAATTACTGGAACGCATTGTCTGCCGTTTATGGGTACCTTCCTCAGTAGCAGACGCATATGAAAGAATTTTCGAACGATTTTTTTTTAGGTCTGTGATTGTTGACTTACCGACATTGAACTCGCGTGCCAAATTAGAAGAAGTTTCTCCTTTGTCGAGTCGCGACAAAATTTGACACTTGTCCACTCAATGACGATGTTTTATGCTTCCTTTTTTCACTCATTTCACTTTAAACAGCACAGTACGTATAAGATACAAGTAACAAGACGAGACTAAATAAATTCAACGGCAGGAATTTCCTGCCAGACTTATTGACAGAGAGTGAGGGATTCATTGGAAAAAATGAAATGTAAGAAGTGAGAGATCAAACGAAAACAGTCCTAGGAACCCACAGAGCAGGATTACGTTTTTCGCGGAAATTGTTCGCTTCCCTCTGTGTCAAAACTATTCCGGGAATCCAACTGTGCAGGAGCGCGTTTTTCACACGATTCATTCATATTCCTGTAATTTTCCTTTTTTTTTTCTCTTTTTATGGCAGTTCGGATTACTGGAGTGTTCGGATTACCGAAGTTCGGATTAGCGAGGTTCCACTGTATAGTAGAAAATGATATCAACTTCATTATACTCCCCCTCCCCCTGCCAGCCACCCCGTAAAATCATTGTTCCAAAACCCACTTCAATCGCCTCAACGTCCAGAATTTAGTGGGAAACGATATCCCTCCCGTCTAGGAGTCTAGGGGATGTTAGGTTTGAGGGTAGGAGCCGCCATAGACCCCCAGGTTGTCTACATAAATGACTGTACCGCCATTGGTATCGTTTTGCTTTTATAAAAACTGAGAAAAAAGTAGAAAAATGTAAATGAAGCTACCAGGATTCAACGTCAAAATGAATTTCTGTTAAAAGGACCATGTATCTCAAGTTTCTAACTTGTGGCTCTGAATTGTTGTGGCATTCTTTGCCAGAATAATTTTTGTGACAGTAACCAGCAAACAAAAACTCTACAAATCTTTTTGTTATCATGTTCCTATTATATGACAGCAACACGCAGCATATAAATTTTTTCCAGAAAGCAGCATGAAACCCAAAATGGCGTGTATTTTGAAAACAAAAACTCCACAAATATTTTGCACTCGTGTTGCTACCTTTTGTTTCAATTTTGCGACATCAACATGAAACTAAAAACCACAGAGTTTTTGATATCGTGTTATACCTTGGGGGTCTTATTGTGTGATAGCAACAGGCAATTGATACGAGTTGGTGACCCTGAATGGGTTGTTCTGAGAGAATCCATTTTGTGACAGAACTGGAAGAGTTATTTCAAGTGCAGTTTGCAATCGTGTTGTCAACTTGAGTTTTAGTTATTTCGACAGCAACATACGATCTAACAAACACTCTTGGAGCGTTTGTAGTCGTGTTGCTACCTCGAGTTCTACTGAGTTTTAGGTGAACAACAATTTTGACCTCATGAGAGAAGAATTCAAAATCTTCAACCCACTAATTCTCGGAGTATGAAAGATTTTTTTTAGAATTTACCAATAAGCCGTTTTATTTTCATTTGTATTGGAATGGTAAATTCTCCTGAAATTCACCTGTTCTCCAGAACTCAATACAGTCAGTCAATTTTACTGAGAATCCTTCTCTTCTTAAATTGGTTGAGAATACTGGATCTAAGGAATCCAGTTGCCTTTTTGTCTGCCGTTTCGAAAATGAGTAGACATCTTGTCTTCGGTTTGTGGAATAAAGAGAGATACGTAGAATGAAGTACCATTTTAGTGAGGTTCCACCTTTGGAAACTTGAGCAAAATTCACTCGAGGGAATTGCTGATTACAGTTTGTGGAGTTGATTGCCTGAATGAATAAATTCGGTGAAAAATGTTAGTAATAGGTCCAATAAGAGAGTAGAGGCGTCCCCAAAATGCCAATATTGCAAAAACTATATAACTTCGTTGTGATGTTAACGGCATCTCAGAAGATATTGGTAAAATTGTGTTTTCGGAATGCATTCTCGAGATTTTTGTGTCATTTTCAATTAAATATTGGACGCTGAATTCATTGAGAGGAGTCCAGCGCAAATTGGCGCACACCGGGGGTGGGTATGGGTCAAAATGGGTGCCTACCTACTTAGTTAAAGAGTGGGTTTTGGAGATTTTTAGGTACCTAGGCGTGTGGGGTATCATTTTCCACTAAATTTTGAACGCTGAATCGATTAAATTGAATCTAGGACACCCACTTTTTTCCCCTATAGTGTTGTTCTAAGGGTGGAAGAATTCGCAGTGTTTTTGATCCAGCGTTGAGGGTGATTTTGGCACTTGAAAAATCACCCTGAACACCGTACAATGAAAAGTCAATCCGTTTACTAACTGTACTTCCAAATTTCCAGCTCCTCCTCACGTACCGCAAATCACTTTAACTTCGACCACTACGAATTCCATCACGATGAAACTCAAACCCAATCCAGCCGATACTGAGCCCATTCACGGCTACACCGTCAAGTACAAACCAGAATTTGGTGACTGGGAAACGATTCAGTTGTCTCCGACCGTTCACAAATACACTCTTGAGAACTTGTGGTGCGGTTCCAGATACATGATTTCAGTTGTCGCTTATAACAGGTAATAGCTCTATTTTGTATATTTAATTCATGTTTTTATTCCCTATGTGGGTTTTAGTCCATTTTAGTCATTTTAATTTGACGCTTTTCACATCTTAGCCTGGCGTTATACGGAGCTATAAAGTCTTTAAAGCCCTCACATAGTAAGTGGGCCAAAAGGACATTTTTGCAGACTATTCTAATCAGTAATCTTCTCCCTCTTGTTTTACTAAAAAGTGTCTACAATCTATCATTCGCAAAAAAGCTTTGAAGACCCTTGTTGATCTATGACGATGCCAGGCTAGGACTAAGTTGGCAAAGTTGTACACAATCTTTCGAGTATGTATTCGAAATGTATTCTCCATTGGGCCGAATTTACTCTGCGTTGGGTAAAAATTGGTAGCTACTATGTAAATTATCATTTTCCACTAAATTGTTGACGCTGAGTCATTGATATGAGTTTCCGACCGATTGGCACCCATTGGTGGTGGGTACGGGTCAAAACAGGTACCTACCTACTTGGTTCAAGTGGTTTTTCGAAATTTTTGGGTACCTAGGCGTGTGGGCTATCATTTTCTGCTAAATTTTGAGGGCGAAAGCTTAGAATGAGTCCAGTACACTCCACACGCAGTTTTTCCCTTTGGCAACAGTTTTTTTTTTTTTTTTTTTTTTTCAAATATAGGCTCTTAATATTCAAGGCTCTTGATGATTTCACCACGAACGAGAAACAGTCCTCAGTTGAATAACATTTCTATGGTATCTACTTCAAAAAACGTTACAATATTGTTTTTCCGAAATATGACTAATAAAGGACTAATCAGAAGTGCCTTATTTGTTATTATTTGTACACATTATTTACACGTTACGAAATGTAATGTTTTCATAGTTAAACACCTGTCATTATGAGTCAACCTCCAAACCCCTTATAGAGGACTATTCCATCATGTATTTCTTATTTTGTTGTATTATTGTTGATAAAGAAAGAAAGAAATGACAGGGTGAAACGTCGAATTAAAATTTAAAAAAATATAAATAGTCGACCTAAATGAAACACTATGGAACCCAGCCACCCCAGCACAATCGTGATATTGATCTTGATGGAGGGTTTTTCCCGCCAAATTGACCCTTAATTCATATTTTTGCAGTATCGGCACTGGAGACGAATCCGATTTATTGAACACACGTACAAAAGGATCCAAACCGATAATTCCTGAGGCGAGCCGTTTTATTGAAGTATCTACCAACAGCATCACCCTTCATTTGAGCACCTGGTCCGATGGCGGCTGCCCAATGCTGTACTTCGTCGTCGAACACAAAAAGAAGTAAATATATTTCTCAACCCTTCTCTTTCAACTAAAAATCGTCTCAATCTCAAAAATATCACCTTCAAAATGCGTTTATTCTATTTTATTTTTCTCAGGATGTCAGTCGAATGGAATCAAGTCTCCAACAACGTCAAACCTGGTGGCAATTTCGTCGTGCTGGACCTCGACCCTGCCACGTGGTACAATTTGAGAGTCACCGCTCACAATAACGCCGGTTTCGCCGTTGCTGAATACGAATTCGCCACTCTGACCATAACTGGAGGTGAGTCGTTTTGTTTAGCGTCGATTTTCATAGTGTAAATCCCATTGTGGACATCTGTCAATGGGCAGATATTTGTATTTTGTAATTAATATCGATCAAGGCCACAGAAATTAAGATCGAAACCGTACAAATACAGTCCATTTTAGTCGATAAAATCATCATTTCGAGTCATAAATAGTACGTAGGTGGGTAGTTGGAGTTTCTCTGTGGCGGCTGACAGGGGTATTAAATGGGTAAGCTCAGTAAATACTGTAAAGCTGGTGCAATAAAATGCTTTCCCTCCACTGCTGAAGAGGGGTTTTGCCATGAGAGTCAATTTTTACAGCTAATTTACAATTGAAAATACTCTTGACCGTGGAATGGAAAGGTTTCCTGATGGTTCTCATTATAAATGCTCAATGAATTTAACATATTTCTCCAAAACCTTACTAATTGCATTATTTATCATATTTTTCAACCTATGTGAAATTTGATTAGGAATTGAGAAAACATTAATGAAATGGTGGGTGGCAAAGAAGAAATGGTAACAAAATCTAGGGGGAGAAAAATGTACACCAAGGGCAAGGTGATGACAGGGTGTGAAGGGAGAGGAAAGCGCAGGTGGCGCTACTCGGCAAAATACGGCAGCTTTGAGAAGCTCTCTCCTGTCCCAGAAACGGGCAGCATGTTGGATACACATTAATTCCATTCCAGGACAAAAGGCTTCAATTCAGGGGTTGTTGTTTGCGTTGACGTTTTAACTATGAATCAGTTTATAGTATTTCCACGTCAATTGGAGATTTTCCTTATCAAATTAAGAGTTTTACACATCAATTGACTAACATACTTGATTTAATTCCGATAAAACTATAAAAACAAATTGACGAGTGAAACCTAACATTCAACAAGTAAGAATTAACATAATGAACGGAAAAGAATTAACACCTTTTTAATGTAAGTCTCCCCCTGCATCAGCAGCTGTCAGATCTATAGCATTTTCACGTAGAATTGAATGTTAGAATGAGGCGAATCAACGGGCACCTTCAAAAGATTGGCATTTGGAAGGGATGAACGGAATGTCTTCTTCATGCTGTGTTGCACAGAGTAGGTATCCTCAGAATCGACGCTGAGTAACCGTTGCGGCGTTCAAAACTAATGTGAAACGAACCATTTCCACCAACTTACAATTTGACGCAGATATTATACAACGGCCGTAACCCCCTAATTCACTACATAAATAAGAAATTGAGAATAACTTTGGTAATATCATTAAATTTTCGTTTTTTCGTCATATTCTCAGTGATGGTGATAACTCAAAAATCAAGGTGGACCTCACTTGGGATGGTGGGATGAGAAACGCTGTCGTCACGGAATTTTCTTTAATTTTTTTTAAATTAACTATTTTGATTTCATGCCAAGGTCATGTAGATTCATACTCTCCAGAGCGCTTTTCACATGCAATTTGTTTTTTGTAAACAGTGAGTACGCCCCATTGTGTCTGGCCATTTCAATATAAAATGTATACGTACTGATGATTCATTCAATGATATTTCTTCATCACTCAACTCCATGCGTTTTGATTTGTCGATACTTAAATGCCATTTTCGACAACAATGTACAGTATTCGTAAAAACATGAAATTCCGTGACGATTTTGCGCAAATTCGGTTTTAGCTCTATTATACCCATTACCCTTATTATGTTGATTCATTTTATTTTCTCTTTAAAACCTCAGCATGAGAGGTCATTTTGTGATCATCGAGCGATCGTACCTCTTCACCACAGTCACGTTTTCTTCTGTTTAAAAATGAATTCGTCAATTTGTGTACGTTTTTGTCAAGTGAATATGGTGTTTTGTGCAGTCCGATGATATTAATTTGATTACGTTTTTACATAAGACAATTCAATTTATTTACTTTCTTTTATCGGTTATTTTTGGACGTGAAATGTGTCTCGAGTAATCAAATTCGATTTAAAATCAACTCACTGGGTGGTGTTGCAGGTACGATCGCTCCTGCGCGCGAAGTTGAAGATCCGACCTTTGGGGGATTCTCATTTGAAAATCATTCTTGCCAACCTCAACTTGGTCGTTCCCGTCGTGTCGGCTCTTCTCGTCATCATAGTTGCCATCATTGTTGTTTGTTTCCTCCGCGGCAAAGGCGCACCCCACAAAGGTAACGTTTTTCTTTTCTAAATGTCGTTTTTCTTTCCGTTTGTTTCCTCTCGAAATGAAGGGACCGTCTCGCCACCGAAACGAGGGATTCAAGACGTTCACCAGTACTTCCCTTGGATTCCTCGTTGGATTGATTTGAACATCGTCGTACCAGTGGCAGCCACGGTCATCGTTATATTCGTGGGTATCATCGTGATCTGCATCGCCGTGGCTCGTAAGACCCGCGGACCACCTTCGACGAGGTTGCGAGGTATCGAATCGCCGTATCAGCTCTGTCCAGGGACAACCCCCTCCCCCTCCCTCTCAATCCGATTCGCAGCCAAGTACTAGTTCGTCTTTTGGTTGGTTATTCCTTGAATAATCAACGCATGAAACCGATAGGCCCTGAAATTTGAGTTTCATGTTGTCTAGATCAATAATGAAGCAGATTCCACAGTGGTTGGTTATTCCTTGTAGAGGAATGGAAGAAAACAGTGAGTGTGGAGTGTCCCAGACTCATTTCGATCGATTCAGCGTCCACAATTTAGTAGAAAACAATACCCCACACGCCTAGGTACCCACTTTGACCCATTCCCACCCTAGCTTTAGTAGGTGCAGATTGGTCGGGAACCCACCATAATGGATCTGAAGGGCATGGACAGGAGGCAGCACTAGCGCTCTCTGAAGGGCATGGGCAGGAGGCTGCACTAGAGCCATCCAAAGGGCATACACATGCTGCTGTGCTGAAGCTCTGAAGGGCTTAAACAGTAGACTTTACTAGCGCCATCCAAAGGACATAAAAAGAAGGCTGTGCCAGCGCTCTATGAAGAGCATACACAGGAGGCTGCACTAACGCCATCTAATGGGCATAAACAAAAGGCTGCACTGGGGCCATGTGAAGGGCATAATTAGGAGGCTGCTCTAGTGCTATCTGAGGGGCATAAACAGGAGGCTACACTAGCGCCACCTGATGGGCATAAACAGTAGGCCTCACTAGCACTATCTGATGGGCACAAACAGGAGGCTGCTCTAGTGCTCTCTGAGGGGCATAAACAGGAGGCTGTACTATAGCCATCTGATGGGCATAAACTGTAGGCTGCTCTAGTGCTCTCTGAGGGGCATAAACAGGAGGCTATACTAGCGCCACCTGAAGAGCATAAATTGGGCCATGACCTACAGGATAGCCTGACATAGGTATATTTTGGAAATGGTATTAAATTTTGAATTAATTAAGTTCTAAATTCAAGGCAGTTCAAGGCCTTTGTACGCCTTCAGAATGACCCTAAAATTTCTACAAGGCTTGCATGTAGAATCTGCTGCTTATCTGTCTATCAATTTCATTATCTTCGGCCATACCAATCTTGCTTAAGTTGACAACAACAGAAACACAAAACCCAAAACTCAGTGACATTTATCCTGCACTACCATTATTATTATCTGCGTCTCACACTTTGCTTATCCCTTCAGATGAAATGGTCTACAATCAATCTATGGTCGGCGGCAACACAATCGACAAACGATGCCTCGCCAGCAGCGACCTTCACGACGAACTTGGTTACATTCCGCCGCCAAATCGAAAACTCCCTCCTGTCCCAGGTTCCAACTACAATACGTGTGAACGGATCAAGCGAGGTACCGGCATAAGTAAGAAACTTTTGGCCCACCGTCAGCCTGAATTACTGGTTGTAGCCTTTAGACTCGACCCCTTTTTACAGTCTTAGCATCACTTTGTTCACTCTACCCCCTCATTTATCGCTTTGTTTTGACCCCTTTTCGCCCTAATTATTTTTAATTGTGTTCTTATTACTTTGAAGTTTTTCTTTGTTTGTTTTTTTATTTGATGAAATCCTTTGAGATCTGCTGGAAATTGTGAGAAACAGATGGACTTAGTTTGGGTTTTTTGATAAAACCGCCCTGGTGCTATGAAAAGATATTGGCTTTGCCTCGGCTGAAGTATACCAAATTTTGTCAAGTTGAATTTTAAAACAAATTAGTTTAAAGTTTGGTTCAACAGAATGATTCAAAATTTTTTCTCAGAAGTAATGATTAAACAGAGATATCTTTGGGTAGTACCTAGAATCTCCATAACAACTGTAAGATTCTCCACCCTCAACAGGGAGCAAAAATCTGTTTATAAGACAACTAAAGAATACCATTAGCCACAGACATTTTGGCAGTGGCATGTCTTAGTTACAGTGGACAGCCACCAGGATTGCTGACAACGTTGATATTGAAGGAAGTTCCTTACATTATCCTACCCCTACCAAAGGCTGATGCCCTGCCCCTCAAAAGTGATGTACCACTTTGTATTTTGTACAAGAGGTCAACAAAAAGTCTGGGTTCCTGAAGGTTATGTCATCAGCTGTTGACAACCTGTCAATGGACATAATAATCCGTAGATCCTACTGTAGATAGACTGTAGAGTCTGTGGCTTTTGCGCCCTCTGACAGCAACAGTAAGTGATAATGGCAGGCTAGCCAACGTTTGCAGCCCATAACCTCGCATAGTTCCCAAAAGTACCTTCAGATCAGGCTAAGACGGCGGCTGAATTTGTACATTCAGGATCACAATGCCTTGGAAGTCTGATGAACATGGTACTGAGGCCACATTCAGCCTCCCCGCTGGTACTGAGGCCACATTCAGCCTTCCCCCTCTTCCCCAAACTGTTGATAGACCTTAACCTTGATGCAAGGATTTTGAGTAATGTTTAATAATTCCTGTATACTATAGAAGAATTTCAAGGATTTTATCAAATATTTTTTGAAATTTGCTTTGTTAATTTCAAAATTAATGTTATTTATTTTTCGTCTTTACACCCCATTCATATTCATCAATCATCTCATGTCACTGAGATAACAGTGACGTTTTCTTTTTATACTTCGTAATCACCTTTTTTTCAAAAATTACATCGAGAAGAGAACATCATGGATTCAGCCTGACGCCAGAGGGTTTCAACAAATAGTTTCTGTTCATTTGTTTTATTTTTATTATTTTTTTCGTTTCGTTTTGTGTCGTTACGGTTTTGTATACGCTATTAACAATACAGGAAGAGCAGGGTTTTGCGGTGGTCACTCGACATGGGACCCTAGACGGAATATGTACGAAGAACTCGCGTCGCATACCCCCTGTAGAGGGCGGCTTCCTCGATGCCCCGGCTCCGATGAGACTATGTATCACAGAGCAGGTAAATATAATATTTCCTTCCCATCGTTGGGTGGTGGTCTTCTGTGCTCCAGTCCATAGGAATTATGGAGAAATTGTCATTAAAAAAAAAAAATAATAATAATAAAAAATCAGTGTGTGGCTTGAACACTTTCTAGCAACTTTATTTTGGATGTACTTTTATGTAGATGACTAATTGTTGCGTTAGGTTTCTTTCTTTTTGATTGCATAGTCTTTTGGCGCATCCGTTTAAAACAAAATTGTTATTATTATCAATTTTTGTTTATAATTTTATTGCGAACACACTGAATTAGCCAGGGAGCCCCGAAAGGTTCCCAAAAAGGATTATGTTGATGACGTGATATTTTGGTATTGCTGAAGTCATCCTGTGCCGTCAAGTTCCCGCTTTTTGTGAGAATTCACCCGTTCGCCGGTTGCTGTCGCAGTTTGCCACCAGGATCGCTTCGTTCGTTTGCCTTTCCAAGCCACGTTCCTGCTCAACTCTGCTCCTCACGCTTCCCATCACATGGCATCCATAATTTTTGACCAATCTGGAGTGTTGCCTCGAATTCGTCTCAACCGTCTGTTTCGCCATGCCGTCTTCATCGTCGTTTTCTGTCCAATTCAGAACTTGCCTACGTGAACGATTCTTGGCCACCATGTCTCCCCTGCTATAGTGTGACGCCACACTCACTACCAGAAATTTTTCGTGCTGGTCTGTGTAGGGATTTATTTACACTAGATGCTTCTATTTAACAATGATAATTGAGAGTTCGCCATTTGACCACTGACTGCCCTCATACAACAGCTTACCGCCTCACAACTGCTGTCTTCAATTAGCTCAGGTGAAGTATGGATTTTGCGTATGACATCATCATTCATCAATCACCCTTTTTATTTATCTGTTCTTCGTTTTATTTCGATCCCAGAATGATTCTATTAGTTGTCAGCTATTCTTCCCCTCTTGTATTGGTTCTGAGGATGAGCATGGTGTTTGATCAATTGTTTTGGGTGAGCTTGAGTCAACCACTCAATTTTCGAAAATTCCAATACCGAAGGGGAATCCCGCATGGCTTCCACGGTTTATTTGCCTTGTGCTCGTATACCCCAGAATCTTTCTGTATTCGAGGAATTATCGAAATTTTTGTGATTTCATTTTTCAAGGTATGGACGACGATATCTGCCCCTACGCTACATTTCATCTTTTGGGATTCCGGGAGGAAATGGACCCGTCGAAAGCGATGCAGTTCCAAACTTTCCCTCATCAGAATGGCCATTGCGGCACTCTAGGGCCTGGAGGCACGATAGCTGGAACTATGCACCACCGATCGGGATCACAATCAATGGTAAATGACGATGCAAATTCATCCACGATTGTTTATAATCCCTCAGAGCAGGAGTAAGAGTAAGCCCCTAAACGGTCAGTCTGTTGATCAAAAGAAGGAACAAACAGACTGAAATGAGCCTCAATCATTTCTTTAGTCGTTTGATCAAAGTCGCCCTCTTCAGTCGTCTGTCTAAATCAATATTTCCATCAGCCCAAGCCAGTCATTGACTCACTCGTCAAACACGCTTCTAGGTGCTCAGTCATGACTGTCTCAGTCGACTGATCAACCAGTTTTGATCAGAAGACTGACCGACTAGGGGCAAATATTGATTGTGGACTAACCAGGACTCATTTCATTAGGTCAGTTGGTAGTTACCCATTTTTACTCGTACCCACCTCTGATGGGTGCCAATCGGTCCGGGACACAACCCAATGGATTCTGCCCGAAATCAGGAAAATCATACCCCACAGGCCTAGTTCCAAAAGACACATTTTGACCCACATACAACCCAAATTTGGTCCAATCGGTCTGAATGTTTTTGAGTACCAACTAAAGCCGGAGAAAAGTCCCTGACCAAAATTACACATTTTCAGAAAATGTTCTACCACTTAGAACGGCGCAAAAGGTGACGGTGGACATTTCTTGAATTATCATCCTATATAATCATTCCATGGAGTGGTCAACCTCTCCAATCGGCCCCAAAATTTGAAAGTATACGTTTCATGTCTAGACCAAAACGCTGCAAATTCTTTTACAGGAGTTGGTTATTCCTCGGACCAGACGCATGGTGGCTCATCCCAATCGATTCAGTGTCAAAATTTTAGTGGAAAATGATACCCCGCACGCATAGATAGCAGAAATCTCAAAAACCCACATTCTAATTAGGAAGATATATACCCATTTTGACCCATAACCTCTTCCGGTTGGCTCAAATCGTTCCAGGAACAGTCTCATTGGATTCAGCGTCCAAAATCTAGTCGAAAGTGATACCCCACACGCCTAGGTACCAGAAATATCAAAAACCTACTTTCAAAATGGTTTCGAAAGCAAAATCTGAAGTTTCCGGTTTTCTGAGATTTCGGGGACCTCAATCGAGAACCTGATTTAGACGCCTGATCGAACCAAATTTGGAGAAGAAACGGGTAAAAATTTATTTTCTAAAAATCGATTTTTGGGACTATTTTGCAACTAGGCATGTGGGGTATCATTTTTCACTAAATGTTGGAGGCTGAATTAATTAGAATGAGTTAAGGACACTTCACACTCATTGTTTTCCCATAATTTTGAACTAGACATCATAAAACTCAAACTGTCAAATTTCGAATTGAATTGAAGAGGTAACAAATAGATTGATTATTCAAGAAATAATAAACCAAAAAGAAATTTACCTAGTCGAAATAATTAAAAATACAAGTGGAGTAGTTATTGACCAAATTGGGGAAATTCTGTTATAATTGTAATAATTTAGTAAGTTAGCCTGAAAAAATCCTTTTTGATTTTCTTAATTGAACCAAAATTTTGGTATTTCAGCCACGGAACGGAAGATACTCGAGAGTCGGTCCTAACTCAACTTTCTCGCCCGAATATGACGACCCGGCGAACTGCACCGAAGATGATCCCTATGGCTCACAATACACCCCCTATGGTGCCCCCTACGACCACTACAGCAGTCGTAACTCACTTGGAAGGAGGAGCGTCGGTAAATGTGACTTCTTACACTCGTCGTTGACATGTTTCGACCTGATAGCGAGTCAAAATTAGCTGAATTTTACGTTTGATTTAGCTGAAACCACAATTTGATCCTCAGTTTGGTCTAAAGAATTCTCACATAAGTTTTAACTCAAAACTTTTACTCAAACCTCCTAAATTGGGTTGTAACTAGGTCCATTTGATCAAAATCCTTCAGAATTTCTCAATTTAGTTTATAGTCGATTTGGCTCGAAAAATTTTCTATTTAGTCTCAGATTCTAAACATTAGGAAATGTTCAATTCCCCTTGTAAAATTGTGAAATTTGTTAGAAAAGTCTCAGTTTGGCATTTGATGTTTGTACGTTTCAATTTGGCTTGTGCAATAAGTACTACACATTTGTCCGAGACAATGTTTAATTGGATTTAACATTTTAAATTTAAATGAGACTACTATTTACGTATGTTCAATTACTTTAATTGGGTTGATAAAGTCTCAGAAGAAATTTGGCTCACAAAAAACTGATTTGCTTGAAAAGTTTGCATTTGGTTATTTCCCCTTTTATGCAAGAAAGGAGGCTAGTACTGCCTTACTACGCCTAGTACGCGCTTACTAGTAGCATAGCCGTGAGATCTCCGCTTTCCTAAGGTAGTGAAGATTCCTTCAGAGGCCATCTTGGAGATGCCAGGTGGGCTAGACTGCCATTTACCAAAGATTCGCTACAGCGCATGCGCAGCTGTCTGCGCCTTAAGCATACCAGCGGTAGTAGGCAGTTTCTGATTTGCCCATCTTACACAGGTGGTACCTTATAGAAGTGTCCAGTTTACATGGACGCAAGGATTCTGAGGTCCTTTCTACTCAGAGAAAGAGGCCATTTCCGCATTTGCTAAGACGAGGAGCTTTGACTGCCTTAGACATGTTGCCTCTGCCCGTTTGCAGCTATTTGAGAGCGCTCACATGGTTTCTGCACCTGCTGGTAGCTCTTGGAGGTTCCGATCCAAGGTTTAGGACCATTGGAACTAAGCGCCGAACCCTTTTTGGCAAAGAGGTCGTCATCCGCATTCCCTCGAATGCCCTGGAGGCTTGGTACCCAGAGGATCATCATCGAGTTCCTCTTTAAGAACCTCTGCAGGGATCGGAGACATTCCCAGGCCAGCTTTGAGGTGAAATTGATGGCTGCAATGGCCTTTAAACCTGCCTGGCTGTCATAAAGTATAACGATTCTGGCGCAAATGAGTCTCCGATTATGGACCTGGACGCAGCTAGTGATGGCAAGGACCTCTATTTGATAGACGGTAACACACCAACCAGGGGGACAGCCAGGCAAATACGACCATTTCACCCAAGGCCCATCCATCCAACAACGATCCACCCGTGTACCATTTACTTAGTGCATTTGGCCTAATACAGTCGCCAATAAGATTCAATTCAGCAGACAAAGTTCTCAATTTTTCCTTGAAACGCCTCGACTCATAACAATGATTCAAATTTTCTTGAAAAATTCCGTTAGTAATATAAAAAACTATCAAGTTTAAGAGATTATTGTCTTTTCTAATGAAATTCTTAACATGGCTAGAGGTTAGTATTTGATTTCGAAAATTCTCATTTGCTATAATGGTTTCTCACATTCTGGATTGAGTATAATGTTTGCTTCTGGTCGACAAAATAAGCAACCTTCTCTCCAAAATCTGGCATTAGGTTTGAAAAAAAAAAAATCATTTGCTTGAGTTTATTGACGATTTTGATGACCAAGTCTCCATTTTTTCAGTTAACAAAAAAAACCTAATTTGGTTCAAAAACGTTTCTATTTTGCTTTAAAAGAATATAAACTTGTTAAAAACCAACCTGCTATATGATTCCTTCATTCAAATACACCATTTTTCATTGATTTGGTTTGGACATTAACAAAAATACTGCACTTCGTCATAGAAGATATTATATTGGATTTACACCTTTTTAATTTTATTAAGACTACTACTTATGCTTAGTTGACTGCGTTAATTGGGTTGACAGTATCTCAATTCTGTTCAGAGAACTCAATTCGTTTCAGAAAGTTCTCGATTTGGCTCACAAAAATTCTGCAATTTGCTTTTGGTTTGATAAATTCCCCAATAGAGCTCGATTTGGCAGTAGAAGTTCTGAAAATTTTCTTTAAAAAGGGTCTAATCAGACATCAATTTCAAAAATTGGAATTTTCTTATAATTTTTCAGTATAATTAAAAAACTATCAATTTTTTAAAAATACATTTTCTATTTAGTTTTAGAGATTAATGAAATGACTCACCCCTACTCTTCTCTAATGAAATTCTTAACGTGGCTAAAAACAGCATTTTAAAAATTTCGCTTCTGGTCGACAAAAAGATCAATTTTTTCGAAAAAATTGGAATAGGGTTGAAAAATGTCAATTTTATTTAGTTTATTGACGACTTTCATGACAAAGTTTCTATATTTTTAGCTAAGAAAACTTCATTTGGTTAAAAAATGTCTCTGATTTGCGTTGAAGGAATCTTGTTAAATTATTAAACCTTGTTAAATCTCTCCGATCTCTGGATTTCCATATTTCTTGATTTTGTACATCAAATTTACATTTTTTTTGGAAAGGCCGTTAAGTGTGTTAAAACCATTTCAATGTGATTGAGCCTAATTACAATTTACTAGGAAAATTCTCATTAAGTTACATTAAAATGTATTTTTATACGCGTTTTTCGACACTTTCAGGAAGCCCCGAGCCGCCGCCACCCCCACCACGGAACCACGACTCCTCAGCGAACGATAGTAAAGAGAGTAACGAAATGTCTGAAGCAGAATGTGATAGGGACCTTATTAACAAAAATTACCCCGGTAACATTCCTTTTTACTAACTGTACAATATTTCGCTCTAACATTCGTTATTTGATCGTGTGCCGAGTGCATGGAAAGTTTGCGTGTCATTTGGTTTTTTTTGACAATTTATTTATTGTGTGACCGTGCGAAAGTAGCCAGTATTTCATCAAAATGGTCAATTTATTAGCGCTAGCGAGAGATTTTCGTGGTTTTTCTCCGTTGGGAGTGTTAAATGACGTCTTGCGCCCATTTATTTTTCACTTGTGAGTTTAAATTTGCTTCTATGGGGTTCTAAATCATACGCAAACTCTTCACTATATGAATTTGTTCGATTTATATACCATGAGCCACATTTGAGATCATTAATGGCGTTGGTTTAATCGCAAAATGAGGGAACACCCATTATCAGCCGTTTGAGCCTTCAAAATCAGTCTCCAGCGCTTTTCATGAGACGCCACTTTCTAGAAAATTGAAGAAATTGCATGCTACGGCCCACGTTATTCTATGAAGTGTGCAAGAATTTCGCAACGTGTAGCGTTTGGATGTGTTGTGTTTTTCAATCGCTTCTACAGGGTGAGGCAAAAATGCACGAACACGCTAAGAATTTGTCAATTAAGAATCCCCAATTCAATGCATTTTTTATATGAATGTCCGTATTTTTTGCCTCATCTTGTATATTTACCAAGGCTGCACCGTAATGTCGACCTGCTTCGTCCAAATTGTGACTAACTATCGCCTTTTCCTTCTTTTTTGTACTATTTAAATTAGTTATGTTTAGGTAAAATAAGCTTATTCTCTTCAAATAATTCAAATTTGTTTTGAATGTATAATTTTTAAAGGGCAGTCAACACCAAATTTTGTAAAGTAACCACTTGAATTTTTAAAGTTTCCCCTCAATCTGAAATCAAACCCTCTAAAATCTATCTTTTTTTTGAAAACGTAGACATCTCGATTTGTTAAATTTTGCTCATGAACGACCCTTTTCAGTGTCTACGCGCAACAACTCCAAGGATGGCATGACCACCGAGGAAATGCGCAAACTAATCGAAAGGTGAGTGCGCATTACGAAGGAAGAAAGGTGCTGGAAAACTATAGAATAGGTGGCATCATTCGCTCATCACCCTCATTAACAGTCACGCCCCAATAAAACATTATCGTAATTATGGTTGAAGGGAAGAGTTGAATCCTGAACGGTCCCGGACTTTGGTTGTACTTGGCGAGAAGTTTCAGTGGAGTTGTCTTTTTGGTATTCTTGGTTTCTTATATTTTTCTTCAGGACATATTTTGCTGCTATATGGATCAACTTATCATAGATATTTTCGAACTTTTTGGTTGGTTATTCCTTGACTATTTAATTCAAAATGTCAATCTCTCCGATTCGACCCAAATTTATTTTCTGGGCGTTTTAAGATGACTAAATCAAAATCCACCGCGCACGCTGATTTTGGTAGTAGAAAATTTTCTAAATATCTGAAATTTCGGACAAGGACCCGTTTTTGGCTTTAGTTGGTCCTCGAAACTTTTCAACCCGATAGGACCAAATTTGGGGTGGATAAAGGGTCAAAATGTGTATTTCGAAAAATGAATTTTCGAGACCTAGCGTGGGGTATAATTTTAGACTAAATTTTGGTCCCTGAATTCAATGAAACGGGTCCCGGAACGATTGGAGCCCACCGGAAGAGGTTATGGATCAAAATGGGTTTCTATCAACCTATTTCCAATCTGAATTTTTGAGATTTCTGGTACCTAAGCGTGTGAGGTATCATTTTCCACTAAATTTTAGACTCTGAATCGATTGGAATGAGTCTTCATGCTCAGAGAATAGACTCCAAGGAGATTGAAAGACAACATGGCAGCTACCCATGTTTGCGTCAGAAGCACCTTTGTGAAGCCTGTTGTAGAAGAGCAGCATCTCGAAAATCAATTTTCCAAAAAGCACCTTTTCACCCATATCTTTCCCAAATTTTGTCCAATCGTAAAGTTTTGAGGACCAACTACAACCGGATTACTTTGAACAAAATTTCAGAGTTTTATAAAAACCACTCTCTACCACCAAGAACGGTGGGCGGACATTTTGCCTACTTGAATCTACACACCATCAATACGGTCAAATTTTGGCACAAATCAGAAAGTTGACCCCAACATGACCTTTGGTATAATTACATAGGTTGTTTTTCAAGTAATAAGCAACCAATTGCCACAATTTCACGGATTCTTTCCTCAATGATTATATAGCATTTTCATGCCAAATTGGAGGTTTTGGTATTACTCCAGTATTGGTGGACTTTTCAGACCCTATCGAAAACGGTCAAGAATCAATACTACCCTACCTACCTACCAATCCCTGGACGTAACATGGCATGCAAATGGCAGTAATTTATACAAATTAATAAACAAAATAAAATAAATTAATTAACTGTAAAAGTTAAAAATTACCGAAATACGGTGATGTCGCCTCATTGACAGGCAAGTATCGATACGTGCCCATTCGATTGCGTGGGGGTCACCTATACCGGAGTTCAGCCTGGGTTTTACACTTTAAATGAGAGGTTCCATTTCAAATTGGAGATTTTCCACATCTTCGTAATACAAACTCATGACACTAAAATAAAATAAGTTGTAACTATTGGCGGCAGTTAGATACTTCAGAATGAGGCGAATCAACGGGCAACTTCGAAAGGGGCATTTTGAAGGGATGGATGGAATGTCTTCGACATGTTGTGTTACACGGAGTAGGAAAACTTCCAATTAACGTGAAAAGGCTGTATATTGATCGACTATTGGTTTTTAACCATGTAATTCTAAGGAAGACAATACCGACAAATTATCGAGTGAAACGTAACATTTAACGAGGCTTCATACGAATAAGGATGGCATTTTGAAGGGATAGATGGAATGTCTTCGGTATGTTGTGTTGCACAGAGTAGGTATTCTCAGTATCTACGCGAAGTAGCGTTGCGGTCTGCGGTGTTTAAAACTAATGTGAAACGAACCATTTTCGTCAACCTCCAATTTGAAATGAAAAACCTCTAAATTCCTCTAAATTGATGTGTGAAACCTCCGATTTGACGTGATAACGCTATAACTGACCTAAAAGTTACTCCACTCGAAACTCGCTCGTCTCTTCCACACATAACAAACCTAATCCTCACTCGGTTGTAGGCCTCTTCCCTTACATTCACCTCCTTAACAATTTCATTCATTAATCATTTCAGTCTATCAAACCATAGTTAATCCGTATTCGCATCTCAACGCACAGTGCATGTCACGTAGCATCTTCATAGTAAATTGTAATTTCGACTCATGGGTTCACTAATTCTCAATTTGATCGTTATTTACCTGTACCTAAGAGTTAGAAGCTGCAATTCTATGAAGACTGTATGACAAGTTCCAACATGAGCTAGAAGATTAACATTAAGTTTTGTACGGTGTTGAAGTACTTGTGGCTTGCGTAGTATCTATGTTTATGCACTTGGTTTGTTTCATGGTACGCTCAGGAACTCGTAAGTAACAGAAATGGTTTTCTAAGATTTTGTACATACGTTTGATTTTAATGTGAATTTTGTGACTAAGATGCTTGAAAAAATGTATTTAACGCTAAAGGAGTAGACCGTCTAAACAAAATTAGAGCGAGGTGTGGGCGTTTATTTATTTTATTTTATTTTTTTAATTTTTGTTATATTGTATATAATCATCGTTTCATTCATAATTTTGGATTGGGGCCGACTCGTAGACTCAAAGAAAACGAAGAGGAACGTTAGAATAGGACAAACTTGACCTATTACAGGCTTCGCCCACATCGATGGCAGCGCTCTCCCGTGGATTGCCGGCGCGTTTGTTGGCCGAGTTTTCCAGGCACTCGAAGTTATTTTTACTTCGTGCTGCAAGAATGCACTGGTTTTTCGGTTTTTGTCTGGTGTGGATCGATAAACAACCTCCAAATGGCAAAACTACGAGAAGAAAAGAGAAAGAAAAATGATTTTCGCGAAAAAGCCGGCTACTTCCAAGTGGCAAAGCCTCAACTACAGATTCAGAGTGTACTCAGTATTGCTGTCATTTGTCGTCCTCTTAATACTTAGAAAACATGTCCCAGCGCAGTGTCTTTGGATGCTTGAAGCTTTGGCTGTTGGAGCCACTTTTTAGCGTCAGACAATATCGAGGCTCCCTGCAGGGGTTTGAGGCTTCTAATTGGAGCAATTTTCCTTTTCCGATGTTTAAGGGAGATGAAACGTGGCTTCTTGGCTGTCAGAGCTATTTTTATTAGCCCAAGAAATGTTTGTTGAAGCCTGCTTGAAGGATTTAAGTTTGTTTAAGGGAAAATTAACACTGTTCATACTTGAAAACCCTTGGGATTTTTCATTTTGTTTTAAATCTGCATTTTAGTATGCTTGTTGATTTCTTTTTTGGCTTCTCCTCCCCTTAGGAGTTGTCATTTTTTTGGAAGGTCAGATGGGATTGGAGCCAATTTCTGGGCCCCTGGGAGACGAAAAGTATCTTTTTGGCTATTATAGCAATTTCCTTGCCCTATGGTAAGGAATTGTTTTTGAGGATTTTGGTCTTATCCCAAAGGATGAAAACAAGCGTTTCCGCCTTGAAACCCCTCGGAATTTTCTTCTTCGACGAAATCTGCCTCTTTGTGTGACTTTTCCACTCTTTGGCTGCTCTGAGGGCTTTTTCTGGAAGGTTAGATGGGATTGGGCTCAACTTCTAGGCCCCTGGGAGACGAAAAGTATCTTTTTGGCTATTATAGCAATTTCCTTGCCCTAAGAAATTATTCATGAAGGCCATTTCCCAAAAGAAGAAAACAAGCGTTTCAGCTTCAAAAACCCTCGGGATTGTGTTCTTCAACAAAATCTGCCTCTTTTGCGTGACTTTTCCCCTCTTTTGCTGCTCTGAGGGCCTTTTTTAGGAGGTCAGATGGGTTGGAGCCAACTTCTCGGCCCCTGGGAGACGAGAAGCATCTTCAGCATCTCTTCAGATGGCACTAGAACCAAGTTCTTGGCCCCGGGGAGGCGAGATGTATCTTCGTGGCTATTGCAGCTATTTCCTTGCCCTAAGAAATTGTTCTTGAAGGTTTAGGTCTTTTCCCAAAGGAAAAAAACGAGTGTTTCAGCCTCGAAAACCTTCGGGATTTTGTTTTTATAACAAAGTCTACCTTTTGTGGGTCTATTCCACTCTTTGGCTGCGAAGGAGGCCTTTTTTTAGAAGTTCAGATGGGATTGGAGCCAATTTCTAGGCCCCTGGAAGACGAGGAGTATCTGTTTGGATGTTGTAGCTATTTCCTTGCCCTAAGAAATTGTTCATGAAGGTTTTAGCCTTTTTCCAAAGCATGAAAACAAGCGTTTCAGCTTCGCAATACCCTCTGTTCTTCAAGAAAATCTGCCTCTTTTGCGTGACTTTTCCACTCTTTGGCTGCTCTGAGGGCCCTTCTTGGAAGGTCAGATGGGGTTGGAGCCATGTTCTTGGCCTTACTGCCAAGGGAAATATGTCTTTTTTGTTGTTGCATCAATTTTATTGGCCTAGGAAGTGTTTGTAGAAGTCTGCTCGAAGGATTTTAGGTTTTTCCAGGCGAAAAACATAATTTTCAGCCTCCAAAACTGTGAAATTTCTGTCCAACGGCTTTTTTTGCTACCAGGCAGAATTGTTTCAGCCTTTGGGGTTTATCTTTCAACATAATCTGACATTTTAAATTTTTTTTCCACTCTTTTGCCTTTCCTTTCCTCAGGAGCCCGTGTTTTGAAAGTTCAGATGGGGTTAGAGCCAACTTTTAGGCCCCTAATAGGTGATTATCACGAGAAAATGCCTGAAAACTTTAGCTTATGGGATAACTGCTCACTTTCGGTATTGTGACTGGTAGCCATTTTGTTGTTTTCCATCAATTTTCATTCAGCCAAGTATAATAGGTTAAGATAAGTTTTGCATTTTCACAAGTAGGACCACTATTAAGAAGTTTTCAGCCTCAAATAGCCATTTGGGATTTTTCCCTATTTAACAGAAATTAACTTATTGAAGGGTGTTTTGTGGACTCTGCCTCTTCAGAATAGATATTATGACAAGTGTTTGGAGTGTTGTTTAAACTGATTTCAGTCAAAAACTCGATTTTTGTTCTTTGAACCTTCAATTGAAATTTTTGTTTAAATTTAACTCTCAAATTTCATACGCTCACACCTCATTTTGCCAATTTTCATCCCTTAATCCATTTTATTTTTATAATTTATTAATTATTTAATTTAATAAATAATAATCGCCGTTTTTGTCTTGAATTTTCAGAAACGAAGGAGGGCACCAACAACTCCAAAATGGAGGGCTCACAGCATACGATACTGTGGCAGTGTAACCTCTAACCAGTTGAATAGGTTCACACTGAGGCAACTTAGCTTGTTTTTCTCTCTTCCGTTCTAACCACATCCAAGGTGCTACAGTTACAACAACAACATCACAGTTGGAAGAAAAAATATTTCCTATTTACTATTTACTAGATACAGTCAAGTTTTTTGTTTTTTTGTTTCCCAGACTGGTGTTGACCACCTGTACTTTACTTGATGGTTGTGTCTTCGTAGATTTCTATTTGGGATGAATCGATACTTGTTTTTCGATTATTTGTCATCGTTGTTCTCCCTTACATGCCAATGTAATCGCTATGTCGCTAAGTCACTTTTACTTCTATTAGAAACAGAACCAAAGTGAAATCCACCTATGTCCGTATATCGATGGTTCTTTATCGATTTTAATTTCGATATATCGGTCACTTCGAGTAAAATGGCGACCACAAATAGGAGAATTACATTTTTTTTCCTTTTGAATTGAAGAATTCTTTCAGATAACCATTATGATAAAAATGATAAGAAAAAAAAGCTTTTACTATATATAATACATTGTCTATACGGCTAAGCATTACTGTAAATGGTTACTGTCCTTACTACGTATATTTAGGCGCTACGTGTGATACCCCTCCCCCTAAAAATAAATTACCGTCGTTAGTCAAGCCCTAATATTAAAAAAAAAAAAATTAGAACATTAATTTGTACTTCTTACCAATTTTTGCCATTGTAAATTTAAAACAAAATTCGAATCTTATTAAAAAAAATAGTTGTAATAACTTCTTTGACAAAAAATAAAAAATAAAGGACAAATTCTTCTTCTAGAAATATTCGCCTCCATATTAAAAAGAAAAGGTTTGAAATCATCGAACGATTTCAATACGTAGATATAGTTTGATAGAATGTAACATAATGTGATGTACGTAGACAACTTGTGTTATTTTAAGCGGTTAATTCGAATTTAGCTTTTTTGGTATGATGAAAGATAAAAACTTTTCAAAACGAAAAAAACAAAAAAAAAATAAGCTTTTGTACATAATGTTCTATTCCTACTTCAAATAATGTAAGGTACGTGTCGTGGCTCGCAGTTATAGTCAACCTATTACATTTTGTTTTTTTTTATTTTATTATTTTTTCGATTCTGTTATATTTTTCTACCCTTGTATGTTTTAAGGTAGAACTGATTAGTTTTATATTGAGAAAAAAATATATATTATAAAATGAAATTTCAATTTTGGATGAATTTAAATTCGTTTGCGTAATTTAAAACGACGAAATTTTTTTAAATTAGGGCGTTTTTATTTTTGTCGTGAAAACCCCGTTGAGAATTCGTGGCTTTAGTGTAATTTTTGATTTTTTTGAAAGCTTGCGTGGTTTTTTTGTTGATTTCGTGTAAAGATTAAAGCGATTGAGAGTTTTTTTCTTATGGTCATTCGTTGTTTAGTGTACTATTGAACGGTCTTCTATTATAATAAACGATGTATTTGTGTGAGTTTTTTATAATTATTGATATTGACTGATTGATTATAGGAGGTGTTGTGTACCTTTGCTACAATATTCTCTTATTGACTCAATAAATTACCGATTGTATGTCGACTAATCCGATTGTTTTTTCGTTTGAGATTTTAATTTTGTCGCTCACTTTAAATAGTTTTCTTCATATTTAAGCAGATTTTCGAATTGTAGTGTTTTTTCCTCTATAGTCGTTCATTTTACAACTAATTAGACCATTAAGCTATTTGTACCAAAGGTTATTTCTGTTAATACAGTAACAATTCTGTGATTGGTGTTTTATTTAGATAACCTTCGCCTTGGTTCTTCCTCGTGTGAGGTTTCATTTTGGACGCTGAATCCAATGGGACGGGTCCCGGGACGATTGGCGCCACTGGAAGAGGTTATGGGTCAAAATGGGTACCTATCTACGTATTTTGAAAATGGGGTTTCGAGATTTCAGGTACTAGGCGTGGGGGTATCATTTTCGACTAAATTTTGGAACGCTGAATCGAAAAATGGGTCCCAGAACGATTGGCGCCCACTGGAAGAGGTTATGGGTCAAAATGGGTACCTATCACGTATTTTGAATGGGGTTTCGAGATTTCAGGTACTAGCGTGTGGGGTATCATTTCGACTAAATTTTGGACGCTGAATCGAACGAAATGGGTCCCAGAACATTGGCGCCACTGGAAGAGGTTATGGGTCAAAATGGGTACCTATCTACCTATTTCCAATGTGGATTTTGAGATTTCGGTACGTGTCGTCATTTTCGACTAAATTTTGGACGCTGAATCGAATGGAATGAGTTTTTATGCCCCAGTCCGATGAATAACCAATTCTGTGAAGAATCTGCAGCGTTTTTTCTGGGCGTTTCTAGATCAAAATAAGAAAATGTCTGTCCGCCGTCCACGCGTTTTTGGTAGTTGAAATTTTTTGAAATTCGGGTCAGGGACCCATTTCCAGCTCAAGTTGGTCCTCTAAACTTTTCACTTTTTACCGATCGGGCTAAATTTTTGGGAGTAGGGGTCAAAATGTGTTTATTGAAAATGGATTTTCACGGATCTGGGCGTGTAGGGTATCAATTTTTACCAATTTTGGACACTGAATTCAGTGATAGCGTCATAAGAAGTAACATGTTTCGTGCTTTACATAATTTTATTCTGAGTAAGCTAATACGCTTGATACAAGTATCTATGAGTAGCAGCAAAGCTAAAGTGTATATCAATGGGTCCTCAGTCAATGCAATCTAACATTGCATAGTGTGATTAGGAAGGTGAACTCCAATGGGGATATTGCACTCATCCAAACAAATATGTGCATATGCTGATTATCTGTTTAAAGGTGAGGAATATGTACTTAACATCTTATTGACGTATTAAACTATTGAAAGCTGAAGGTGAAAGAATTGGTTTAGAAGTCAATGAAAGTAAAACCAAATACAGGGTGGGGCAATAGATATGAACCGGTTTTTAAAGGCAATAGAAAGAAAACTACTCAACAAATGGACCATAATTCATTTGAATCAGTAGGTAATCCCGTTTTGGTTTGTAATTCCTTGAATAATCAACCTATGTTTTCATGCA
>CM033999.1:34579441-34594358 GCA_019603395.1 Cyrtorhinus lividipennis
TTTCAAGGTTTACTTAACGCGAACCACTGACCGGTGAATGATCTTGGCCGAGAGATTCGTCGACCGTAACGGTAGCCAACCATGGAAATCTCATTACTCTCTTCTTTCCTGCTTTGAAAAAAAGTTGGTTTTCCTCTTTCCTTGAACAAAGACGCACAGTGAAGCCACTGATGGAGGCCGGAGCGCACGTGTGAAGTGTCGCAATAACAAAAAAGGACTCTCACTTCCAACGGAACAATAGAGCACACATGGGTTTTTATCTCGGTCTAACTATAGCGTTCACTCGTCCAGAAAAGGCAGCGCCTCCCATTTGAAGATAAGATGTTTGAATCTCATTCGAAGGCCTGAAGAATTCGCATTGTCTTCATTCCAATTCCATTGTTTTTATGTGTAGCCTGTGTGCTTAGCGGAGATGATTTGGAAATCCTAGTCACAGAGGGTGAGCCTCAGGCATTTAAGATCTTACTGAAGCGAAGGAATTCAGATGTTAATCTTATCGAGTATACAAAGAACTTGTGACCGGTGGAACCTAATGGAACACGTTATTCCCATAAAACATTTCCTATCTTGCAACCATTGCTATGTATTTATAATATTTGCTCATTTCATTTTATTCATTCATTGTTGGTTGGTTATTCCTTGAATAACCTATGTTTTCACGAAAAAAAGTCAATTTTTCAATTCGGGCCAAAATTTTATTTGGGCGTTTCACTGTGTTTAGATAAAAATAAATAAGGATAAAAGGAATAACCTTTGAAAGAAGTTTGGAAATTGTTGTTTCGGACTACCTTGAGGAGTTATTAACCTGAATATTTGAGTTGAATGTTCTTCCAGGGATGAGTGAAACTGCCAGACAATGTGGGGTATCGAACTCTGGCATGAAACCATAGGTCGACTATTCAAAGAGTAATAAACAAAAAAGAAGCCAGAGAGCACGCTGGTTTTGTGTTCCAGCTTAGGACAAGGGAGTACATATAAAATTTTCGTATTTTTTCAATTGTCTGGGTACCTAACAGAATCCAGCCAGTTTCCTGTTCATGGCACTTTGATTCACCTCTGCATGATTACAAGATCGTGATGGACGTGGGGCCCGGACCCCGGTTACAGGTCGTGACGAACACAAACGAGCACAACGAACTGTTACACGCATGTCAACACGTGCGGGCGCCCTGGAGCTCTGCATCCAACGCTATCTCGTAAATCTCCCTCACACGGGAGACACACCCGTCAACTACAAACCCGCTTAACTCTTTCGAACGGCTTGTTTTTTAAAATATTCATCCAGTATCTTTTAGCGGGAAGAACCGTAGTCGGGCTCGTTGGACTCACGAATTACTAACGATCTCGCAAGGATGGAAAATCGTGCTCGCCAGTGCTCTTGTTAAGCAGCATCGGACTTGGTTACTATTTGGATGGGTGGCCGAGGGTAAAATGGGCCCAAAAGTAGGCTTGGGCTGAATCCGTCACCTTTCAAGGGGACAAGGCATTGAGTCCAAGACCGGCTGAATAGTTGATAAATCCGCACATTTTCATGTCATACTTGTCCAAAGGTTAATAAAATAAAAGCCAGAATAGTTGTTCTTGATTAGAAAAAAGGGGTGATAGCGTGAGTGGTAGCAATAATCTTGGATGAAACTTGAATGGGGCACTCACTCCAGCCAGGTTATTGGCTCCTCAGTGTTACCAGTATTGCCAATTTGCGCTATAGGAAACGTGCAAGTGTCTGTTAGACCCTGTTCACACACAGAGGGTTATTCGAGAGTGAACAAAATTAGTGGAAACTGTCACAAATCTGGTCTTAGAGCTATCGTTTTAGAGTGATGTTTCCCTATTGTTATTTGGCATCGGCGCACACTTACTTGACGGAAGAGGCGCGGCGGCGATTGATGGACGAGAGGTCACGGCTGACGATGCAAGCAGGATCGAACCCTGGTCTGATGACAGCAGCAGCCAATTTCTCGACGCACAGGGAGCGAGAGCGGTCGCGTGCTGGTGGGCCCTCGCGACCACCCTTGAGGCGGGAGACAAGCTGCGGGACGAAACTGTGCGATCAATTTTGAACAGCGCGAAATGCGATGTCCCTGACGAAGAATTGACGATCATCGACCTGACAGGTACCCAACGGCCACGAGAGGGCGCCAGACGAATCAAGCGAGAAGGAAAGTGCGGAAGAAATTGAATCGTTCAGTGCCTGACAGCAAAAAGCCCTAAGATGTTTCAAAAATAGTTTTTGGAAAGAGTGGGACTCCAATTATCTCAATTCAAAATTCATTTCAAAATGCCAACAAAAATCCCTGATTTTTTTTTCAGACTCCACACGCCTAGGCACCAGAAATGTCCAAACCCACTTTGAAATAGGTGAGTACCCATTTTGGCCCTCTTCCTGTGGGCGCCGATCGTTCTGGGACCCATTTCATTGGATTTAGCGTCCACATTTTAGGTGGTAATAATATCAAACACGCCTAGATCGCCGAAAAACTCAAAAATCCATCTTTTTTGAAACACATTTAACCCCTACTCCCTTAAATTTTGTCTGATCGGGCTGAAAAGTTTCGAAGACCAATTAGAACCAGAAACAGGTCCCTGATCAAAATTTCCTACTACCGAACACGGCGTGGACAGAAAACGGAGATTCGCTTATTTTGATCTGGACACCTTGAAACACCCAGAAAAAAATTTTGGGGCAAATTGGTGAGATTATTCAAGGAATAACCTACCAAAACGTAACTATATTCTTGCTCATATTATATTCAAATGATAACGTAACAAGTTGAAACCATGGACAAATTCGTGACATACTCTTTCCCTTCTCTTCCACTATCCGACTCTCTCGATGTTAGATTAGCTGATTCCTACTGTAGGGATTCAAAAGTTCTGGGAAAATGCGAGGACTTCGGCAAGGAAAGAGGAATCAATGTTCCCCTCATTCACGCGTATTACTGCTGTTGCGTTATATCGGTCTCGGCTCTGTTTTTTTACGGTTTCCCTTGATATTTCCAACCTGCCTGGCATTTGAAGGTGACATTTTTACGACCTCGGATCTTATGTTCAGAGCCCTTAAGGGTCACATACAACGGATTTACTTCAGTGGTAAGGAAAGGGCGGTTAGGAGGGGGTTTTGGTTCAGCTTTGATCGTAGTTGAATGAGATTACTATTGCGTGGCTGTCATTGGTATAGGGTTTGCTGTGAAGTTTGAGATTAATTCGAGCCGCCATACCCTTGTGAGCCACCCACGGCAGCCCTGTTCGACGTGACAACTCCTTGACCGGGATACACTACAACCGTTTTATCGACTGACGGTGTTGAGGAGAAGTCAAGGAAAAGACGAGTTTGGCTGAGAAGTCAGTCGGAAGGTTTCTAGAGGCTTCTAGATGGTTTCAAGTGGGCTTTTTAAGAGCTCGGCACACGTTGCGAACAAGCGAGGAACTCCCCCCAAAGCTGCCACCGTCTGGATGAAAGCTCCTGAAGGAGTGAGGATTATGGTGGATAAACCTCCTTTTATGGGCAGAATGTTATTAGTTTTTCACGCTGTTCATCTTGCGACGGGCGGGGAAATATATAGATATCACGTCGTAATACCTATTGAAAACGTGGGTTGGTCTCAGTCCGACGAACCGGTGAACCTTGCTGATAGTTAAAGGTCACGGTACCAACCCATAGTCTCTGCCCACGCATAGTCTGCACGAATTTGTTAGTTCGTTGAACAGGTTGATGTTGCAATAAAGGGTGGAGTTCCAATCCCTTTGGATCTCAAAAACAGATATTCAACCCGGGGGACACAAAAAAAATGTTCGTGATTTCAACTTTAATATACTTATAAATTCAAGCTTTCGCCGCTAGTGTCAATGGACAATTTCAAGCCCAAATCAATATTGTGATCACGATTCGCACTACAGGTATATCTTAGTTATCGAGGGATTCTACATTCTCGGAAAACTCATCCATCACATGTATCGTTTCTTTAATTTTGGGCGTTCTTTTACTGCGTACGATTAACGATTTTGACATGCGAGTCCGCTTGATTAGTGCGGCTATCGTAAGAGGATCAGTCTACACTGAGACCTGATAAGTGAGAGGTGCAGGAAACAGGGAGGGTTTATTGGTGAAGTCCTGTTTTTCGTATCTTTTTCCTGAATCTGAAGCACTTTAGTCATGGAACCGTAAAAATAATGATGATGTAATACAAAAACTATCTACTGTGGAAATTCTCCAATGTTTCATCCGACTCGCCTTCCTAGACTCTCCTTTTTTCTCTATACGCTTTGAAAAATGTCTAAAAACCCATAATTTACTTTTTATTTTTACCGAGGGTCGTTGTACGGTACAGTCAAACTAAAAATGAATCATAAAGTAAAGTAAAGTCAGGTAAAGTAAAAAGGTGGACGTGGACTAGAGTAGTTTCTCACCTCTGAAATAAGCCGCTGAGTGACTTTGATTGATTGTGATCAGTGCGTCATTTTATCGATTCGTTCTTGTTTTCGGTATTAGTCAGGCTATTTGTGTTTTTCTGTTCTCAATCCGTATGCGATAAATCACAGATCTAATCGGTGGATTGATCTCCACACGTATGTATTCCTGAAATCGGTGTTTTCGAAAAATACGCTGAACGGGAAATCAGTCATATTACAGGTACTGTTCGTTCAGACGAGTTTAGTATGAATGTCACTCCTGTTCATGACATAGTCAATATCTATGCAATCGAGTCAAAAGCGAGTAACCTTTGAGAAAGAACATCATAATCAGCAATGGTATCCCTGATTTTGGGCTGCTCTGGGCTCCGGTGGTTGAATTTTGGTCAGTTGGCTTGACCGTATCGAACCATATTGGTGAGATAATTTAGTTCAAAATTTCGAAGCTGATTACATTTATTATGTATTAGTCTTTATCTATTAAGACGTACCGAGTGATCGTACTCTCTGCTCTCCTCATTTACATACACCAATTACATTAGGATACTCAAAATACGAGAAGAATCCCGTATTTTCGACAGCGGTTTTGAAAAAAACTATACTGTAATGTTTTCAATTCTTTATCTGAGGATTGACTCTTTTGCATTTTTATAATAACAAATTTTTCTTCTTCTTCTTCTTCTTCTTTTCCTTATCCCAGCTTTGACGGTCAACCAATGGTAACAATTGGCTTTAGGTTTGCGAAGATGCCGTCAAGATAACTAGTATCCTACCCCAAAAAGAATATAGGAAAAATTGCCAATCCAAACTATATCAACAAAATTTTATCCGTGCTTCAGGTCGTTAGATGCCTAGCTTGTGGATACTGTGGCTACTCCAGGATAAATTCAACATTGAGAAAATGGCTCGAGTGAGATTGAGAGAATATAGACAGTAAAATACTAGTACAGTAAAAGTAAGGATCTAGCCTGTTACTGTTATCAGTTCCCTACCCATCACCGCTGACAGATAATAATGTTACATTACTCTCAGTGTCCACCTTTGGATTCAATAAGGACCGGAAAATATACTCGTAACAACAACACATACTTATATACTTAATCAGTTTCGAGGGGCTCTGATAGGTACTGATAACAGAGATTGTTAGAATGCTTATTTTTTAAGCGTTATGTTCTGTAATTTGAGAAGAGGCTGGACCCTGAGCTGGTTGCGCACTGCCACAAGCGCTACCTCCCGGCCTGCTGGTCAACTCATGATATCTCCTATCTTCTTGTTTTGATAATTTGCTCCTAGTCTGCCATGTCAAAATAGTTGTATAGTTAATTTTCAAGTCCCTAGCCCTGCCAGATTATTTGAATTGATTTACTATTTATTATTATTTTGTGAGGGAATATTTCGAGATAAGTGATCAGAAAAACATTGCTAAAATGATCACACTCGCGTTTATTTATTTTTTCATATTCAGGAAAGTTTCGACTTAAGTTGTTCGAAGACGGGATGGTTCATGGGAAAAAACATATCCGCAGTTATATTTTTTTAATGTAATGCATACACTCATTAGGCGGGAAATGAGTAATTTCTCAATATTCCAACAGGTTGCGCTCGCGGCTGTGCGCAACCAGCTCAGGGTCCAGTCTAGTCTGGTAATTTGTATTGTGTTTTAGTGATAACTAGGATTGATCAGTAGCATGTTTAATTATTTTCTAGAAATCAACAATATAAACTCATTTTCTGAATTTGAGAATGTGTTTGTAGATATTTGTGTTATTATTCTCTTCTATCCCTCTATCAATTCTAGGCCAAGATGATAATGCTCCTTCAACTCAACGCCTACTTCCCAAGTCCTCAATTCACCTGAGCTTCAAACTCTCCGTTCATTTCGTCGCAATTGAATCAATTATAGGGAATAGTTCGATGGAGGGTACATTTGAAGCCACGAACGAATCGATGATTGACGTTATTCTGAGCAGGCTCTCCACTAGAGATGACCAAATGCAACTCTCAAATCTTGAGACCTCTCAAAGCGACTGCCGGAAAATGGCCCTTCACGTCTTCCTTTCTTCATCGTGACGACACCCGGGAATACAGAGGGGCTGCGTTGATTCCTCGTCTATTATCAAAACCTGGCGTCCCACTTTCTCTAATGAACCACCATCAGGCCGAGGGATTTATCGGTTACCACCCGTGTAATCGAAAGTTGGCCTTCCGTAACGACGATGAACATCATTAGCGCAAAAGGACGCAATTCAAACGTCCTCGCAGGCATGCACCTCGATGGCTAACTATTGGAATGGGATAAATTCGCGGAGAGGAATTTACATTTGCTCGTAGCGCCTCCGTTCTCATTTATACGACGGAAAATCACACGAGGGTAAATATGTATATGTAAACGCTGAGAATCCTACGAAATAGTTGAATATAAGTTCCCAGCGCGGCTCTTCGTACTATACACAGTTGCTTGAATGAAACCGCATGGTTTTAAAAAAGCCGATAATGTATGAATGTTGATAAAAACCTTATTTACTTTATACAACCTATACATAATACAACGAATACGTATGCTTCTAGACGAGCCTTGAAGTTGGTCTCTTTACATCCAAATTTGTATCTGCATGAATTATTTACCAACGCTAAAAAACTCCGTCACAACTGTTCATAATTTAACAAATAATTTTGACCCTCTCCTTTCTTCAGGGTGGCAACATTTGCAGCTACTGAGCCATTTTATCTTTGCGACCTAATTTTCTAAGTTTTTACATAAATCGTATAAAATAAATAAATTTGCCTTTCAACATTTTTTTACAAAAATGTGAGTCTTCCTAAAACCGTGCGGTTCATAGTACATTTTCAGTATACGTACGTATACATAACTAATTTTTGCCATAAAAATAAACCTTTTCATTTTGGAAAATCATCTGTCGTTTCCTTTGCAACGGCTTTGCCAATTCTGATTTCTTCAAAACGAAACGCTCCGCCCGATAAGTGATTCAACACATTTCAACACGCTTTTCCATTAGAGAGAAACTCATTACCTCTCAACATTAATAAAAATTCTGACTGCGTCGAAGTATAAACGACTCCCCTTTTTCAACCCTAATACTGAACCGTGAGCTAATCCTTCACATTCATCCCTTCATGATTAGAAATGCTAAGGTGGGGTAGAAAAAAAAATCTATTTTAACTTTAGTGGAGGAGGGTCGACAGAGACTGAATTACGAGGGAAAATATCTGCGTTAACTTAGTTACAAGGACGAGTGTACCCTCGTTCTTTACGCTTATGAAGGAAAATGACGCCTAATTTGCATTGAATAACTTCGTTCAGTATTAGGTAAAGACGATTACTTGAACGAGGCTATGGTTCGAGTAGGGACATCCTGAGAGTATTGGACTAACCAAATTGTAATAGTTTGCCTAGAAACTGTGTTTAGAGGAACTTGACACGGTGCAACAATAAATTGTTAATAAGATGAAAGACAAAGTGAGGTTCAGGACCGTCCTTTTGGTTGGTTATTCCTTGAATAATCAACCGGTTTTCATTTCATTTTCAGATTCGGCCCACAATTTTTTTCTGGACGTTTCAAGATGTCTAGATAAAAAAAAAAAAAAAAAAAAAAAAAAAAAAAAAAAAAAAAAAAAAAAAAAAAAAAAAAAAAAAAAATTTCCGTACGCCGTCCGCGAGGTTTTTGGTAGTAGGAAATTTTCTAAAAATCTGAAATTTGGGTAAGGGGTCTGTTCCCGGCTCAAGTCGGTCCTCGAAACTTTTCACCCCGATAGGACGAAATTAAAGCGGAGTAGGGGTCAAAATGTGTATTTCGGAAAATGGATTTTCGAGATTTTTGGCGATCTAGGCGTGAAACGTATAATTTTTCATTACATTTTGGACGCTGAATCCAATGCAACAGGTCCCAGAACGATTCGAACCTACCGGAAGAAGTTATGAGTATCTATCTACCCATTTTGTACATGTGTACAAGATTTCTGGTACCTTGGAGTGTGGGCGTTCCCCCATTTCCCCATGTTGAAGAAATGAGTCTCCATGTGCCTGGTCCGAGGAATAACCAACCCGTGTGAAAGAATTTGCTGCGTTTTATTGTGCTAAACAAACCTTTGTATACAAGAAGCAACGAATATAGCTCTCAGTGCAGCCGCGGACGTTTTTGAAACTAATGATAGTGGTAACTTAGGAATCAAGGTGGACCTCGCTTGGGCTGTCTCAATAGGAGCGGGATGGGAAAACGCTGAACGCTGTCGTCACGGAATTTTCTTTAATTTCTTAAAATCAACTATGTAGATTTCAGGTAAGGGTGATGTAGGTTCATACTCTCCAGAGCACCCCTTTTCACTTTTTTCTCTCTTGGGAACAGTGATTGTACTTCATTGGAAAGTGTGAAGACTAGGGAGAATGATCCGTTCAGTGTAACTTGCTAGCCCGCATGTACGTAACAAAGGCAACACATTTGAATCAGTCGTTTGCCCGACCACACCATCAACTCCTACCTGTTCCCTGGAAGCCGATCGAATACATTGCGTCAAAGTAAGTTACATTATACGTTGCCCGTTAGATATCGGAAACCACCCTCCGATGCAGTTCGATCCGCATCCGCCACGTGGCAAAAAGGGAGGAAATACGAGCCACAACCTGGGCCTCGTTTATGTAACGGAAGGCCGTCACAGAACGGAAGGCCGACGAGGAAAATAGGTTTTATAAAAATGTAGTTCAAGGTATTAGTGTACACTTTTGTAAACCGAAGCACCGGCAACTTCAATGAGGGCACGGACGAACGTGTAATTATCGAGATATATTTTAGGCATTATTCCGTTATCACGAAATGACCAAAGGTTCGAGTTTCCTCTTCAAACGACCTCCGTTTATTCATTCCATACCGCTTATCTCGTTTTTCATTAGCAATATCATTTTTTAACAAGATATTTTCTACATTATTTCCTATTACTATTACAAATCTATCATTATCAAACTCGAGGTCTCAAAGTGGTCGAATGGGTTAATTTTAGTGGATTAAACTCCAATTAATGACAAACTTGGCCAAAATAGCCTAAAGTAGAGCAATATAAACGGAAATTGTATCAAAATATCGAACAACAACCGGAATAGTTGCTCACGAAGAACTTCAAAAACTTTGTGTTCGTCTGTTTGGGGTACGAACTTATTCCGTTACTAGCACAAGAGCAATCATTCCGATCGAACCGCTACCGGGCTATGATCCATTATCTTCACGAACCATTTCAGTGATGTTCATTGCATGGTAAACAGTCAATTGCCGCCTCGTGGGTCGATGTGATCCGTTTCACATTCAGATGAGTTCCGTTACGGATTTTCCCGACTATACTGGACTTTATTGTACTCTCTTTCTATTAATGAACTGATAATTTTGAAATTCAGACAGGTAATTTACAGGAAAGTAGCTGGTACAACAACGTAATAATAGAGGATTGTAATTACAGAAAAACATGAAAACCGTTCGTACTGGCATGTTTATGGTCTATACAGTAGATAATCAAACAGGGAGGATAACGGACAAACAGTTTGGGTTTATATTTCCATGAATAATCAACCACTGTTTTCATCCCAGAGGTCAGCCTCTGGCCCGAAAATTTGATAGTTAGGTACGATTTAATATGATGCCTAGATCAAAACGCTGTAAATTCATTCACGGGGGTTGGTTTTTCTTCAGATCAGGAGCATGGGGAAAATGGGGGAAAATAGTGGGTTTGGGGTGTCCTGGACTCATCCCAATCGATTCAGCGTCCAAAATTTGGTGAAAAATGGTACCAATACACCTTGGTACCAGAAATATTGAAAACCCACTTTCGAAATAGGTAGGCAGGTACCCATTTTAACCAATAGTCACCTCAAGTGGGGACCGATCGGTCTGGGACCCATCTCAGTGGACTCAGCGTCCGAAATTTAGTGGAAAATAATATCCCACATGACTAATTCCCCAAAATTATCAAAAATCGAGTTTCAAAATACAATTTTTCCCTCCCAAATCGGGGAACAGTATAGAGGACCAAACCTGGAAAGTTTCGAGGACCACCTAGAGCCAAAAATGTGTACATCGAAAATGTATTTTCGAGATTTTCGACGATCTAGGCGTGTGAGGTAAATGCGGCGTGTGGTTAATTTATTTTGGCTTAGCATTCTCCATCATCAAGTATGGCATCATTCTATGGGGTAGTGCAAATAAAACTCTAATTAAAAGGGTGCAAACAGTTCAAAATCGTATTTTGAAAATTATATTAAATAAAAATATGAGGTACCCAACGTCCCATCTATATGAACAGCTCGATTTAAAAAACATCACTCAAATATTTTTAGTTCAATCATGCATACATTTATTTCGTTCTGGGATCAAAAGTGAGCATGTTTCAGTTGCTTCTAGCAGTCGAAATTTTACTTCGTCTGGTATAATTTTGCCAAGAGCTAACACTGAATTCTACAAAAGGAATTCATACGTCAAAGCTTTTAAATTTCTGTATGAAAAGGGTATTAATGTTTTTCTTTTTGACAGCTTGGGTTCTTTTAAGAAAAAATTGAGCTCTAACTTATAGCTCACTGGCTTTCAGGATGATTTTTCCTTTCTTTTTCTTTTTATACTCTCTATTTTATAATTTTTTGGTTCATTAGATAGTTATGTTTATTCTTCCATATTGGCACATAGTTCACCATTTCGTGCTTTGCATTTTTTCTGATTTCCTGAACTCCGCTGAAGAGCACAAGTTTTTTTAAACTTATTCTTCGGTGGGCAACGGTATTTATTTGAGTTATGTTAAATTTCAAATTTATATAATTTTATCTTTTTTGTTCCCTTTTGGTTTGTAGTAAATTTTATGTTGTTGCCAATAAATGAATATTTGATTTGATTTGATTTGAGGTGTCATTTTCCACTAAATTTTGAACGCATGAATTGATTGGAATGAATCTGGGACACGCTACACCCACTGCTTTCCCCATGTTCGACATTTTCGGCGATTTACGCGTGTAAAGTATTTCAGTTACTAGATTTTGGACGCTGAATCGATTGAAATGAGTCTACGTGCTCCTGGTCCATGGATTTTCTCATGAACGTAAGCGACAATCAATCCAGGACCCCTCTCTCCTGTGTTCAATTACGTGTTCAAAATATATTGGAAAGTAAAACCGCACGCATTTACGTCCCCAAAAATGTCAAAAACCAACCTATAAAATAGGTACCCAACCATGATTACGGGCCTGCTCCTGGTCAGGGTGGTTCAACTGACAATTAGTTTGTTGTTTTATTAGTTGGCACAGCTCGGACTCAATTAAGACCTTTAGACTTGTCGGTTTTATTTTTATTTTTCAGAATATTGTATATTATTCTAAAGAATGCGTGAAAACCCTGATAAAACACTAATAAAACTTGATACCTCCCTAAGTACCTTTTGTTCATAATATCGACCGGTTGATTCGAGAACATCCTCTCTATTTGTAGAGTGTTGATAAGAATCGGGAGCAAAGGTAAACAACATCCACTTCTAGAGGGTTAAATTTACTCAAGTCCGGCGGCTGCTTTATTTGGAATGAATAAACACCTACCGAACCTACTGAAGGGAACGACCGAATCGAGGAACAATTTCCTCTAAACAAACTTATCTTAAAGCGACCCGATTTTATAAATAGGACCCGAGACCAAAATCTTCCAATAAGATTCACTTAAAGCGAAGCTCAGACGAGTTCAACAAGTTGGGTGAATGTTCGTGTATTGACGCACTTTAATTAATGTATTTTCGAACTATTAGATCCCAATGGGACGAACGTGAATTATTTACGATATTTATACGCTACAAGAAAAATACTATTGGGGTCGCAAAGGGGACTCGTGAACTATTAGAGCTGTGGCTTCACCTGTTGATTCATATGTGCGATTTTCCCGCTGTATCGACATATTTCGTGCACGTAACCAATACCCCGCATGTATTGAAGTGACGCCTACGCATTTTCAACTTTCCTTAACTTTGTTTTCCCAAAGCAGCGTGACATTTAAAATATTGACGAATGAATAGAATCCCACGTTGTGAGTTTTCATCGGAGTTCAAGCGAGGAGCCTAACGACCCGTAAAGTGAAGCCTTCTTCGGACCGCTGTTTGCCTTACCAGATCCTTCAGTTGGTTGTTAAACAAGCTGACGGGTATCAGTCCGAATCCAAGCAAAAACCAGATCGCCCTTTTCGCCCGATAACCCTCATCATGCCCTCTTCGATCTTTCGTATCTAAAATAAAGCGAGGGTTGTAATTTCACGGAGCCGTCAAGATTTCGCCTCGTCGATTTCTTCATCCGAGATGAGACAGGTTTGATCACAAAACAAATAATATTGAACTCGAGAAGGTAAATGGGAGGAGAGAAGAACCAGTGTGGTTTAGTTTCCGTTCTCGAGAACGAAAATTCATCGTAAAATCCGGAATAAAAGAAATCGTAACCGAGATGTAACCCAATGCAGATGAACAAATTGATAATAAATTTTTTGGGCAACCCCAATTAGCGAAGCATTAGATAAAAATATGGAAATCGTCCGAGAGATATCTGAAAATTTGTATTAGGCTGGTGGCAGCCGCCCCTCATAAGATGCAGAGTTTCGGGGAAGTGCTGTTGACAAACCCACAGAACAGCTACTGAGATAGATCGGGCAGTCCCGTTAGGATGTCCACTGGTAAATCTACCATGCCTGCTGGCATTTTTAATCTGAAACTTCAAGCAAGAGTACGGAGAAAACACTCCAGGACTCATCACAAACGATTCGGCGTCCAAAATTCAGTGGAAAATGAATCCTAGTTCCCAAAAGTTCCAAAAATCGAGTTTCAAAAAGCGTTTCCCCCATATCCTCTTCAAACGGGCTGGAAAGTTTCAAATTGTAACTCGAGCAGTGAAGAGGTCACATTTTTAGAAAATTCGAGGGGTCAATTGTACGACTCATTTTCAACAAATAATGTAAAGAATTTCAGCCTGAAATCACTGAAACGCCCATAATTGGTTAGTTTACAAGATAATCTTAAATCAGAGTATACAGTTAGAAAGAACTTCAAATTTTCCTTCTGATGAGTCTCTCAACGTCTCCAATAATTGAGAACTGATATTCACTAATTTAGCCTAATGTTGAAAAATTAATAAAAACCCGAAACCTTGTCAACATAAAAAGTAAAAGAAACATTCTCCCTCTAAAAAATTCCAGCGTTCATTTGTGGAAAAACTTTTTAAAAATACCAGATACGTTTCCAATGGTTTATTAAAAAATTTTTTTGACATAGTTTAAGTGTAAAAATGACGTTTTAAATAGAAAAAATGAGACATTTTTACCAAAATCGTGGTTATCTCATGAAAGTGCCGAATTCCACGAAGTAAGGTGAGTGGCGACTACTGAACTATTTTTCAAGCTGAAAGTGAGTAGATAAGGTGCTAATGTCTCGAACAAAACATTAGAGAGATTAGCTTGTCAATTAAGGGGGTTATGGCCGTTTTAGTGATTTCAGGCCGAAAACACGAAAAAAAATCTTAAATTATGAATAACTTGGAAACGAAGTTTCTAAAAAGAATGTTCTTGAGACATTTTTTGTTGTAAATGAGTCCTAGAATCTAGCCTTTGAAGGCCACTAACCTTATCGGTTAACACACTGTAATGTAAACGTACCCAATGCCATCACGCATCAACTGGCAGTGTTCAGGCTACAAATTTGCTACTGACTTTGAAAGAATTTTGGATAAGCAGATGTATTGTATCGAATCTGCAAGACGAACGTTGGAGGCAGACCTGAATCCGCTAATTTTATGCGTGTGTAACTAAAACTGTAATTTGGCCTGAATTAAACAAGGAAGACGGGGTGGAGGGTCGTTACTTCGTAGCTTATCACGTTAAAATAACTTTGAAAAAATGGGACGACGTTCTATTCGCCCGAATGCCCTCACATGAAGCTCCAGATAAGAGTTGGTACCATTTTCATGAAATTCTATTGCTCGCTTCACGGAACCCTATCGCGTCCTCGGTACTCGACGGCAGTAGGAAACGTTTCAACTGCTATTTGTATGTATGTAAATTTCGTTGTCCTCTCAAGAGCAACGTTTCTCGGTCCACTCGCCATCGCCGAGTCTTTTCATTTCAACCGGAGAAAGACCGACTCGCATCTAACTCGTTCCTAACCCGAGGTCGCGGCACATTGGCAACAAATGCAATTTATGTCCTTTGGTGGAAACAAAATGAGACTTTAGTTTCGGCTGTAGACAATATAGGAGAGCCGGGGTTCAATAATAGGGTTAAGCGAAACGTATACACGAACCCTGAGTAGCAGAAAGCTGATATTTCGTGTACTTTATAGGTTGCAGGAAAAATCAGTCGAAGATCCATTGGAAACACCGTATGTCTCAGGACAGGTGTGAAACCAATCACGGCTAATAAATAAACAGTGAATTGTGCCCGGAATAAATTCTAATTCCTCGGACCAGGAGCAGATGGAAGCAGAAGAAAATGGGAGAGAAAAA
>CM033999.1:34594383-34884814 GCA_019603395.1 Cyrtorhinus lividipennis
GGAAAAATGAGTTTGGCGTGACCGAACCCATTCCAATCGATTCAGCGTCCAAAATTTAGTGGAAAATGACCTTACACGTCTAAATCGCCAAAAATCTCGAAATCCATTTTCGAAAAACTCATTTTGACCCCCACATCCCATAAAATTTGGTCTGATCGTGCTGAAAAGTTTCGAGGACCAACTACAGCTGGGAACGGGTCCCTGACCAAAACTTCAGATTTTTAGAAAATTTTCTACTACCAAAAACGGCGTGGTCGGTGGACGGACATTTCCTTATTTTAATTTGGACACCAGGAATGGTCCAAATTATTATTTATTTTAGGGGAGGGGAGGGGGGGGAATTGGTCCACTTATTTTTTTTCGAGCAATTTGCTTGAATCAGAGGTACGATTATTTCAGTTTGATTCTGTTTTGTGACGACTATCCATGGATTAATTTTACGTTTTTCATGGAATTTGTTATCACTATTCACAATGAGATAAATTCAATAGTCCGATAGAAAATTAGGAAATTTTCATCTGCTTACAAAAATGCTGCCAATTAAAAAAAACTAAATTAAACTAAAATAAATATGACTTTTTTAGCTGAATGGTGTATAATTATAATCATATTTCAAAGGATTAGCGTTTGAGCTGGGGACCCTCTTATTCATGATCCATTTAAAATCCGAAGCATACTACGAAAAGGGATCGGATAAGTCAGACCCACACACTCCAATGAACCTAAGAGAAAGAAAAGGGTTTCTTTCATGAAGCTCTTTCAAATGGAGTAGTTTGCTGAGGCAAGCAGCAACCCCTTGATGGCTCTAATCAACTCTCGAACAGACGCCTCCAACTCAATCCTGCTCATTCGACCCGAGTGGCTCTTCTCCTTTCTAATAGGAACGATGCTAATGGCGGTAGAAATGGCAAGGAGGATTTCCTTAGTAATCCATCAACCGGAAAACTCGAGTGTTATTTCCTGGTGGAACGGCGACGATCCGATGTCATTAGTCGGATAAAGTACGTACGGCTGAGCTAAGTAAGAAAATCTTGCTGCAGCTAGAGGCAGGAATGCACTTTTAATCACAGAAAAAGCAAAACTACCTGGCTGTACGTCCAAAAAAAAAAGGAAAAAAATATATTGTAAGAAACCGGACTTTGAACGACTGTCGTGTTGAGAATAATTAAAGCCAACAGAGTGATTACCCATCATTGTCGTCCGCTCAGAGCGAGTAGAATGACAAAAAGAACTTTTCTAAACGCGGAGACTGATTCCTCTTTGAAAGTGAATACACCTTGAAGAGTTCAACGACACAAGGTTCTGAGGCAGGCTCAACGAAGGACAATGGAAGCCGTTTTCTTCTTCAGAAGAGGTGATGAGTCAACGGTACATCGATAAAGACATCACGAGCATGATGAGTCATGATAGGTGGAGGCGAGAATTGGCTCCAACCAAAACGTACGGGCAAACAGTAAGTTCGTATATCCACCTACTGAACACTTTATCTTATATCATATACCTCTACAGGGCCCTAAAGTAGGAGGAATTTGTCAACATCGTATGAAAGTTTCATTGAAACGTATTATTTTTATGAAAAACGCTGCAAATTCTTTCACAGGGTTTGGTTATTCCTCGGACCAGGCGCATGGAGACTCATTTCTTCAGCATGGGGAAAATGGGGGAAACAGTTGGTGTGGCTGGTCCCGGACCAATTCCAATCGATTAAGCGTCCAAATTTTTGTGGAAAATGATACCCTACACGCCTAGGTACCAGAAATCTCGAAAACACACATTCGAAATGGATAAATAGGTACCCATTTTGACCCAGGGTGTTAATTGTTCCGGAACCCATTTCATCGGATTCAACGTCCAAAATATAGTGTAAAATTTTACCCCACACGCCTAGATCGCCAAATACGAGTAGAAGAAAGAAAAATCTGCAAATTCTTACACACGGGTTGGTTATTCCTCGAATGGGGGAAACGGTGGATGTGGCGGGTCCCGGACCCATTCCAATCGATTCAGGGTCCAAAATTTAGTGGCAATGATATCCCACACGCTATTCGCCCTAGTCTAGGTTACACCATGGCGCAAGTGGCTAGCGCGTTCGGCAGAACCGTTACCAGTTCGAACTCAGGTGGTGATTAGATTTTTTTTACCCATAATTGACCATTACTTTTTCCAGTGCATCTTCGTCCACTCCCTCACTTGTCTGTTTCTTTTTCCTGCGTCTTCTCTTGTTGGCGTTTTTTGTGTGTTACTTTGCCTCACTTCTTTTTATCGTCTTTTGTACCTTTTGCTTTCTTTTTCATGCTTCCTGTTTGCTTTCTGTGCTCGCTGTTGGTTTTTTAATTTCGCCCGGCTGGCCCTCTTTCTTGTTCTTCGTCTCCTCTTCCTCTTTGCTTTTTGTTGCTTGTTGCTCCTTGCGTCTTGGTTTTTTTTCTTCTTCCTTTTCCAGTTCTCTCTTTTTTGATCTCTGCCCTTTGTTTGTTCCCCCCTGTTTATGCGTTCCTTTCCCCTTCCACATTCGTTTCTCTGGTGCTCTTTTTTGTTTTAGTTGTTACTTTTTCTGCTCCGTTTTTATTTTCTTTCCACTGGCTGTTTGTTCTTATTTCCTGCTTTGCCTTTTGGTTTCTCGCCTCTCTGCACCTTTTCTTCGCCGTGTGCTGCGTTTCTCTTGCCCTTTCTTGTTGTGCTATGTTTGCGGCCGCCTTCTCTTCTTTCCGCCCCTCCTCTCCCATCTTGCATTTCTTCTTTGATTTATTTTCCTCTTTTTGTTCGATCCCCTTTTTCCTTCGTTTGTTCTCATTGTGTTTTTTCGTCCCTTCTTATCACTATGTTTTTTTTTTCTTTCCTCCTTCTTCCCACTTCTTTCCCTCTTTGGTCGTGCTAGGGTTTGTTTTCCCTTCTTTTCTTTGCCTTTCCCTTTTCCCTCTGTTGTCTCAATCGTATTTCTCTCTGCTTCCGGTCTTTGTGCTTTGAGGTCCTATTGTCTCTTTTTCCCGTTTTGATTGGTCCTTATTTTCTTTGCTGGTGGCTATTATTCTTCTCTAGTTGTGGTCTCTTGTCGTCTTTTTTGTTTGCCTTAGCTACTCGTGCTTTCGTCCTTTTCTCGCCTCTCGCTCTGCCCTCCCCCCCTCCTTTGCTGCTCTTTTCCTGGTTCTCCTACTCTCTTTTGGTTTGGGGTGCGTTCCTTTTCCTCCCTGGCTCCCTCGTTTGTTTTCTTTTCGGTCTTTCTCCCCCCTTTCTTTTTTCTGTTTCTTTCTGTTTTTTTCATTTCCTTTTCTTTCTTTTTTTGTTTGTTTTTCGCTCTTTTTGACTGTTTCTGTTCTTTGTCATCCTTTTTGTGCTTTGTTTCCTTTCTTCCCGTTATTCTTTCCCCCCGCTTCTTGATCGTCCTTTCCGCCTGTGTGATCTGTCTCTGTTTCTCGTTTTCCTCCGGGCCTTTTTCGTTCCCCCTTTTTTCCCCTATCGCTTTTCTGTTATCCTGGTTTCTTCCTTTTAGCCGCTCTGTCTGTTTTCCTTTTCCCTTTCAACTTTTGTTTTTTAGCCTATATCGCTTTCCTCGTGTGCGTTCTTTTCGTGTTCTATTTTCCCTCGGTTTTATCCTTTGTTCACTTTTTTTTGCGGTCCCTTTGTCCTCCGTTCCGGCTTTTGTTTTTCTGAGTATTCCCCCCGTTCCTGCCTGTCGTGCCTCTTGTTTTTTGGTCTCTTGTCGGTCTTTTTTTTTGGTCTTAGCTTTTTGCTCTTTGTGCTTGTCGTGGCCTAACTAAAGCTCCCCTGTTTCTCGTCTTAGTGTCTTCTTATCCTTATTTTCTCTTTGGATTTCCTCTCGGTTCTCTCTTTCTTCCTCTTTGCTCTGCTGTCCTTTCTCTTCCTTCTTTTCTTTCCGTTTTCTTGTTCTTGTCTTCTTTATTTTTGTTACTCTTTTTATTTTATCCTCTTCACCTGGTCTTGCTTTCCCCCCCCTTTTTCCTCTCCCCCCAATTCTTCCCTGCTTTGTTTTTCCCTGTTCTTTGTTTCTCCTTTTTCCTTTATTTTATGTTTCTTTGTTTTTTGTCCTTTGTTTTTCGAACGTGTCATTTCCTTTTCCTGCTCCCTCTTCGCGGCACTCCCCTTTCTTTTTTTAGTTCCGTATCAATATCTTTTTTGGGTTCTTTTCTTGTTGCCCTACTGGTGCCAATCGTTCTGAGACCAATTTATTTGGATTCAGCGTCCAAAATTTAGTGGAAAATGACCACTCTACTCGCCTAGATCGCCCAAAATCTCGAAAAATCCATTTTTCAAAAAACACATTTTGACCCCTACCCCGCCAAATTTGGTCCGATCGGGCTGAAAAGTTTCGAGGACCCGTCTCGGCAGGGAACAGACCCCTGACCAAAATTTCAGATTTTTAGAAAATTTTCTACTACCAAAAAGGGCGCGGACGATGGACGGCGTACCGGGTACGGCGTACGGCGGACGGACATCGACCTTTTTTGATCAGGACATCATGAAACGTCCAGAAAAAAAATTTGAGCCGAATCGGAGAGGTTGACCATTATCATGAAAACATAGGTTGATTATTCGAGGAATAACCAACCAAAATCCATTTTTCGAAATACACATTTTGACATCTACCCCGCCCAAATTGGTCCTATCGGGCTGAAAAGTTTTGAGGACCAACTAGAGCCGGAAACAGACCCCTGACCCAAATTTCAGATTTTCAGAAAATTTTCTAGTACCATAGTCGGCGCGGACGGACATTTGACTTTTTTGATCTAGACACCATGAAACGCCAAAAAAAATTTTTGGGCCGAATCCCTAGAGGTTGACCTTTTGCATGAAAACATAGGTTGAATAACCAACCAATAAACGTGTGTATTTCAATAAATTGTCATAGTTGAGATCAATAAGTTCAGTCAATTCGTTTGATTTTCAAGATGGAATATAAAAATGTGTTATAAAGCGCGACTCATCTGTAGGTTCTCACGAAAAGTTGGGAATATTCCCGCTTCCGAGGAAAACTGAAGAGCTTTGTTGTGTTAAAAGATGAGTTTTACGCCAGAAATAAGTACGAAAAGACGGCAAAACTGTTCCAAAAATATTCCATTCAATAACAATTCTTCAGTTTTATTAGTACCAGAATATCGCCTTGTATTGAAAGGACATTCAAAAAATACCCGTTACGTGCATTGGAGTTCTCTAAGGGCGCGTTCAAAATGGATAATTGTGTCGTTTAGCTGCGATCCTATAACTAAGTGTAAGAAAACTCACGTTCCAACGGGAAATTACTCCTCCCATGGTCTCCTTAATAAAGTTGAACGTAAAACTCGAAAAGGTGGAATATTAAGAAAGGTGGGAGAAGCTATTAGGAAAGTGACCTTTCGCTTTTTACGTTCCATAGACGGTCTTGCGGGAGGTGGAATTCATTTTGTGGCGAGTCGTAATTTTTTCTCAGTGTCAGAGTAAGGTGTTGATGAATTTCCATCACGTTCCTTTAGTCGATTTCGCGTTTAGGGTTTTCATTTATGAAAGGGAGAAAAGTCGTAAAAGGTCGAGATGAAGTGATTTGATTCCTGCATCAGTGTGTTGCTTTATGGAAAACTTCAGCCAAAGTTATGGTGAATTTGGATGGCAAAATTGTTACTTTTCTCTACTTGGATGAATTCGGCTCAATATTAACAGAATAAACGTTTTACAATTTGCCTTAGGTAATAAACAACGCTGTCCAGCAAAATGTGCCAAATAAAACTCAATTTAATGTCAGCTGATAAAAAAATGTCATTTTCCTGCATATGGTCATGGATATTGTATCGGCCAAATGGCCTCATTGAAGAGGGAAACAACAGCACAAAAGTCTCTTTGTCAGTTGTCAGTCTCTGGAGTTCGTCCGACTCCAATAACGCATCGGAGTGAAAAACAACGGCAAAAAGAGCAAACTGTCGAGTTTTGTATGTTGGAAATAAGGCGTCCTGGGAATCATTCACGCAAAAAGACCGTAGAAATCCTCTCCATGAGCTCTGTGGTCTCATCCCTGGTGAAACCAGACGTCTTCCAGCTCAATCTCATACAACTGAGGCAGGAAGAAATTTTGGATTATTACCTTGCGGCGAGCTGAATCGTCAGCAACTATGGTGTTCTTTGATAAAGATACTTGAAAATGGCCCACAAACGATTCCCCTGTTGGAGTGCAGAGGCCTCTGGTGTCGCTCTCTGGAGTTTGTCCGACTCCAATAACGCATAAATATTCTGCCGATTTACACATCCACTAAGGTATAAGTGCCTCATCGGAGAGAAAAACAACGGTCATAAGAGCAAAATTCGCGTAAAAAGTCTGTAGAAACCCCTAGTGGGCGCCATGTGACGTCATCCTGGTGAAACCAGACGTCTTCCAGCTCAATCTCATTCAACTGAGGCATGAAAAAATTCTGGATTATTACCCGGCAACGAGATGTATTGTCAGCAAGGACAACTATGGTTTCCTTTAAAGAAGGTTCTTGAAATTGCAGCACAAACGATTCCCCTGTTGGAGTGCAGAGGCCTCTGGTGTCGCTCTCTGGAGTTCGTCCGAGTCCAATAACGCATAAATATTCTGCCGATTTACACATCCACTAAGGTGTAAGTGCCTCATCGGAGAGAAAAACAACGGCAATAAGAGCAAAATTCGCGTAAAAAGTCTGTAGAAATCCCTAGTGGGCACCCTGTGACGTCATCCTGGTGAAGCCAGACGTCTTCCAGCTCATCTCATACAACTGAGGCATGAAAAAGTTCTGGATTGTTACCTGACAACGAGCTAAATTGTCTGCAAGGACACTATATGTAGTTTTCTTTGAAAAAATCCTTTAAATTGCTCCGCAGATAGCTACTCTGTCAGAGTGCAGAGGCTTCAGATGTCGCTCTCTGGAGTTCGTTCGACTCCAATAACGCACAAACCTTGGCAAACAGATCAAACTGTCGAGTTTTGTATGTTGGAAATGAAGCGTCCTGGGAATCATTCGCTCAAAAAGTCCAGAGAAAACCTTACTGTACGCACTCTGAGAATTTAGCAATCCTGGTGAAACCAGACGTCTTCCAGCTCAATCTCATACAACTGAGGAGGGAAGAAATTTTGGATTATTACCTGGCGGCGAGCTGAATCGTCAGCAACGAAACTATGGTGTTCTTTGAAAAAGATACTTGAAAATGCCCCACAAACGATTCCCCTGTTGGAGTGCAAAGGCCTCTGGTGTCGCTCTCTGGAGTTCGTCCGAGTCCAATAACGCATACATATTCTGCCGATTTACACACCCACTAAGGTATAAGTGCCTCATCGGAGAGAAAAACAACGGCAATAAGAGCGAAATTCGCGTAAAAAGTCTGTAGAAACCCCTAGTGGGCACCTCATCCTGGTGAAACCAGACGTCTTCCAGCTCAATCTCATACAACTGAGGCATGAAAAAGTTCTGGATTATTACCCGGCAACGAGCTGTATTGTCAGCAAGGACACTATGGTTTCCTTCAAAGAAGGTTCTTGAAATTGCAGCACAAACGATTTCCGTTGGAGTGCAAGGCCTCTGGTTCGCATACATCTTCTGCATTTAAAGACTTCCGAAAACCGTTTGATCAGTGTATTGACTGCGAGGGGAGCATTTGGCAGAGTCAATATATTCTATATATTCTAATTAGAAATTCATCTGTCTCCCACTATCCACCCTGTTCGGAAATAGTATTTAAACACCCGTAAATGTTCCTTTAAAGTATCCACATGAATTTGTGGGAAACGGCCGGATTTGATAAGATTGAAGTACTTCTTGTTAGACTGCAACGTCCAGTAGAGGCGAGCAGTCTGAACTACGAAAAAGAAAAAAAAGAGCACCAGATCAGCTGTCTTTTTCCAATCAGGTCGGTAGATGAGGGTCTTTGACCCGGCTGAGCCTCTATGTGATGGATCGAACGGTCCTTTTCACCAACCCAACGAAACCTGGCCGTTGGTGAGACGAAAGAGATGAACTCTTGGCTTCTAATATCCGTCGTCACTTTACCCTGACCGTGTATGATCGACGAGATGAGGTGTCACGAGTAGATAATCAGAATTCGGATGACCGACGTCGTGGTACGGAATGAGTTTACCGTAATGCGTGTAACAAAATCCATTTCGAGTTGGAAAATGTGTGATTTGAATCTATTTTAACATGGAATATCACCACAAAACGATATAGAGAACGCCATGGCGTGTATTTATATTCAATGGCCTCGTTAAAATGTTTGACACCTCCTCGCACATCAAACATTGGAACTAGGCTCGGGGGTATCCTTTTCCAGTAAAATTTGGACGCTAAATCGATTGAAATGAGCCTGGAACACCCAACGCTCACTGTTTTCCCCATACTCCTTCTTTAAGGAATAACCAACCATTGTGTAAGAATAATAAAATCTAGACACCTTGAAACGTCCAGAAAAAAATTGTGGGCCGAATCGGAGAGATTGACATTTTGCATAGGTTGATATTGAAGAAATAATCAACCAAAAATCGGCGAATACCTACTCAAAACGATTGAATTGATGCATCGAATATTTCAAGATGTTCGTATTGGGGGTTTTGGCTGTTGTGCGCCGTTCACTAGTCAGATGAGGACCTCGACAAACTAAATTATCTCAATTTGAATGCATAACGCCCCCTCATCCGCACTATCGGTCTTCTAAGAAGAGAATTTGGCGTGAAATAGAAACCGGAGAAAGACGACGAAAATCATGGCGCGTCCTAAATAAACTTATTGGCGTTTCACCCGACAGCGGATCTGATAAGAAACACCTCATAGAAATCGATTCTCCATTCAAGCGGTTTATTATTAGTTATTTTCCTTCCAGTGGCATTTCTAAAAATAGGCCTATACGAGACTGTTTGTTCTTTTAGCTCGATCGAGAGTGTATTTGGCGTTAGCAAACCTTTCTCTGTCACAACAGCATCTTCTGCCGCCGTATTGGTATTTTACGTGTTCCCATTGATACAATTCGGACGCAAAACCGATATGAAAGAATACGTAAATGTCGAAAAACGGCTGATCTCATCAATAACCACAATGAGCTTTGTTGAGACAGAAACTTTGAATTGAGCACTCGTAGAGGTCGAGCAGTACGGAATTACATTTCCAACGAATTAAATCACCTCAAGGTAAACAGAAACCCCCACTCGTTCTCGAAAACCTCATATTATCGTTGAAATTCCCCGACAACAAAAAATATCCCAAGACAAATAATAGCATTCGATTCAAACTTTCTTAATATCTCAGTTCATCTTTTCCCTTGCAATCTATTCATATTAGGTATCTTTCTTCTGTCAACTTCTACATTTTTTTTCGTTTAAGTAGGGTTAATTGAGTTGTTTCAAGGCCCGATTGAAAAACATTGAACACCGATAGGCGTTATAGATTTATCAAATCGTATTACAATTGATTTATTCTATAAAAAATGAATAGATCTGGAAATTCTGGAAAAAACTGCATGAATTGAAACTTTGATTATATTGTCTGGATGAATAATAGCCACCTAGATTAAAAAAATATTTAAAATTATCCCAAAATAAGTACACCCGTACCCAGCTTTCCTTTTGGGCGATCGGGATGACAATTTTTTAAATTGGTGCTTAAGATTTTCGAGAAAATCGTTACTGCCGGCGCGGACAGCTGTCAGACATTTGATATTTGAATCAGATGATTTTGAAATACAAAATTTCACATTTTTGGCGGATTAGAACGACGCCCAAGAAACCACGAAACCGTATTCAGAGAAATAAACCAAAACACAATCTTAAACAAAACATTCAAAATGGGTAGTTAGATACCCATTTTGACCCATAACCTCTTTCGGTGGGTGCCAATCGTTCGGGTCCCGTCTCATAATTCAGCGTCCAAAATTTGGTCGAATATGATGATGAAATTATTATTCCTCAACTTTCGGAGGTCCAATCAGAGAGGTTGACTTCTGGCATGAAAATATGGGTAGATAAATAAGAAATAATAATCTAAAACAAACATAAAAATTAGATCGAGGAAGCTTAGTAGATTTTTATGCGTCCATCTTTGTTCTTTCTATGTTAATGAGAGGGCTTGTCGATCTGCAAAATTGTGAATCCTATTTATATGTACACCCCATTAGGCGAACGGTAGAGTGGATACCTCGTACTACCAACCTTTGTCGGATATTAAAGTTGAAAATGAGCGTAAATCACTCTCAATGCTTCTATTTCTGTACAAGAACCCGTAGATAGTTTAACCGTTTAGTTGAAACTGATCTGAATTCGATTGAAAGGAGCCAAAGCCCCTCGATCAGCCTAATCAATGATTATTATCCTTTCGCGAAGTGAGCGTTTGTTAGTTCTTGTAATGAGAAAAAGCCAAACAAACCACTGTAAACACTCCTCAGTGAAGACCAAACAACTCTTAATTAACGAAAACGAAATAAATGAATGGGTAGATTGAATAGCTCTTTGAATCCCACGCTTTTAATTCATTCAAATATTAAAAGCATTTGCACGTGGGTTTTCCGGGAGTAAAAAGGGGAAAAACTTTTGGTTTTGGCTATGAGGGAAATTGTGCCTTTGATAAGGGTTAAAGAATTTATATTTGAAGTAGAGTTGGGTGAAGGGAAGTGAGGCATATTTTTAATAAATTCTAATAAAATTTCTTGCCAGTGCAATTGAATAAAAACAAGCATTTGTCATGGCGTCAAAATGTCCGTTTTCTTTCAGAATTTATCAACTCCATTGCTCATGCATTGTAACAAATTGGTATTCTTTGAATTATAGTCCTGTTATCACACCAGAGGTTCTCCGAGATGCCCAAAATGTATTGTAATGTGTCAGATAAATCTGGATTTTAAAACCAAGCTGTCTGTCCACCGTTCATGGCGGTAGGAATTTTTTGAAAAATTTGGCATTTTGGACTTTTAGACTCTAGTTGGTTCTCAAGATATTTTAGCTCAGGGTAATCGTAAGTATAGGTACTGAGTACGATTTTTGAGATTTTTTGGCACGTTTGCGCGCATAATTGATCAATACAGCTTTTGAGCCAACACTCCACACGGTCTAAAAACACCTAGAAAACCTTACTTTGCTGAATTTTCCTAACATGTCTTTAACATGAGAGGAACACAATAAATCTTATGTACAGGACAATTTATTTTGTTAACGCGGGCTAAATATTTGAACAAAAATTAAAATGATTGTGAATACTCGTAATTTAGGAAAAACGGCTATGAATTGTGCTTCGAGAAAGTAGTGATAAGTTTCTTATGAACCGTTGATGAAGTTTGAGTTGTATGTCATAGATCTACTTCTGTTGGTCACAATCAATACTGTCATAGTTTAAAATGAACTAAATATTGATAGCTTGCTGGAGAATAAGAGTAAGCAACCTTGAATAGATGAATAACATGGTGCACTCAAAATTCCCAACCTTTAAATTTCAAGGAACAGAAATAGTTGTGCCTCTACTATTTTGGAGCATTTTTTAAGCTCTAATCTCATCAAAAGTGATTCCAAATCCAGGAAAAACGCTGCAAAATCATTCTCAGGGGGTGGTTATTCATCGGACCAGGCGCATGGGACTCATTCCAATCGATTCAACGTCCAAAAATTAGTGGAAAACTAATACCTCACACGCCTTGATTGCCAAAAATTTCGAAAATCTATTTTTTGAAAAACAACATTTAGTTCTCACTTTTATGAGTTTCCACGTTTTGAGAAAACACGAAGGAACATATTCACACGATTGAATTCAAGGGTTGCTTTTCGCTTTTTTTTTTTTTGCTGCATCGCTTTGATGCAGAAAAGGACGCGACTGAAATCTCGTATATACGAGAACTAAGTAGATTCTGAGAATTATTTTTTGATTGTTGGACAGTGAAGTTTGTGTGACCTCTTTCCGATTCTCAGAAAAAGAGAATGTTTGGATGAAAATTATTTTTATGAAGACATCATTGAGATTTTCGTCTCGATTTTGTCTGACTACTTGTCCTATCAGGCCGGGACACCTCACGTGGGTAAGTTCCGTTTGCTCTTGGTCAACAAAATGGAGGAATATGGTGGATTGGATTATAAGTGAAGGAAGTGAGAGAACATGAAGGAAGGTATCCACACGAGTCCTGCTATGTTGAGTCTCATCAGAATCGCATGAATTGCAGCCACCAAAGGTCGGTTTGAATATCAGGCACGTTCAATGCGTGGTTTCTGGATGAGTTACATACTGCCCAACACTGACCGGTTTAATTTCATGGGTATCATCTCATTTGTATACTCAAATCAGCTAAAACGAGGGATTTGACCATGAGAGGTACATATACCCGAGGTGGTCACTACACCGCAAACTAGATTGTGCGCACGGTTGATTCCAGTGTTCGGATAAACTATCAATTACGCTGTTTAGCTTCAACATGGAGGTTGATAGCCGGAATTGAGCCGCATGTAATCCATATCCACACGCGCCGACGAGGGAAGACACTAATTCTCAATAATGTACCACCGAGCGGTACACTGGAGCATCTCACGCGAGATGGTTTCAACGTACTGGAAATTGTTATAGACTGTGGATTTGTCATATAATTTCAAGTTCAACGTCACAACTTTGAACCAAATTTGATTTTTGAGATACTTCTGTTTTTTTCAAATATCAAATTTGGGGTTTTCTACATCTGTATGGAGGATCACAGAAATATTATTAATTAATAACCAAATGAGCGAGTGCAGTGTTACATTCAACTAGAGTGAACATAATGAATGGAATAGAATGAACTCATTATTCAACGTAAGTCTCTCCCTGCATCAATGCCTGTCCAGTATATTCTTACGTGTTGAATGTTACGTCTTATTCTCTAATTTGTTGTTATTGCTTTCCCTGAATTAAATCACGTATTTGTGACATCCTCCAAATCGATATGTAAAAACCCCAATTCCACATGAAAAACCTTCAATTTGAAATGGAGAACCTCCAAGTTGACTGATTTGATTTTTTAAAATTAAAATTCTATAAATAAATGAAAACTGAGTTTTCCTAATGGGCAAATTTGTGTTACGGAGGACAAGTTGATTTGAGCTTATTATCACGGATGCGTTAAAAACAAGAAAAATGTAGTTTTCAAATTACGTGAAAACTCGCTCCAAATTCTTTCACAGGGGTTGGTTATTCCTCGGATCAAGAGCATGGAGACACATTCCAATCGATTCGGCGTCCAAAATTTAGGAAAAAATGATACAGCACGCCTAGGTACCCAAAAATCTCGAAAAAGCACTTCCAAAATAGGTAGACAGGTACCCATTTTGACCCATAACCTCTTTCGGTGGGCGCCAATCGTTCTGGGACCCGTCTCATTGGATTCAGCGTTCACAATTTAGTCGAAAATATTACCCCACTCGCCTAGATCGCCAAAAATCCATTTTTCGAACCCATACAAAAGCAACGATTGAGAAGTAGACTGCCCTCATCAGTTCGACGCAAACTACTCTTCTCAAACATGAAAATACGTACGTTAATTAAAAATATTAATTGACGAAAGTTGTTCACGGAGTGATATAATTCTCATCCTGCGTTGGATTACGTGGAGGGTTTTAGCTGCATCATATGTACAACTTATTTATGAATACATACCGCAACTTCGATAAGACTCGATCAAGACCGTAAGGTAAGCAAGGTAAGCAGGCGTCGAAGGGTTTTGATTCGTTGAATATCACAGGCGCGGATTATTCAGGGGGGGGGGGGGGGTCACGGGGGCATAACCCCCCCAACCAGGTAGGATAGTCTCTAATAGTGAATTGAAGAACAAAATTGTTAAAAAAGATTTAATTTAAATCTTTAGAAAGCTTTTCTTCTGGCTTTAGAAAAATCATTTATACATCTTGAAGGCAAAAGAACCAGTTTTACTAAAACATACGCAATTAACACCTACTTTCATGTTCCAAACTGAGCAGAAACCAGACACCTTCGCCGATTTTCACAAACACGATCCGGCCATGTTCATTTTAAAATTATATGAACTCATTTTGTACAAATTGGTATATATAATATACTTTTTATGTTCCTCAGGACCTTCCATCGCCCAAGCCAAGCCCCAGGCTGTTTCCGTAGCCGGACCTGGAGGTGTTGCTGCCGCTGCCCCCGTCGGAACCGCCATCGTCGGACCTGGTGGCATGGCTTTGTCAGCCCCCACAGCCACGGCTGTCGCTGGCACCAAACCCAAGCCCGGTGACAAAACCAAAAGTGGCTACCTATCTCGGGCAAACCTCTACCCGTTCTAATTGGAAGCACACCAAATAAACGAGAACCGACTCTACCACCATTCTGCATCATCACCATCAAGTGTTGGGTCTCATGAATGAGGTCTTTGAAAATGTCTTCTTGCGAGCCAGCCGCCCAGGCCGGGATTCTTGCGACTGGACATGTCGACTTGATCTATGTGCCAATAAAACGACTATAAATTCTATTTATTGATACGAATAAAGTTTTTCTACAAAATCGCGAGACCAGGAGGTAGCATCTATGAACCCTATAAAATCATCCAGCTGGAGTTGACAAGATCTACCTAAAAACGCACGAGTTTTGGAAGAAGAAAAAACCATCATATAAGCTTTCCCGTGAAGTAGAGAATAATGTCACCGTATCATTTAAAAATACGAGACCAATGCTTCTGATAGGAAACGAAAAATAACAATTGAGACAACATTTTTTTCTCATTCGTCTGCTTTCTTCTCCTTATTTGTTATTAGTAACGACTACGAGAAGAGGAGCTCGTCACCTCAGTAACATTATAAGCTACTCACGTTGATTCACAGAAGCATTCAAATGAGGAGAGCTAGCAAATGAGAGTCCTCCCAGGAAACCCTGGCTTCCCCAGTCCGCCACGGCCGAACTGAAGGATTCTATACTATCAACATTTTAGATTCGGGAAGTATATTCTTCCTATAGACGAAAAACCTCTATAAATTCACCTTTTATTCCTCGCAGAATGTAGATTAAAACTCCCAAATGTCGTTCCACCGTAAAGATATTAAATTTTACGTATAGGCTCTTCTTGGGCGTAGAAATTCCTCATTCATTATCAGCCGAAGGTGAATAAGGGTTCAAATCGGGTAGTTTGAAAATAGAAATTATGAAACAAGGGGAACACAGTGAGTGTGGAGTATCCCGGACTCATTCGAATCTATTCAACGACCAACGATTTTTTTAGTAGAAAATGATAACCCACTAGCCTAGATACCGTCAGTCGTCAGCGCCATTTTGGTAGTAATTAATTGTCCCAAAATTTAAGAAAATGGGGATCTCATTCCATCTGGTTGGTCCTCAGAACGTTTCAGCCGGATCGGACCGAATCTTGGAAGGGTATGGGACCTTGGGTGTTGTTTGGACTCGATTTCGGGAACTTTTGGAGGGAATATGCTCGTGGAGTATCATTTCCCAGTGAATTTCAGACGCTGAATCCATTGAGATGGGTCACAGACCGATCGGCGTTCACCGGAAGTGGGTGTGGTTCAAATGGATACCTACCTACCTATTGCAATGATTCCTGGACACTCAAAATTCTTGTTTCCCCGAAATTATGCTCTATAAACCATCGAATTGGAATTGCTGACACATCAGCCCACTCAAAACACAGAGAAGGTTCAAATTAGAGCATAACGATCGGCAGAAAACTGCAGAAAATGTCTATTTGACCACACATCTTCCACGAGCAATTTCGGTTTCACATTTAACCAGCTACGCGTTATCGTCATTAATCAATCCTGACTCATTCCAGTTTCCAGATGTTGATCTGATCCTATAGGCGTTGCACTATGTCCTTAACATTTTAGAAGGTCTGGACCAACTCTAGAGGGCGCGGCACGGAAAGTCCAGAGCAGCGGTCCGTTTTTTTGAGTCACCCACTATCCTGCGACTGAGCAAGGTCGCGTGTGAACACTCGACGATCATTGACGACACAAAATTGCATACATTGTGTTATTCATTCTTATCACTCAATGTCACAGCCTCAATACATAAAAAAAGTCATAAGGAGGACACGCCCTATTTACAATCATCAGTTTCGTAAAGACTTCAGGTTCAATATAGACTTCGGGACGATGTTTCGTTTTATGCTTAGGTAATCATTGTCATTCATTACCTAGCATAAAACGGAACATGGCCCAAGATTGCCTATGCATTATTAATAACTAATTTAAATGATCAAAATTTGTAGATTTTAGTTACTCAGTGACAACATAAGACAGGCATTGGTGCTGTATAACGTTCACAGAAAGTGGTGTTGACCCATGTTAAACGAGTTCCTCTATTGAACCTAAAGTTTCGACGAATGTGATGTTTGTAGATAGGACGTATCCCCTTGTGACTTTTTTATGTATTGAGGCCGGGACATTGAGTGATAAGTATGAATAACACCAAGTAAGCAATGTAACTAACTATTCGTATTATATTAATTTCTGGCCAGCCACCACACAGCTGCAACCTAAAACCCATTTTGGCCAATAGCCGACTCAGACCATGTTGTGACTTGAACGACAATACGGAACACATTGTATAACAAAGAGCTCGATTCCGCCTTCTATTCCTTACATAATGACTCTTCCTGTAACGGAGGGTCCATTTTTAAACACTAATCGGAGAAATGTGAGGTTAGGGTGATCATGGAACCCTTTCAAACCGTACTGGAGGACCATCAATTGCTTTTCTCAAGATATTGGAAGATAACTCATAGCACGTCTAGAGGAGTCAAACAGCGGGACTGAAACATACTCGAACCTAAAGAAGAACTGCACAAAGTATGTTAAAATCAGTAATTAAGTTTTCCGATTTCGTCTTCCTTCCTGTTTTCGACTACTGAATAATGATGCGCTAGCATAATAATTATGAAGTTAATAATTGTAATAATTATTGAAGTGAGTGGGGGAAGAGGAAGTAAGGAAGTTGCGTTATGAAGAATCTCAATATCCAAATCAGGACAGTATTCTGCAGATTAAGAAGCAGTCGTAAGGTTAGATAAGATTAAGGTAAGTACATAGGTCATTGAGTTTACTGTATGATCAGTAAAAAATTATCAGCCCTTCTGTTTTATTCGACGCCAAGTTTATATTATAATGAACGAAAAGGATAATTACCATGGAAACCATACAGAATCTGCTAACCAGAAATCTAGTAAAACATCTTGAGGAAATAACTTCAGCAGGGATACCGCGGAAAAATATATCGTCCAATATTCAAGGCTGCATGTGCTTGGAAAGAGGGCAGCTGAGAATAAGAACGGAATGGAAAAATGAGGAATTCTACAGAAGCCGGACTTCTGATGACATCGCCACAACTATTAGTTGTATCTAGTTGGCCAATAATAGAGAATAATCTCCGAAAGTACTAGCATTACGATAATAGTGCATAATGACTTCTCTGGCCGATTGGACGTTCAACTAAAGGTGAGTCCCGGCAAGTGAGTGGTTCCGGGATTGAGTGTATTGTGCTCAGCGTAGTGTCATTTATGGATAATGCTTTGGTAACGAGTGCCTATCCACAGAATGGAAGAGGCTTGACATGAGATTTTGGTACTTGAAATGATGACGCTTATTGGGGAAGGTCATTGCCGCGCTCTAGTTGACGAAATCAGCAAGGGGAGGAAGGGGTCGTCTGAATTTAAGTGTCTAAAGATTCACATATACGTATTCACGTATACCCGCATGCCGACCTTCTTCCTGGCGATCCTCAGCTTTTCGAGAAAATCGGGCAACCAGAGCAAGGCCTCAGATTGGTGGCGGGCGAGGGTGTGCACCCCTCCTACGGATCCGGGAGGGAAGTGGGAAGGGGGGGTTCTGGTAAAAAACAGAAAAGTGACTGTGAGATTGTGGAGAAGTCTCGTTTCTCGAAGCGTCTCCCAGCGATACCAGTGAAGCCGCTTCTCGTCCTCTCAGGATGTTCCCACTTCTCATTGCTTTGTTTGTGAGTACTACATTTCCTCATCACTTGATTGAATTTACTTTGATATTTCAGGAAATTTAACCCCTAATATAGCTTCCCAAAACTCAAGTTGGACGCACGTTTATTTGATTGAATACCCTCTTTAGTGTCTGAAATACTTCATCTTCATCTTGAAAATCCGACACCAAATTAAATATTATTATTATTATTATTATTGTTTATGTACAATGATAGCCTACTCACATAATTCAGATATGTATTATTCAAAATTAATGCACGACCGCGACAAACTTTGTTGATGCCCTCTTTTGCAATATTAGGTATTCTATTCTCTAGCGTTTTATTATACTTCGTCTAAACCAATAATTATTCCTCTTCCGCCAAGTATCAGGATCGAATAAGGTCCTGATAACATCACAAAAACTGTTAAATTTAGGTTTTCACTAACTCATCCCCCGTTATGAATTTGTCAGTGTTCCTGCTCCTCTTTTACACGGTTTGGATTTCTTGAACAGATCCAGATGGGTTCTGGACCTATAATATATGGGTTTCAGAAGGTATCGAAAATAGACGCCTTCTTTTTTCCAAAAGACAAACATATTTTTTCGACATTTTTCTTCTTTTTAATTAGGTGCCAGCCATCGTAAAGATATCATACACTGAAGCCCTCCGTGCTTGACAACACGATGGGAGATCCCCTAAAATACCATATTGAAAAATTCGCAGTTTTTTAAAATTTTTTTTTGTAGTGATTTTGGGTTTTAAAAAGCGAATAAGCTCCCCAAAGCTTGGGATAATATACTTCGATCATTCAACTGATCAATCAACATGGTCATTACTGATCAAATTCAATCTGGATAGGATACAGGGTATCGATCCGTACGAGAAAAAACTATATTTTCCCGATAATACTTCAAGTTTTCAAGCAGAATGGATTGTAAAAGTCAAATTTTCGCCGTTCGGGCAAATCCGTTTATATCAGCACATACTCAGCAATACTCTCTGTATCGTACGCAGGGGTATACTTTGAAGTAAGGGATAGACCCCCGGATGGATTCCATCATTACTCATGGTTTTCCCCCCTTACTGGGTGGCCTTGAAAACAAAACTTCTTCCAGAGTGTATATGTCATTCTTTTCCCCATGTAATCCCAATAGGGTAGCTACTTACACAAGAAAACGGATTATTTCTCTAAAAACAAAACAAAATTCATTAGGGAGAGTGGCATCTTATCTAACAGTTGGCATATTGGGCGGGCGCTTTCGGCGTGAAGATGCAATTGTCAAGCCAATCACAAAAATATCTTCACCACTGAGCACATCGTCTAGTGCAAACGGGCAGTAAACGACGTGTGGGGCTTGCTTTGAGCTTAAAATTATATTTCAAAACGAGAAACCTACAGTATTTGGCGCAATAACTTGAAGAAGGGAATGAGGTAGTAATCAGTTCTAGGTCTCTTGCGCCATCTGTCAAAAGAGCGACAATAATAATCATCTATATTAACGATTTGCTAATCGTTAATTCATAAGGATGATCGAGAAGTAAATGTTTGATATTGTCAATAAGTATTCATCAAAAACTGACCGCCGGGTAGCGATTATGAAGGCGAACTGGCTCTATCAATTGGAGGCACACGGTGGTTTCCTGCACCCTTGATTATAAGTTTGATTTTCCTGCTTCAACAGGGAAAATTGTGTTCACGGTAGGCAGCACAATGGGACTCAAATGATTCATACCCTTCAAGCGGACAGTGACCTTTTTTGGGTGATGTTGTATTTAGGGAAGTAGGTGGGCATGAACCGTCAACCCACTATGCTAATGAAGCTAGCAAACCGGCGAGGCAAAGCACGGTAAATTTGAAAGGCGAATATCATTTCATCTTTTTGACATTCTTTCACTGTTACTTACCCACTTCCTTTGTCTGGCACGACGCTAAATTATCTCAAAAGACCTGATTGGTGTTGGGTGTATCAGTTACAATCTGAAACTCCGCTAGAATCAACAGTAAATTTTACATAGAAACATCTTTTAATGTTTCGGAAATAATTAGTAGAAATATAATTATGATATCACCACTTTTTGAAAGCGGAAGTGTTGGTATCATACAAACGAATCAAGTTACACACAGAACGTTTATAATCCCATGTCATTGACTGATGTACGTGGTCTATATTGGACATGCTGATCAGGCTTTTGAAGATTCACTCATTGTTTCCATGGAATATAGTCCAACGGACCAGCATGATAAAAACCGCAGGTGCTCCAAAATTTGCAAATCGGTTTAGATTTATAAGATATATTTAATTAACCGATATTGCACACATTTACCTTGAACTTTCATACATTCGCATCCCTCAAAAAGATAATTAAGAGTTTTTGGAAGAACATGTCGGGGTCCACAGTTGTCTACCTCTGAATGGCGACGTAGACAAGGAAGATTATCTCTCAGCGCATCCTATCCTCGCGAAAAAAAGGGGACGCGGTGTCGATTGTTTCGAAGCGCATCCTGTTTTGTTCCGTCAAAACGCTCGTCCTAATAAGATACGGACGTCCCCAGGGGCAAGTGAACTATTAAACGCTACCAAAGACCGGATCGAAACACTTCGTTTTGACGGATAGACGGTCTGGAAACGTCCCTCGCATCGTCGTGGGTCCTTGGTATGTGTACTCTCCATTAGCGAGTTCAGTAAACAAGAACTACCCTCGCGTATTGACTTAACACTCTTTTTTCGTTATACAACATCACTACCAACGGAACGATGGGACAATCCTTCACTCCATGACGAAAAAAACGAACGTTGGGACCAGGACCGTATTTTTGGATGCTTCTGAAGAGCATCAAGGGCTTTTAACAGCCCTTGGGTTTTTTTCTGTGTGACTTTCCTTTTCCTCAACCCAATATTCGAGATGGAACACTTACGGGGTAGGTACTATCTTGAAAACAAATAGGGCACCACAACCCTTCTAATTTTAATGGACCCAAACTACCAATATTCTGTAATCAATGATCGACAAAGCACTTCAAACTGTTTCATAGATCCTCCCAACTAATTAGATTCCTAACTTAAACTTTTGTAATTACAACCATGCCAGCACATTTTTTCTTCATATAAGCGTTGCATTTGAAATGAAGGAGGAATAATAATATTACATCTGCTGATGCGCAATAGCCGTCACAGCGCCCTCTCTTTTTAGAAAGATTCCTACTTATGGAAACAAAAAATTTAAGTATCTTTCATTTTACCGAATAAATCCTAAAAAATGTGATAATAATACGGGTATCCTTATAATTTGTAAATAAATTTTCATTTCTTATTCTCATTTTTCTATACCATATTGCTGTACCAGTTAGAGAGCACATCAACGCATGTACGTAGGTACCTACATACATCTGAAGCGTTGGAATATAAGTACAATGGATTAGGTATTCCTGTTTTTCTCTCGATGTTTCACATTCCCCTATAGTAACACGTGCAATCTGGACTCAGTTGCTACACGAAGGTGAAGGAACGAAAATAACTGCGTAGCAGCCTAATTGATCAATAGTGTTCACACAATCATTTTGGCGCGGGTTTCTGCAGATAATCAGGCCGTTCTGTACGTTTACTCCTCAAGAAATCTTCCTACTTGACTTGAGCAATCGTTTGTAGTTTGCACTAGTTAATTTTTAATATTCGTTTAGTTAGTCTTATCATTCCGTTACGTCTTAACACAAATAATCGTGATTTCCTTGAGCTGCACGAGAGAAGTGGATGAGGATACCCATTGTGCTATAATACTTAGCTCATTATTGTTCCCGCCGGTAGTGGTTACACGCGCCAAAGAGAGGACATTCAAAAGGAAGGAAACTCACACCTAAATAACTCTTTCCTAGCGGTCAGCTGTACGGGCTGAAGGTATTTCAAAAAGTCACTCTCCCATGAACGATGCAACATTCATAAGTAGAGACGTTTACCCTACAGAATTTTAAAGAGAATTTTAAGTTTTTTTTCCCAGTCCATAAGCATGGTAGCCAAAAAATACGCTCTCAATAAATCCAGTGATTGAAGAACATCACTGTTTAAATCAAGTCAAAAGCGCATCTGCCTCCATCGAATGGGGAAGAAACACCTATCTTTGTAATTCCTTATAAGTGACGTTCACCAATGGCACCTACGTACACCAAAGGCACTTCCCAATTGAAATCCATCAAAGCAAAATGATCTAAAACGAAGGCAGCTATGCCTCCAAAGAATCATAATCACACAAAGCGTCAAGAAAATTCTAAGGAATGACGAACCCAATGCGACACGCTATGTAAACCAAAACTTCTTGGTTGGCTTCTTGCTCTTACTAGGTGTGAATATTTACTCAGCAGTATCAGAATTCTAAGTAGGCACGAACCCTTGACACGGCAACCTTTCCGGAGGAGTGGATGAAGCAGAACTCTTTAGCTACCATTCAGTCAGAATATAATCGTGTCAACCGATTTGAACGACCCAACCTCGTTCGTAAAGCACACGCCCTGTCTGAATAATGGCCCATCGATCTCAAGCTCTGTAACTGTAATGATACTCGACCAATTATTATACCTCGATCCAGATGAGAGACTCGCCTTTTGCGCGAGGGTAAACTGAAAGAAGCTTGCGTCATTGTTCATCTTGAGAATTGAATCGTCTTTTCGCAACTTGAATGGAGCAACGAGAGAAGAGCGTTCCAATCGGATACCTCAGGGTAATATAGTACCTGTGTTCCAAGAATCCACTCATTTCTACAACTTACTCGTATAAAACCGAAGAATACAACGAGCAAGGTGGGAGAGGACAATTTAGTACTACCATGTTCAACATCAACTTGTTACTCATTAATCATGGTAAATGGAGTTCAATGGAAATACTACTTTCAGTTGCCAATAGTTGAGATTGTACGTCTTTACTTGGCTCTTAAAAGACGTCAAATGTAAGAACCATTGTTTCAATGTGCTTTTACTTTCAGCAACTTTCTCTCAGATGGTGAGTGGGAGGCGATTATACTAATCTTCCAAATCAGGTTGTCAGATTGGGCACGCTAGGCGTGTCATGATTGCCTTGACCGTGTAGGCGCAAAAAGTCTAACCCGAATATTGTGTTCGGCTTATTGTGTTAGACGGAACCTGTCGAGTCATCGGAAAGGATGATATATGAATACAGCGGCCGTGCAGCCAGACTTGGACTGCAGTACTGACAAAAAAAAAGTGCTGTACGTTTTCGATGAAAATGCGGTTGGTATTCAGGCCAAGCCTGAGGATCGTCCATCGAAGCTACTCTGTTAAAACCAAATTTAATAATTTGCCAATTGTTCCGTGTCAATCGCCAAATATTTAAAATCGAATTATTTCGTCCAAAATAACGGACTACTTGAGACTAGGGAAGAAGGCTATAGCAATATATACCATCGTAGAATGCTGTTCATTCCAGCCATTCAGCTCTCGCACTCAGCTCTTCTTCTGTGTACTTGGAGTAATTCACCGAGCCTTTCGCTACAGTTCGGAGTTGCCTCGATTGAAACAATCTAAATTAAGTTCTTTTTTTCAGGTGTTAGCGGTAGAGGGGTATTTCTTGCCTCCACTCCACCCAGCCCAGCCCTCAGCGATCCGAGGACAAACCCAAGGGTAACACGGTCACGTACCTTCCTTCTTCATAACGCGATTAGCCTCAACAATTTGTAACAGTTCCTCTCCAAGATCCTCTTCATTTCCTTTTTTCTTCCCTGTCTTGGGGATTTTCGGACCGTATCCATTCTCTTGAGTCTCCACCCGCTTCTTCTAGTGGCGCCTCCTCGTGGGGATAATTATAGGAGATACCAATGAAAAAGGCGCAAAACTTCAAAAACCCAACAATCACCTAGTCCAATTATCTGTATTCTTCGAACAAGAAAGAATTAAAACTAAACAAAAGGTAGATAATAGGTGGGTACCTAAAATCGTTATGAGTTCGTCCCGTTCAGTGATGTTCCTCTAAAATCAAATCATATAGCCAATTTAGTTAGGCATCCAAGGCCCAGCCAGAAACAGCAAATTGATTAGGAGTACATGATTAAAATACCTATACCTAAAATAGTGTTATACATTTCTCTTCAGTATCAGGAGTTTGATTAAAATCGAAAAATGTCGGGTTCTATGAATAGTAATCGACTTTAGACACCCAAACCGCTTTAAACAATAAGCAGATGCATAAAAAATATTATAACACCATGTCTCTATTACATATTTCTTTTTCAGAAATGAGTTCTACCCAGAATATAACAAGATAGAAGAGAATTTGAATTACAACAATAGGTTCCTCTTCCAATCACCACATCACCAGTATCAGCAGTTTGCAGACAGCCAACGATTTTACACGCAATCAGCTGCTAACCACGCATACGGGCCACCGCACCTGCAGCAGTTGCAGTATCAACAGCCCGAGCAGTTGGCTGAGCCAGTGTACTCCGACGTTCGTGGCGCACCGAGCTTTTACGTTCAACCGCACGACGAAGAAACGACTCGACAGCAAACACTAACCGTTTCTCCTCAGTACTTGGGTTATCCCTCACAGGCCAGTCCAAACTCTCCTCAACAGGCACCTGCGCAGCAGTCGAATTTCAAGGCGCCCAGTAGTGTCCCTGGGCTGCAAACAACGGCTCAAACCACCATTCCAGTGTTAATTAGAGTTAGCGATAACCAAGCCTTGATTGTGCCTGTTCGAGCCGTGTACGCATTGCCTGGATTTCTAGAGCGCTTGGTCCAGAGAGTTCAAGGGTACTACTCAGTCTATAATCCTGTCGAAAATCTTGTCGTTGATCGACCTTACTACGTTTCGACGGGGTCGCCTCTTGTACAGCAACAGCCTCTTGTTCTGACGAATGGTGCTGAGAGCGGCGTGGAGCCTATGAAAGGCGACTTAGTACAGGACGCAGGGCAGAGCTCTCCAGACTCAACTGAATTGGCCTCACAATCTTTGGGTACAAGAATAAAAGATTTGAAGCAAGAAGAAATGAAGGACGACTCCACAACAACAGTTGAGCCCGAAGAAATGAAGGAAGGAACTACTGAAGCGTCGACTGAAGAAATGAAAGACTCTACGAACAAACCCGACAGCGAAGCCAATGATACAAACGACGTGACAACGCCACCGACGTCCGCTGATGAAACGACAGTCACTGAGATCACGCCCTCCACGAGTTCTGAATCGACAATTTCCTCGACTGCCTCAGATGTTTCAACGACAGTAGCCCCATCAACGAACAAACCAGAAGAACCCAACTCTCCTGAAGACAATTCGGCAGATCTCGAAAGCGCCGGTTATACTTACTACAGGCCGGCCATTCCATTTTACTACCCGACGCCTAAGTAGGGGAGTAACGACCGCGTTATTACCGCTGTAAGTTTTTTTTTGTTTTTGAGCTGGACAGAAAAGAGTTACACTTCCCAAAGCCGAAGTGCCAGTGAGTCAGAATGTGTAGGACGGAGGTCTTCGACCCTAACCTGGGACTACAGTTATGTTCTCACTGCCGGCGAGACTTTTTTTTGTCACAGTACCCCTGTCACGACGACGGATCGGGGGTATTATAAACAAAACTGGTCGTTGGACTGTCATTGCAACAAATGTTTCCTTCCCGAATAATGTGAACTAAGTTATTTATAGTTTTGTAACATCCTGATTTGTAATCTATAACAAGAATAAAAATGTAAATCTTCAATAGAGCACATTCAGTAGTACCTACTTTACTTTCCTCTATCATGTAGGAGGTGGTCATACAAACCCGATCAGTCATCCAAACGAGTGGGAAAACAAGCAGTAGAACTTGAAAATTTATTGATTACTTAAGTGCTATTCTTACCAAAGGCACTTCTTGACATCTTAGATTTGGTTCACAGCTACGTTTCTTGATATTACATGCATGTATACTCTTAATCCAAACAAATAGTTCACAACCGGTGACACTTCACACTTATATTGCTATCATTAATATGTTGCTTGAAATAAAACTTGTGGGATATCAAGGGAGAATCTGTAGATCTATTTCTTCCATGATAGCACAGTGAGCATAGCATAGGATCCCTATACTACATAGCATAATAAATTATTGTGTCGTGAATTACAGTCAACTCAACACAACCGAAACCGAAGAAGTCTATACAGAGACTCACTATACAGAGATTTCAAGCCAAGGAAGAAGAAGAAGATAATCACGAAGACAACAATACTGGATTGCATTTATCGCCTAATGAGAAAATTTTAATTGTTAAGACTGCTACTGCTGGAGAATTATTTTGAAAAAGAAACAAACAACCTAATTTTTGGCTGGAATTGCACCAAATTGTCAATGAGCATACATGCGTATCTTGAGTGTACAATTCATGATTGAGGTAGAAACGATACATATGAATCGATAGTGTAACTAGAAAATCGATAGTTTCACCATATTGTTATCGGAGAAATCGGCCCTACTGAAAATTGGCCTGCAGGTCTTCATTTGACAGTAATGTAAAACGCATGGAAAGAATGTCTTCTATGTGTAAAACGGAAGATGATAATATTTGTTTTAGGTATGGATTCTACTGTCAACATGCAGACTAAGGAAAGAGTCTCATACTTGTGATAGCAGGATGATGAATATTACGCGATTCAAAGTGATCAGATTTTTTCATCGTGCTTACTTCGTATCGTTCATTGTTCATCAAGCTTCTAGCACCATCAACCACTCATCATAATGTTCACAGGTAGGGAAGGTACTCGGTCGTCATACGATTCCTCAACTTGAATCACTCTTGGCTGTTATACAAATGAGTAAATTATGCCATAATCCTCAACGAGTGTACCTAGCCTTAGACCCAAATACCTATTCCAGTTTGCTTTGTGATTTGAAAGGGCCTCTTCCGTTACCTGAAATCACCGATGACGGAAGTGAAAATGAAGAAATTGATACTGTTTTTGAAGAGCTTAGAACTAAATTACTGCAACTGGATCAGAAGAACGTGGAGAATGCCAAACTACGAGATGAAATTGCGTCACTCCTAGCAGAGAAGAGAGAGGCCTTCATAGAGACTGAAAAGTTGAAGTTTAAGAATCAAGAGCTTGCCAGTCAACTGGCTCTGTTGTCAAAATCAGCAAAACATGCTGAAATCCAAGAAAATGAGACCCAGGCAAAAAACCATCAACTCGCTCGGGAGATTGAAAGCTTGAAATCTGAAAACGTGAAACTCGCTACAACTAACATGAAACTTCTTACTGATTTGAATGATATTCAAAAGAGGTATGACACATACTTGGAAAAAAACAGATGCATTGCACAAAATTAGTCAGGAAGTATCTGCAAAGAAAGCCCAAAACCAAGAGGTGATGTTGAATCTGGCCAAACAAATAGGACATGCCAAAGCCACATCTCTTTACTTGCACCAGCTGAAAGAGCAAGTGAATTCATCATTCAAAATCGCATTCGATTTTACAAAACGACTGCAGAATGAAAGAAATTCAGGGACTAGCAAGGATGGTGAAGTGACACAAATGCAGCCCAAAAGGGTACGTTTTAGCGATGATTTGGTAACAACCACAACAACGATTATTCCTGGGTCCTCTTCTTCATCCAACTGGCGGAAGACTGAAAACTACTGGAAAACTATTAACGAAACGTTACGCACAGAATTGCACCAGTACAAAGAAGAACTCTGGATGGGATTGCACTCCTTGAATCAGTTGTCCTCAAGAGGCAGCAATAGAGAAGATCAATCAAAGTAAATATTGAATAGGAGCTGAAAAAATATAGCTCATTTGGTAGGTAAACGTGGTTTATTACCATTTTTCAATTAGCTAATGCCTACTTACTATAGGATAAGTAGGTAGGTTTTTAGATCATGGTAGCTCGGAAAATGGTAAAAGGGGTTAGTATGTATTGCGTTTAGTTATGTTTCTTTATTACACAAGAAAGAAAACTAGACGATGGAAGGTGGTTTGTTGTACTACTTTTGTAAAATGTACAGCTTGTTGGTACATCTATTGGCTCATTAGTAACTAGCGATTGTGAGCAACAGCTCTATCAAATTTTGCGCAGTGCAGATCAGTACCACACATATTCTCATTTGTTTGTGGCAGACAGCCAAGAGTTGCCAGTGCAAACGCCTGAGCTGTGATGCACTTTTATTCAAAAGCATTTGAGACAGGTCTTTTCATTGTCAAAAGTAGAGTGGAAACGCTAACAGAAACAGAAAAAATTAAAAACCTTATCATTAACCTGAAACCAGTTTGGCAGTTTGACGTCAAATGTCAAAAGCTAAAGAGCAAAAAGGTCTGAGAATATGAGGATTGAACAACTGGTGCCTTGCTACAGATCGAGTTTTGAACCCGCAATGCGTGCTTGTTTTGAAGGTCCTTCGGGCGCTCGTCTGCGACTGCAAATTATTATAATATAATTCTTGAATATTATTCAAGAACTTTGTTCAAAATTAAATTAACCACTCTTCGAATGCCCGGTGTATATAACCTCCAAATTGAGGGCATTCTCACAAGGATGATCTTGAGAATTACAACTACATAGATGTGTGGAGAGACGCACATGGTGTTTATCGCCGGATAGCCCATGAAAAGGCATGTTATTGCTTGCAATTTTCATGTTCGTTTGAGGAAACTTTATTGTATTTTTGAAACAATTAAATACTATTATATTTTTCAATTAGTGTTTGAGAAACGGTATCGTTTTAGTGCAGTTTTTGAATGCCTCGACTGTATTAATATCCAACTGATTATCGTGGACACCGAAGACACAGTATTCTTCCTGTTGGTGATATTACTGCAAGTGATGAACCTTGATGAAAGGAATCGTCATGGGTTTTATTATCTTTCTCCTCATAGATGTGGTGAGTACAATATTCAGAAATAGTCATTGAGAAGACAAAGTCTGGAAGAGGAAATACTCCAGCACTCTCTTTCCTCATTTTAAAGAATTATCCTGTACCTAACTATCAACCTAAATTAACTGTTGGTAAACGCTCTGGAACTTGCCTGTTCAAAGCGAGAGAGAAAAAGCTGCTAAATCACTGTTCCCATCTGCCCAATTAAGTACTTCAAGCTCGGTATCGCGATTGAGATTTGTAGATCTCCATCCGTTGGCCTGTGGGATACAATGAACCTAAAGAAGAAAGCTCTGACGTTGTTGAGCTTGAATAATCCACAATCTAGTTGAAATGCCCTCTAATTCGAGTTAAGGAAAGCAAAGCAGGTCAGGGGAATGATATGTGGGGGCATCAACATCAAACGACGTTTCAATGGTTCGAATACTGATGCCCTGTAAGCCCAGAGAGCTGCAATAATGGGGACTCAGCGTTAATATTATTTTTCCCTCCAAAATAATGGCTACTATATGCAACCTAACGTTACTGTATAGCTTCATTACAAAATTACAATATGATTTTGAATATCACAAGTCACTGCAGATTTGTCATTATGGGATTTATTGGACTCTTCTCTGCATCAACTGGATGTTGGAGGAATGATTTTTCAATCTAAAAATTACACTGTAATTTAAAGATCGGAATCCTAGTGCGTTAGTGGAGTAGAGGGATATCCTATGATTGTATCCTGTAACTTTTTTCGCCCCTGAAACCATCGCTGTAAATAAAAAACCACAGGAGAGGTACAAATGAACGACATCATATTAAATAGCCCATCCGAGCCTTGGAGGTGAAAGTAGGCGGTGTCAGACATTTTATTGGTACGGGTGGTCCTGGACACCAAAGTTTTGGGTTTTGAGATCAGCCCATTAGAAAGAAGTCGTAAACATAGTGAATGATTCAGCGTTCGTTCTGAATAACCAGAATCCCTCTACATCTCCTGAGTGAACGACTCGGAGTGGCGCGATCAACGACGTGGTGACAAGCTCATACGAAAGCCGCTTTCATCAATCGCGTCGATAGACAACGATCAGGAGCATTGTGCGGTGGAGGGGTCTTTATGTTGCTATCACTTTTTTCTCAGTTAGGATTCCCGGTTACTCAAGGTGTGTTGGAGGCGTTGTAGCTCCTCGGGAGCATTTGAGTTTGAAAAACAGGTCAAGTGTTGAGCTTCTCGGTTCCAACTCTCGGACATTCAGTGTTCAAACTGCGTACCGCCAACAACCGGCTCTTTGCCGCCACTTCTTGAACTGATTCCAGCATGCCTGGCCCTGATAGAACTGTAAGTGTTTTACATATTTGTTTTGAATTCGAGACCTTGGGGAAGAAGTCTTACGAGGCTGTTTGGTAAAAATGCGCATGGTAATTTCTCTGCAATTCAATCAGTTTTTCTCTGTAGACATCGCACTTTTTAGTAAACACGAGGGGGAGTCTTAAACCTATGCATATTGTAGCCTTTTGGGCATGAGTTTCGCTTATCCCGACAGTATAAATGATTACAACCGTTGCACAGACGTTAATTTGACAGAATACCAATGTTTCAAAATGTCTAGATTTAATAAAAAAGGATAAAAAATAAATAAATTAGCCCGATCGGCCCTAATTTGGGGAGGGTATGGGTAAGACGCTGAATCCTTTTGAGATGGGTCCCCGACCGATTGGCGTCCACCGAAGGTGAGTATGGGTCAAAACAAGTACCTACCTACCTATCTCCAAAGTAGGTACCTAGGTTAGGGGTACCTAGGTGAGTGGGGTATCATTTTCAACTAAATGTTGGACGCTGAATCGATTGAAATGAGTCTGAGGCATTCCACACTCACCGTTTTACTTATATTCTGGCTCCAAGGAGTAATTAAACCATTGTATAATAATTTTCGGCGTATTGTTGATTGGAATTATTAAATAATTAGGGTAATCGTACGTACGTGGAATGATTCCCTTTTGCCGTCACATCACTTGCATTTAAAATACCTATTTTCATTTTTAAAATACATTGGGCATTTACCTATCATGTACGTGAGTCCTTTGTACGATAAAGATTCAAGTAGGAATAGTGGGATGACTTACGTTGCGTTTCCCAATGAAATTCCCTCCCAACCGGAATCTCAACTTACAACCCGATCCTGAATCCTGCCCTTTTGCGATTCATTTTCTAGCACTCTCTCCCTCAGTTCAAACAAGTTTGTGCATCCAAACGAAAATAATTTGAACAATTAGGCTTTTTCTTGTACAACTTTTCTCATTTCATAATGTTTCATTCTTTATGAATAGCTCTTGCTCTTGAAGAATAGGTCCATGAAGTTATTTAAAAAAAAAAAAAAAAAAAAAAAAAATCCCAAATAAATTACTAGACGGTATCTATTTTCAAAATCTCCTCTTATGATGTGCGGCAACCGGTTTGGGGCCCGTCTAGAGATTCAGCGTCCAGAATTTAGAAGCAATTTTAAAAATGCACATTTGCACCCACACCCAGCTTCTAATTGGTTTGCTCGGATATGAGATCAGTTTTATTTCATTACGTTTTTAATCTAACTCCCTAGAGGAAGAGTGGTGTTATTTGGTTTTCAATAATTGTTTTTTGGGGGAAATTATTTCCTCAACGTTTGTGTTTCTTTCTGTTATTTTGTTGGTCCTTGATCTACTAATTTTGAATTTTGTTTATACACCAACTTGATTTCAAATACATCATTAACATCGCGAGATAACTCTATAACTCTACGATAACTTTCATTTCATTACAGGTCGAGGACATAGCGCTTGGATACGTCTCAACTGCTCTAGGGTGTCCAAACGATGGTGAATCTGGGTAAGGGCCTCATCTGATCAAATCAGTTTCTAATCTATACATTACTATAGCCCAATCTGACTAAATTCCAAGGAATTGATGTTTACGACTAGTTCTAGTGGTTACGTGTAGTTTAGCTGTAGGGAACATATCTTCATTTACGAGAAGTTCTTGGACCAACATGTTTGCTTCGATATGCTGTGAAATCCATCTCTCCTCGAAAAAAAAAAAAAAAAAACGCATTCCTGGTTTCTCTTGAGTGGTACTTCAGGGTCCTATTGCTTGGTGATGATTCCACCGAAATCCGGGTCCACATATTTGCCTCCGTTCGGGACCTGCCTGGATGGAATCCAACGACCGTAATGATATGTAGTAGCTTTGGGTCTCGGGTTTTTTCATTCATACGGAAAGAAAAACCGACCAAGCGAATTAATAAAATATTGTAGCAGTACAAAAACGTGTCCCACCAGTACTCCATTCACATCTGAAATATTATCAAAGTATTTAGAGTTCAAGTGAGTTTTTTGAACATTTATCTAGTTAGATACCTTGGTATATTGTATTTTTCTGCAGGGATCGCAAAAATAACAAAAATATGCAGTTGAAACCCTGTGTAATCGATTAGAGTTCAAGAGCTAAGTTTTAAGGTAATAGCCCCCTCCCAGTTATTTTGACTGCACACGACCTGCACAGCTTGAAAAACAAAAAAATGCATATTTTAGGGATTACTTTTTCTAAAAAGTTTTTGTAGAAATTAAACAGTATTTATTAGTATCTATTACCTAGATCAAATGTGATTTTTTTCTCAACATCTTGTTTACTCAATAAAGCAACTCATTAGTTCTGTCCATTTTTCCTTTACTAGGTACAGGTGTCCTGTTGAGCAAGGGAGATTCGCTTGGAGCAGCCTGGGAGATGTTATTGAGTCCTCACCGTATTTCCCTCTGACAATTAACGTTCCTGACATGATGTGGGCTATGTACGAAATGTTCCACCGGGTTATGGACTATTTCTTTGGAGATGGTAAGGACGACGAATCCACTCCTCGGATATCTGATTTCTTTGAAGCGCTGGGGGATGAATTACCCGATTTTGGTTGGTTATTCCTCGAATAATCAACCTATGTTTTCATGATAATGGTCAACCTCTCCGATTCGGCTCAAAATTTTTTTCTGGACGTTTCATGATGTCCTGATCAAAAAAGGTCGATGTCCGTCCGCCGTACGCCGTACGCCGTACGCCGTACCCCGTACGCCGTACGCCGTACGCCGTACGCCGTACGCCGTACGCCGTCCATCGTCCGCGCCGTTTTTGGTAGTAGAAAATTTTCTAAAAATCTGAAATTTGGGTCAGGGGTCTGTTCCCGGCCGAGACGGGTCCTCGAAACTTTTCAGCCCGATCGGACTAAATTTGGGGGGGGAGAGGGGTCAAAATGTGTTTTTTGAAAAATGTATTTTCGAGATTTTGGGCGATCTAGGCGAGTAGGGTGTCATTTTCCACTAAATTTTGGACGCTGAATCCAATGAAATGGGTCCCAGAACGATCGGCACCCACTGGAAGAAGTTATGGGTCAAATTGGGTATTTATTACCCATTTTGAATATGTGTTTTCGGGATTTCTGCTACCTAGGCGTGTGGGGTATGGTTTTCCACTAAATTTTGGACGCTGAATCCAATGAAACGGGTCCCAGAACGATTGGCACCCATTGGAAGAAGTAATGGGTCAAATTGGGTATTTATTACCCATTTTGAATATGTGTTTTCGGGATTTCTGCTACCTAGGCGTGTGGGGTATAGTTTTCCACTAAATTTTGGACGCTGAATCCAATGAAACGGGTCCGAGAACGATTGGCACCCACTGGAAGAAGTAATGGGTCAAATTGGGTATTTATTACCCATTTTGAATGTGTGTTTTCGGGATTTCTGCTACCTAGGCGTGTGGGGTATAGTTTTTCACTAAAGTTTGGACGCTGAATCCAATAAAATGGGTCCCAGAACGATTGGCACCCACTGGAAAAAGTTATGGGTCAAATTGTGTATATATTACCCATTTTGAATATGTGTTTTCGGGATTTCTGGTACCTAGGCGTGTGGGGTATCATTTTCCACTAAATGTTGAACGCTGAAATATGGGTCAGGGGTCTGTTCCTAGCCTAGGACGGTCCTTGAAACTTTTCAGGCCGATCGGATCAAATTTGGGCGGGGTCAAAATGTTTTTTTGAAAAATGGATTTTCGAGATTTTGGGCGATCTAGAAGATTGGGGTATAATTTTCCACAAAATCTTGTTGTATATTTTGTTTGTAGAAAATTTTCTAAAAATCTAAAATTCCAGCCTAGGACGGTCCTTGATAGTTTTCAGCCCGATCGGGCCAAATTTGGGCGGGGTAGTGGTCAAAATGTGTTTTTTGGGAATGTGGATATTGGAGATTTGTGACGATCTAGTCGTGTGGGGTATTGTGTAAGGATTGTGTAACCATAATACACAATCCTTGCATGTTGAAGTGATCACACACAGAGACTCACTTGTACTCAGCCACCTTTCACAACTAGGGGCAATATATAATATCACTATAAACATTAATTAACCATCAAATTATTTGTTGGGGATGGGTATTTTGTTATTAATGAATTATGAAACATAGCCTAATTATGACAATACAGGATCCGTCGCTGCTTAGTGTGTTGATACAAGTTTCGTGAATTCCAAAAAATGGAAGAAATGGTAGTATAAAAGTTATTGCGATTATATTCCAGTGTGATGACCTAGAAATGCTCTTCATGTGATCCAGTAAGGAAAAACTAGCACCCAGGTAAGTGAAAGGTTTACTCATAAAGCTCTTGGAAGTAATGAGCTCCCACGGGGTCGTTCACTGTTGGGATGAAAAAATTAGGTGAAAGAATTTTCCTTTCACTAACATGGTCACTTAATGGGTGTTTGTGATCGAGACAGAATTAACAAAGAAGCCTTAGGTAGAAAGGGAAGGCCTGTTTCGACCAATCAGCTTCACTTTTGGAGTGTTCCCCCACCATCAATGAATTTTCCTTCTGCCGCTAACCTAAAATTGAAGTCACATCACATGTACTTGTGAAAGTAACCGGTTGTCTGCGAGTGCATAATAGTGTCTTCATCACCACCTATTCATCATCTGCGTGTCTACGTTGGTGCAATGTGAGTACCTATTCAATATTTACCTAAAAATTAAATTAATCTTAGTGAGTTTCCCTAAACTATCTCGTTTTCTTCTTTGGTTTAATTTAATTGTATTCCTTTTTGAAATAATTCGTTAGTTTTCTCTGCACACATTTTCATAATTAACTTGATTACACATTATTACGCAGTTCTAGGAAGCGGTATTATAAAAAAATAAAATCCCCTAAATACGGGCTTTCCAGCGTTATTCACATTTATTTTTGTGAGATAATAGTCAAACAAACATCTACATACATCAGTCAGGTCCCATGGATGAAGACAATTATTTGCCATAAAAACTACTTACTATATTCCCGGTACATATTAAATTAACAAGTATATGATGTAGAGATCCGCTTTATGTAGGTTTAGCGTCTCCAGCCTCATGCTTTCGGACCAGCTTTCAACGTCATTTCTGTTTCTTTTTGCTTGACGAGTTGGGCAAACAAGCTTGAAGGTGGCAAAATGTATGAAGTAACAGTACTGACAGCTTTCCGGTTTATTATTCCTAGAATGATCAGAAGAGGCAGGTCATCCTCTCCGATTGGCCCCCAAATTTGACATTTCGCATTACATGGTGCCTAGATCAAACCGCTACGAATTCATACACAGGGGTTAATTATTCCTCGGAACAGGTGCATGGTGACTCATTTCAATCGATTCAGCGTGAAAAGTTTATTAGAAAATGACACTCCACACCCGTAGGTGCCAGAAATCTCAAAAACCCAGTTCCAAAACGGGTAGATAGATACCCATTTTGACTCATAACCCGTTTGGGTGGCTCAATCGTCCCAGTACACATTAAATTGGATTCAGCGTCCAAAATTTTGTCGAAAATGATACCCCATACACCTTGATCGCTAAAATCACAAAAATAGTGTAAAACAACAGCCCACTTTCTACAATTTTTCGTCATTCTGCCAAAAAGAAGTGACGTTTTTCTCAAAGCAACAGTGGAAAATGATACCTCATACCCCTAGGTACTAGAAATCTCAAAAAATCCGGTTACAAAATGGGTAGATAGATACCCATTTTGACCCATAACCCGTTTCGGCGGTTGCCAATGGTCCTAGTACCCATTTCATTAGATTCAGTGTCAAAAATGATACCCCACACACCTTGATCGCCAAAAATCCTAAAAATGGTGTAAACCCACAGCCCACTTTCTACAATTACTCCACATTCCAGTAATAGTGGAAAATGATACCCCGTACCTTCAGGTAGTAGAAATCTCAAAAACCAACTTCCAAGATGGTGTAAAATCAGGGTTAGATAAAGAAATATGGGACATCTGTTACTTAGAACACATGGTAGAAGTTGAAGAAGTGTAAAACTAGTAAATGGTTCAGATAGTTCTGTCTTTTGAATCTCATATTATGCCACAATAAAAAAAGATGAACATACCATTGGAATGCTGGTATTTTGGGGATTCATTAAATGAATGGATCATTGGGTAGTACTCCCAAATCAATGGGCAGTAGGGGGGTAACCCTTCATCATAGTAAGCTTCTGCACTACTGAGGTCTAATATAAAATTAAAATTAAGTGATCAATTTGAAATAAAAGTATTTCAAACATTAAGCCACTCAGCTTAAACAGGAATCAAACTTGTCAGCTAAGAAGGTAAATGGTAAGATAGGTCTGAAAACATTTAATTGGTGTAAAACCACAGCTTTTACCACTCTCTACAATTATTCCACTTTCTACCAAAAGAAAGTTATTATTACTTAAAGCATGCAATCCGCCACTTTAGCATTACACCCAACTGGACTACCAAACAAATAACTAATTTTGTATGAAATTAAACAAGTTAGTAGGATGACGTCTCCTTAATCTGCTATTACTCAAAACCATGCGTCCTCCTTTTTCCCTTTCCAGAAGCATTTAGAGAAACAGAGTTCAGTGGAGGTTGCTGTTGCCCAGGCACAACTGGAAAACAGGACAGCCTTTTCCTGGTGAGCTCGTTCCTTGTTAATTTTGAGTTATTTATAGTAGTTTGAGTTATTTGAGTTTTAATCAATTTCATCATATTTTATTATAGTACTTATTTCAACTTTGAAATTGTATACACCCATCCCACTCCACCACAACCAACAATTACACAACACACACTCAAAACCAACTCTGATTGTTTGAGATGGAGCCAGAAGTAGAAAATCAACTTAATGAAGGTAGTGCAATTAAAGCCCCTACTTCTGATGAACCCGAATACCAGCCACCCCGAAAATTACGAAAGATCACTATTAACCGTAAGCAAAAATTAGCTGCCGACAGAGCACGAAAAAAAGCTAGTCGCGAAAATGCAGAATTACGCCAATGTGAGGCAGAAAAGAGCAAAGAGTTCAGAAAGAAAAAAGGTTTAGAGCATTTGGAAAAGGACAGAATGAGGAAATCACAATTACGACAAAACTATGAGTTGCGAGAGAAAGAAGCCATGAAAAGAGGAATGAGCAGAAGAGGTGGTGGAAAAGAAGGCTTAGAAAAAGAGAAAAAGAGGCTTTCAGATTTGCGCCTAAATCTAGAAGTACGCCAAACAGAAGCCACCGCCCGAAAAGAAAAACGTTTAAGTGAAGGAGAAAAAGGCTTGGACAAAGAGAAAAAGAGGTTGTCTGATGTGCGCCAAAATGTAGAAGTACGCCAAAAAGAAGCCACTGCCCGAAAAGAGAAACGTTTGAAGGAAGGGCAAGATGGCTTAGAAAAAGAGAAAAAGAGGCTGTCTGATCTGCGTCAAAATGTGGAAGTACGCCAAAAAGAAGCCACTGCCAGAAAAGAAAAACGTTTGAAGGAAGGGCAAGATGGCTTAGAAAAAGAGAAAAAGAGGCTGTCTGATCTGCGTCAAAATGTGGAAGTACGCCAAAAAGAAGCCACTGCCCGAAAAGAAAAACGTTTGAAGAAAGGGCAAGATGGCTTAGAAAAAGAGAAAAAGAGGCTGTCTGATCTGCGTCAAAATGTGGAAGTACGCCAAAAAGAAGCCACTGCCCGAAAAGAAAAACGTTTGAAGAAAGGGCAAGATGGCTTAGAAAAAGAGAAAAAGAGGCTGTCTGATCTGCGTAAAAATGTGGAAGTACGCCAAAAAGAAGCCACTGCCCGAAAAGAGAAAAGTTTGAAGGAAGGACAAGATGGCTTAGAAAAAGTGAAAAAGAGGCTGTCTGATCTGCGTCAAAATGTGGAAGTACGCCAAAAAGAAGCCACTGCCAGAAAAGAAAAACGTTTGAAGGAAGGGCAAGATGGCTTAGAAAAAGAGAAAAAGAGGCTGTCTGATCTGCGTCAAAATGTGGAAGTACGCCAAAAAGAAGCCACTGCCCGAAAAGAGAAACGTTTGAAGGAAGGACAAGATGGCTTAGAAAAAGAGAAAAAGAGGCTGTCTGATCTGCGTCAAAATGTGGAAGTACGCCAAAAAGAAGCCACTGCCAGAAAAGAAAAACGTTTGAAGGAAGGACAAGATGGCTTAGAAAAAGAGAAAAAGAGGCTGTCTGATCTGCGTAAAAATGTGGAAGTTGCTCAAAAAGAAGCTGATAAACGTAAGGAGGCCAGAGATAAAGAAGGTGCAGTTGGTCTTGAAAAAGATCGCCTACGAAAAGAAAAATTGAGGAATTCTGAAGAGTTCAAGCTAAGTGAAAGGCAAAGAGATAGAATTCGAAAGAAGAAAGAAAGAGACAATGAGCTAGTTCAACATCATGAACAATACTTGAAAAAACTGCAGAAAAATATTGATAGTGGGAAAGATGTGAAGTCTTGTCAGCTTCAACTCAAATATATGCATTCTAAACTGATTGGTCCCGACATAATTTGCATGTGTTGCCAAAATCTATTTTTCCCACATTCTGTAAATTTGTTCTCTTCAAAGCAGATTTCTAAGTCATTATTTCCTCATTGTAATGAGCTTGAATTGTTCTTGAGTAAAGTTCAAACATTCAACTCTGACTATGTTTGCAGGACATGTTTATTGTATATAAGAAAGGGACAATCCCCTAAGACAGCTGCAACCAATAACTTATCATTTCCTGAGATACCTGAGAGTGTGAGAAAATTGAGTCCCCTTGAGTTACGTATGGTATCACCATATATTCCTTTCATGCAGATAAAATCATTGATGCCAAACATTCTGAATGGCCAGCAATGCATCAAGGGGAGTATAGTGAATGTGGCAGTTGATGTGAATGAAATGATTGATGTGTTGCCACGCAACTTTGATAACATGAGTACTGTACAGCTCAAGTTGAAAAGACACTTGAATCATAAAACTCATTACTTATATGAGACTATAAAACCACAACATGTTTGTGATGCACTTAATGATCTGGTCAAAACGCCACTGTACATAAAGCATAAAATAGCCATTGACAAATCATTCCTTTCAAAAACTTACAACGAGAACAATGTTGATTTTATCATTAACAAAGAGGATTGCCAGTCAAGACAGGATGCAAAAGGTAAAGACAACCAAGGATCTGATGAAGAGTTACCTGAAGATGAACTGGAGAATTTGATTTTTAATGATGTCATGGATGACGATGTGTTAATTCTTGATAGAACTGAAAATGAAAGTACTCATGTGCAAATCATTGCACCTGGACAAGGAAAACAGCCTATTCCATGGCACATTGTACCTGATTTAGAGGAATTGTGTTTTCCAGGTGTGTTTGCCGGAAACAAGTTTAATTCTGATAATAAACTATCATACTCTCAGAGGATTAAATTTGAAGCTCGTCACAGGGATAGAAGATCCTGCACTCCAGAACGACTGTTTTTCATGGCAAAGAAGAAAATTGAGATGAGTGTTGCCTCAACTGCCAATGTATGCCTTAGAAAATGCAAAAAGGATGGAAAAACATTGAGTGTTAAAGATGTCACAGCTGCCACTTTCATTCCAGATGCTATTCGACATAATGATGGTTACAAATTTCTCAAACAAATAAGAGGATCGCCTGCCTTCTGGGAAAATAAAAAAAGACAAGTGTTATCCATGATAAGACAGTTGGGAAAGCCCTCAATTTTTTTAACATTTTCTGCTGCAGAGCTCCACTGTCCAGAGCTCCTGGTCATTTTGTACAAAATTCAGCACAAAAAAAGCATAACAATATCAAATGCCATGGAGTTAGATGATTTCACGAAAACAAAGTTGGTGAAAGATGACCCTGTGACCTGCGTTCGTTATTTTGAACAAAAGGCACATAACCTTATGAAAGTACTGGAGAGTCAATATGGCCCATTTGGGCATCATTTTGTAACTGATAGTTACCAAAGAAGGGAGTTTCAAGCACGAGGATCAGTCCATACTCACAACCTTCTGTATGTGAATGACCCTCCAGAGTATGATCCTTTTGTTGATTCAAAAATCAGGCGATGTATTGAATTCATTGATAATATAATAACTTGTGAATATGATCCCAAAAATCCTTTGATGTCTGTCCAAAGGCACCGACACACGTTCACATGTCACAAAGGTCGGAAAAACAAAAAAAGGTGTCGCTTCAACTACCCATTGCCTGTAATGCCTCAAACAGTGATTCTCGAGCCTTTTGAAAAGAATGAGCTCTCACCTTCACAGCGGTTGAAGGTTGCAAATGATTTGAAAAAAATTCAAGATTTGATGGTTGATTTTTTCAATCATAACACAGACACATCATTTGAGGATATTTTAGCCTTACTTGGTCTTACTGAAGAAGACTATGTTGCTGCTATTCGGAGTTCCCTGAAAAATGCCCAGGTTTTCCTAAAGAGGTCCAGTTTGGAAGTGGCCATCAATGCCTATAACCCAGTGATTTTGAATCTTAACCGATATAATATGGACATTCAATTTATTTTAAATCCATACAGCTGTGCCTCTTATGTGGTAAATTATATTAGTAAAGCCGAAGGTGGACTGTCAAAACTATTAAGGCAAGCTGAAAATGACATGAGTGAAGGCAATTTATCTGTAAAGGAGAGACTGAGGAAAATTGGTAATGTGTTCATAAATGGTAGCATAATGTCAGCTCAAGAGGCATGCTATCACGTTCTTGCTCTTCCATTATCAGTCATGAGCCGTTCCACAATTTTTATTAACACCTCCCCTCCAGAGGAGAGAGTGAGAATGTTGAAAAGTGATAAAGACTTGAAAGCAGAACTCAAAGAAAACATTGACTCAGAGGATATTTTTATGCCAAACATATTAGAAAAATACAGCAGAAGGAGGAATCTCCTTGAAAACATGTGCCTTGCAGATTTTGCCTGCACCATTTCTCCAAAAACAAGAATGGCTAGTGATGAACCTCAAGACGATGACATGGAATTTGTCCCTCCACACACCTCCAAAACAAAGATTCTGAGGTTCCGATTGTACAAGGAAGAACAAGACCAGGCAAACTTTTACAGGGAGCAGGTCACTCTCTTTTTACCCTGGCGTAATGAACAATCTGAAATACTTGCTCAAAATTGTTCAACATTGTACGTCACAAATCTAGAGGTTATCTCAAATAACAGGGCCAAGTATTTTAGCAGCATAACAGACGAAATCCTGGACAATGCTATTCATGATGCAGAAAATGAACGGGATCATTTTGACGAACAGGATGATAACAATGATGAACCTGGTCAATATCCAGTTGACCTTTTTGTGCAGGGTGGAATTGAAGACCCTAAGAAGACAGATGCCTCAAAATTCACTTACACAAACCCTCCTCTGCCAAGTAGAGATGAAATTTTCGCCAACATGTTAATCTTGAATGAGAAACAAAGGGATATTGTAATGCATATCTTGCATTGCATTAAGACAGACTGTGAACCTATCAGAGTATTTTTATCTGGGTCAGCTGGAGTTGGGAAAAGTATGGTGATTAAAACAATCTATCAGCTCGTAACTCACTATTTTTCTCACCAACCAGAAACTGCCAAAGTTGACGATCCTATTTACGTCCTCCTTACTGCTCCTTCAGGAAAAGCAGCATTTTTAATTGGAGGTATGACATTGCATTCAGCGTTTGCACTCCCTGTCTCTCAATATGGAGGTCAGATGCCCGCATTGTCAGAAGATATTGCAAACACTATTCGTTGCAATCTCTCACGACTTAAATTACTCATAATTGATGAGGTTTCAATGTGCGGGAGTCTCATGTTTCATCGAATTGACACTCGGCTAAGGCAAATCACAGGCTTTGATGTACCATTTGGCGGAGTTTCTGTTTTATTGGTTGGTGATTTGAACCAGCTTGCTCCTGTGCAAGACAGCCTAATATTCAAGCCAACCAAGGGGTCCGGACTCACTAAATTTGCTGGAACGCTCATCTGGGATGAGTTCAAATTTTTTGAGTTGACCGAAATAATGAGACAAAAAGATGAGCAGACCTTTATTGCAGCTCTCAATAACTTGGCAAATGGAAAAATGAGTCAGTGTGATATTGACACAATTAAGAAACGGGAAGTCCAGCTGAAAGAAGTTCCTGACAATGCTATCTGGCTATTCTACAGGAATAATGATGTTGACGCTTTCAATGAGAAAAAAATTGAAGCTAATCCCAATCCATCAACAGAATGTTTTGCCTCTGACAAATTGCTCATCAAAAATTGCACCCCACAACAGAAAGAAAAGTTCTTGTTGATTCTACAAAAAAAAAATCGGAAAGACACTGGAGGAGTTCCTTACAAGCTTACATTAAAAATTGGTATAAAATACATGTTGATTTCAAATCTTGACACTTCAGATGGGCTAGTTAATGGAGCGTGTGGTATACTGATGAGAGTAACACCAGAAAGAGATCCCAGGTACCTTTGGTTTGATTTTGGCGAGGAAAGGGTTGGAAGAAATCTACGGCAGAAATTTACCCACATTGCGGCTAATTTTGGCATAACAAGTTCTAGTCTTGTTCCTATCTCTCGAGCCACAGTCCAAGTGAGTTTATCCAAAAAAATTGGTTATCAAGCCTGTCGAACCCAATTTCCCATTGTCCCTGCAGAAGCTCTCACTGTGCATAAATCACAAGGACAAACGTATGATCAAGTTTGTTTAGACTTGAAGAAAATGCGAGGGGTTCAGCGCTCTTTGCTATATGTTGCGCTTAGCAGAGTTCGACGGTTGACTGACCTGTACATCTTAGGTAGTTTCAACCCACCCAAAGAACCATCCAACATAGATCCAGTAATGCTAGAGCTTGCTGAACTCAGACAAAATAAATGTCTAAATCTTTCGTTTCCTAAAGTTGTTGATGGTAGCCTGATTCGAATAATTTATCACAACTGTAGGTCCCTTCGAACTAACCAGAAGTACATTGAATGTGACTCATGGTATGCACAAGGGGACTTTATAGTATTTTCTGAAACTAATTTTTCAAACAACGACTCCTTCATAATGAAATCTTACGGTGAATTATACCAAAGCAAGTCTGGAGACAATAAAACTACTGGACTGGGTATTTTAATTCTTGGCCGAGATGAATTATTACCTCGTTCAGAAGTAGTTTATAAAAATATATTTACTAGTGACAAAAGTCATTTAGAGTTGATAGCCATTATGTATGACAATACAGCACTGATTATTACTGGGTACAAGTCACCCACATTCCCCCAGGGCCGGTTCAAGCAAATCATGGCATCCCTTCTCCAAAGCGAGTTGAAACTGTCAATTAGTACCATTCTCCTTGGAGATTTCAACATAGATGCCTTTTCTACTCAATGTACAATCGAAGTATTTATGCAGAGCATTGGTTTCAATCGGGGATTGCCAGCAGGGACTTCTACAACAAATTTCAACACCCAAATAGACACAATATGGGTGCGAAAATGCGGATACTTTTGTGCTGGCACATATGAGTCTGTATTTTCAGATCACAAACCTATTTTTATAGGGCTCTCAAGGGGTGAAAGTCCCTGTGATAATGCCACGCAAACTCATTGCACACCAGAAAAACCCAGTCAGAAATTACGATCCCTGTCAATTTCATCTCCTTCATTTTCCAATATTATAGATGGCCAAGATCCACCAAGTCAAGAAATTGGGCTACCTTCTATTCCTGATGTCTCTGAAGTAGGAAGGACTAGCACATCTCCAGTGCAAGAGACCATAGAGATTCCATCGAATGCTTCCAGTTCCCTGGTCATGTCAATGATTAATACAGCCGAATTAAATGACTCTGTCATCAATGAAATCCTCTCAGGAGAAATGCTTACAGATGACACAATTAACTATACTCTGGGAGTAATAAGACAAAACACCCCATTTCAGCCTCAAGACACAATCTATTATCAACGACCTGACAGATATCAACCCGTGCCTGAGAATCAGGATGATATTCAAATAATTTTCCAAGGGTCCCACCGAGCTGGTGAGTTTCCCTTAGGCATTGGTCACTGGCAAACAATATTCTATGAAGCATCATCAAAAACGTTGAGCGTTTATGACAGCCTAAATAGAAAATATTTTGATCCAACTCAAATAGTAATAATCCAAACATTGTACCCACATATAAATATTACTAAAGATCTCAGATTCATCAGGGTCCTACATGAACAAAGTGATGGCATTCAATGTGGTGTTTTTGCTAGTATATATGCAGTCGAACTTGCTCTTGGTAGAGATCCGGCCAGGTTGACCTTCCCAGATATTTCTAAACTCCGATCCCACTTGCTCGAAATATTATTGAGTAAATCGCTGTGCCATTTTCCAATAGTTGACCAACATTGAGCAATAACAAGCATTTGAGAGCATGAAACCTGAGAAAGCACCTGCAGCTTCAGAGTTCACCAACATTAAGCAATAACATAATGAAAAACTAACTTTAAAAATAAAAGCACCCAATAGTTGTAAAACTGGTACTTCCATCTAAGACATTTCAGAACATACATCACACAAACACATACCACACCTGCCTAGGTCACCTGTGTATACTGCATGTTTGCATGTTAAATGTAATGTTAGTTCTAAGGGTGTTGGTATTGGGCTCTGAACGGCCTTTGTCAACGTCCTTCCGCCTGAGGGGTGGAACGTTGTCAAAAACTTTCAAAACTCTTAAAAATAAAAAAAAATTAAAATTAAAAAAAAATGGTGGTGCTTCTTATATTTTTTTGTATTATTTCCTGTTGTATATAGTTATTATTTGTTTTTGGTTTGGTCTTAGTAGTTCCTAATATTAATCTGTTTCCTAAATCGGAATAGGTAGCTAGGTAGCCAGTCCGCCATGCTTGGGTGGTGGGGGCGGATTGGGAGGACTTAGAAGCAGTCGCCTCCCCGTTGGCAAGTCCTGGATACTGGTTATTTGAATGGGAATTTTCCCGGAGCAAATAGCTTGCTAAGAACTGCTAACTTTTCTGTCTTGTTTGATGTATGTAGAGGGGATTTTCGTAATCCTACTTTACCGCTCGTCACACTGGAATATAATCGCAATAACTTTTATACTAGCATTTCTTCTATTATTTGGAATTGACGAAAATTGTATCAACACTAAGCGGCGTTGGATCCTGTATTGTGATAATTAGGCTATGTTTCTTAATTAATGAATAAAAAATACCCATCTCCAACAAATAATTTGATGGCCAATTAATGCCTAGGGTGATATTTTATTGCTCCTAGTTGTGAAAGGTGGCGGAGTACGAGTGAGTCTCCGTGTGTGATCACTTCAACATGCAAGGATTGTGTAACCATAAAAAGGGTAACAAACACTAGGAGTGTTAGGCAATCATTTCCCTCACATTTTGGACGTTGAATCCATTGAGATGGATCTTGTGAACGACAATTACTCATTTTGAATATGTGTTTTCGGGATTTCGGGTGCCTTTAGATTTAGGAAGAACTTATGGGTCAAAATAGGTATGTATCCACCCATTTTGTATGTGTCAGGATTTCTGGTGCCTAGGCGTGTGGGGTATCATATTCCACTAAATTTTGTACCCTGAATTGATTGGAATGGGTCTGGGACCCGCCACACCCATTGTTTCCCCCATTCGAGGAATAACCAACCCGTGTGTAAGAATTTGCAGATTTTTGAGTGGGTATCTTCGTTTTTTTCCTAGAAAGTTTCCATTACTGAATAAACGTCACATTAATCGATCATCTAATGATGAGTTCGGTAGGTAGGAGGCCTACTACTTTTTTTTCTATAATTAAATAACTTTTTCGAGAATGCCTTACCAACTGTCAGTGTATTTCTCTTTCTTTCACCGTGTTACGCCAGTTTTATTGATGCATCGTGAATTTCACAATACAAATACCTACTCAAGTTGAAGCTGAAGAGAACGACTGGGTGTGATTTGTAAATAGAGAATATTACGTCAAATCACCCACGTCTCATAGTTATAGCGGAGTCGATAAGAATATAAAAAATTAATAACAGTATAAAAAGCTTTATTTTTTTTCACACGTATAAAACTTATAAGAAATGTATGTAGAAAATTATGAATGGGTGTTATATACAGATGAATGATGAATGGATGTTGGAGACCTTCTATTTCCGTCAAATCTGTAACAGGACAAAAAAAAAACATTATATACACATAATTATGTATGAACGATGACTTTTATTTCCACAAATGTATTATTTTTGTTACATATATTATTAAAAAGCTTGAAGATTGGTAACTTACGTGACAGAGAAATCACCATCCATGATTAGGAGCGTAGATGGGTTGATGGTGTGATGACAATGAGAGGCCCGCTCCTCCAATAGTTTTGATTGGAGAGTAAGAGGATGCGAGGGAGAGTCCAAGAGAACCGCTGTTGAGAGAAGATCCGCTAAGATAGGACGGGCTGCTGATTAGAGATGGAGAAGAGCTGCCGACGTACGCAGGTGCATAGCTGCCAAGGAGAGCTGAAGATCCAATAGAGGGCGTTGCCAGGATTCCAGACGAAGATGGGATGGATGAGCTTGCGAGGATTGCGCCAGAGCTGTAAGACGGGATAGCAGAAATACCTGGGGACGAGATGGTGGAGATGCTCGGGGTAGAGATGATGCTGGGAGAGGAGATGATGCTGGGCGTCTGTACGATTTGAGGGACGTTGACTACCTGGGGGACAGGAACTGGGACAGGAACAGGCCTGTTGACGGGCACTGGGTAAGGCTGGTTGACTGGGACGGGGTAGGCTTGGGGAACTGGATACGGTACAGGATGAGGGACTGAAACTGGAACAGGACGGTTCACAGCAACAGGGTAGGGTCTGGGCACGTCCACAGGGACTCTCTGTATGACAGGCACTGCCACAGGCCTGGGAACAGCAACGGGTACTGGGTGAGGTACCGGGTAAGGTTGAGGCCTGTTCACAGTCACTGGGTAAGGCTGTGGCACGGGAACAGCGACGGCTTCCTGTCTGTGGCTAACAGTCGTTGGGGCTTGTACAACGCCCGAGCTAATTCCACCCAATCCGATGAGACCAACTGACCCAGAACCGAGGGAACCACCGAGACTGGAAAGACCCAAACCCGAAGAAGATATGCTTGGAGCAGACAAACTAGAGATCCCAATGCTGGGGGATCCTAAACTCGAGATCCCGTAACCCGAAGAACCCAAGCCCGAAATTCCGTAACCCGAAGAACCCAAGCTGGAGATGCCGTAGCCCGACGATCCCAAGCTCGAAATACCTATTCCATTTCCTATCAATGGGTAAGAAGAAGCAATGCCGCTGCCCAAGTTAATTGAAGGGGATGATGACAGGGCGATGGGTGAACTCAGACTTCCCAAGGATGCGCCTCCAAGCAATGACGGCTCCAGGTGGGATAGACCTCTCTTGTCCTTCTTTGTTTCCTTGTCATTCTCATGCGTCTCCGCGGCACAGAACGCCACCAGCAAAGCTAAGCAGAAAACCTGGAACCGAGAAATAATTCGTTATCCTAGGAATCCTTCTGATATGGATGAAATGTTGCTAAGAGCTAGTTACTAATAGTCTACCTATAAGTATTCAATTCGACAGGCTACGTGTACATGTAAATTTCGCTCAATGCTCCATCAATCGGTGACGAAAACGGTTCTTCTCAGGATTCAATTTATTTGGACAGGCACACCATTATTGTAAGTAGGATGACAAATTGTCCGTGCGGCTCATAATTTTAATCTACAGGTATCGCCAGCTTTCTACTGCTGGAAAGAGTCGTACATTATACGACCGAAAGTTTTCATCGCCTCTAATGAGCGGCTTTTGTATTCTTGTCCATCTCCATGCGATGAAAATTGGAAATGAGGTTTGTGATAACTTTGTGAATGGATCATAATGAGTGTCCCGATTGAAGATAAAGGATCATCAACCAGGTAACCTAACAATCGTTTTTAGAGTCTACAGCTTGCTGAGTTACTGCAGGCTTAATGGCGAAGACATTCTTGGCTCATCGCGAAAAGTGCATGTTCTTTCCACTGGGTTAGAAACACAAGAAATCATAATCCTTTAAAAGTAAGCTCAATTGTTAAAAAAAAACTAGATAAATTAAGAGCTCAAGGATAAATTCTGGTTTTCATGAGTTGAATTGAAAATTGCTCATCGTTTTCAGGGAAAAGCCAATCAAACTCTGTTAACGGCATTAGAGAGGATTAACCAAATAACATTTTTCGGATTTATCACAGAGCACGGCTTAAATTGATTCCAGCTACTTATTTTATTGCAACCCAATTCAAACCTTCTTCGTTTGTTAAGTGATTGAACGTTTGGATGACAGTCGAAGAGCAAGACTCTACGAAGAAACACCTCTTAATTTTAATATCATTGATTTAATATGACAAAATATATTTTGTTAGAGGACTTCTTGTAGAGAGGTAGTCTCGTTTGTATGTCGATGATATTTTATTCTAACCTGGGTATTTCTATGAGGATAGAATAGGCCACGATTGTATTAGGTATAGTGTGTACCTACTTATGATACAAAATTTTGTATGAATTTCAAGTAATTGCTAATTTCTATATACAGTTCCCTCCGTTATTCCGAATGCCTTAGAACAGGAGCCCTTACCGTTTTCATGTTGGAATGGAGCGAGCGAACTGAATCCCATTCCGATGCTTTCAGCTTTTATACGATATTGAAAAAACCCCTCAGAACAAGAGCCACCCCCTTCCACTGGGGTTGAATTTGTCCACCCCAAGAGCAGGGAAGAAATTACATAATAATGGGCATCCTCTTGATCCGCGTGCGAACGCCTCTTTTGACCTTTTCGGAAGGAGAATCCAGATTGTTACATGTGGACGGTTGTAGGTGACCCCTCCGTTCACTTATTAAGGCAAACCGAAGATTTGTGACCAAGATTTTGAGTAGGTCGCTTCCGTAACAAAAACTTCTTCTACCCAAAAGCCCAACTCATCCGAAAAGAGACTTGGAAGATAAAGTCCGGTTTCTCTGTCTGTTCTCAGTCTAGCGAAAGGTTTATCAATGAATCCGAGGTAGGGAAGGAGCCTTAATGCCCACTTAATACTCTTCTAATTCCTTTTGATAAGTACGACGAATAAAGTTGTCACCTCGCATTTTAGTTCCAAAAGGGCAATGGACACGAATGGGATTTGATAGCCGTTTATTGCTGTGTTGTTGCCGTTTTATCTTGTTTGTAGGCAAATATCCCATACTAATAACGTACTTTAGGAGAAATTTAAAAGCCCTAAAACTTTATGGTGTAGAGGAAGAGGAGGAGAGTGGTGTTATTCAGTTCTCAGTATAAAATAAAATGATTTGGTAAGGACCACAACTCTTTTCAATTTTCTTATTACAACGTCTCTGCAGAAGGACCAAGTGAACTGTAACCAGAATCCCCCTCATCATTCCTACTGAATTTTTCGCCAACGAACTGATGTAGGTTTACAAATTAAAATAAGAGTATTGGCATTAAAATTAAGCTTTGACTGATTCTCTTCATCTCCTGTTATACAGGGCGTCCCAGGAATTATTCACCCCCTCCCTCTTAAATCGTCAAACTTTTTTTTGATTAAAAAAAAAAAGTCCTAAGTATGACTGTAAAGGTATTGTTTTAATCTTCTTTATTTTTTTGCATGGGTCTCAAATATCATATCTGTGCAACTGTGCAGCCATGTGCAACTGACAGTAAGTTTCTTATTTTATACAGGAACCCCAATTTTTCATTGCAAATTCGGATTCTACTCAAAATTTCGTTGAAATCTGATCATTCAACCAATTTTTTTATTGCGCGCAACCGGTACAGCAAACACGCAAAGTTGCGTAACCCCAAAAATATCAAAATGTGGATAATGCTTAATTGTAATGTGTGGCACACGAATTGTTGTTTTTCAACGCTGATTCACAAGGTGCTATCCGTTTCTTGACTCGACTCAATTTTGGCGGAATAATAGCCAAAACTGAACGGATAGCATCTTGTGAATCAGAGTTGAAAAACAACAATTCATGTGCCACACATTATAATTAACCATCATCAACTCTGATATTTTCGAGGGGCGCCACTTTGCAAGCTCGCTAAACTGGTTGCGCGCAAAAATTGCTTGGTTTGAATTTTCATGAAATTTTGGGTAGAATCAGAATCTGCAATAAAAATTGGTGTTCCCAGTTAAAATAAGAATGTTGACGTTATTTGCGCATAGTTGCACAGTAGGTGGGTTGCGCAATGATGATATTTGAATCCTTTGCAAAAAAATCTTCATAAGAACAAAAAAATTTTATTTTAAAGAAATAAAAAATCCTTTTTTCGTTTAGTTCTATTTGGACAATTTTAGGGGGGAGGGGGGAGGGGGCATTCGAGTGACACTCTGTATACTTTGTTCCTACTTTTCACTGATCACTACATTTCACATAATCTTCTGTCGAGTTTTTATGGATTTTCCCTCTGCTCTAAATTACTGCTAATACAATACCTGCATCTATTTTTAATGCGCATGGCATTAAGAAAAATTTCAATTTAAACATTTATAAAGCTGTCTTCGTTTGAAGGAGTGTAGAGTTTTAATTAAGAACTTGGTGTTCTTTATCCTGGAGGATGATATACGTACATTTTTAGATGTAAATCTAGCAAACAAGCATTCTTACTCACACAATGGAACAAGGATTTCGCCTTGCATTGTCGCACTAGTATTGCTACAGTTAGGTGACCACAGAGATATACTGTTGAGATTTCGACGAAGTTGGCTATATAGAGATCCAAACAAACAACTTTTTGCGCCCCACCACTATCTAAGCCCACGCAACATTCCTATGAGATTCTTAATTTAGAATAAATCAGAAATGTATTTGTATTTAAAGCCAATATGGTTGAAACGACTACAGGTGTAATATCTGTAGGAACCTTATTGTTGACAGTATCCTCATGTGACAATGGCAGTGGAGGTCCGTGATACAAACAATCTATTGAGTCCACGGAAGCCCAGGAAATCAGAACCACCATCAGTTGTTCAAGTGCTAATACATCATTCGTACTCATCTTCTCATTTTCATAGAGATTAGAAGCGACTTATCGCCAGTTCGGAACTCATATTCGTCCCCAAAAGGAATCGGTAGCATGCAATCAATGAGGTTGGAGTTCACTAACACCCTCCTTATCCTCCTACCAATATCATAAAAATGCCATAAAATATCCTAAAAATTTCTGTATCATAATGCCGACATGAGATGTATCAAAAGAACCTAAAGGACCAACACCACCATCATACTGTCTCTGTCAGATAGATCGCACCTAAACGAGGACATTTGTATTGAAAAAGCTGCCAGTGATTCAAACAGTAGTGGTTTGAGGAATAATTTAGCATCAGGATAAATTGAATTTTAGAGTCATAGAAATGAACTAAGTATGTATTGAATGTGGCTGAATCTCAGTGAATTATACTTCTTGTTGTACTAGTAATACGCCGAAAGTGATATGAATGGTGAGTAAATTCTTGTGTGAGCACCAACATTAATCAGTTCGTTGAACGTAATTGCTAACCCCCACGCATCCCTAAACATTGCCGCTATGGGAAATAACGGCTTACTTGTTACGGGGGTAGTGTCGAATACTTTACCTGAAATAGTAATGCTTCGGTCACCTAGAACTTATGCAAAGACCCCTTGTGGAAAGAGCCACCTTGGTGGATAAGCTGTGACTGACAACTACTCGTAGTGAACACGCCTCAGGAACAATAATTGAACAACAATTTTCGCCTGGCTTAAGAAAAGTTTAATCCTGTCGACAGCCCGCAGATGAGGGAGGAAAATCCGCCGTAATTTTCGTGTTAGGGAATAATTGTGTACGAGTTGATAAAATATTCCGATTCCCTTTCGCTGGAAGAAAACCGGTCGCTCTTCAGGAATAATAAAGCTCTTGCTGGAGAAACATCTTACAAAATCCCGTACGAGCTTCAAAAGGCCAGGATAGAATTGACTGGTCTACCTGAAACGTTTCTCATCCCGATCTCTCAAGAAGTTGTCCGTTTAATGTGCTTCAAGATTTAGGCAAAGTGTTGTTGCATCGAATGGAAGGCTTGAGACGTATAGGCCCACGTATTTTGGTTGGTTATTCCTTGTTTTGTGAAGCAACCTCGATCTCATGAAGGTTGTATGCGATGTATCGGATATCCTCTATCCTCGGATAATGATTTCTCCACTGTAATTAAACCGTAGATTCAGTGAAAATTTTCAGAGAAAATGATAGGTATCTACATAATGCGACTTGTCAACGCTAAGTATGAAGCAATATTTGGGCGCGGTTTTATGTGTAACCAACGATTCATGGACTTTTTCAAGCGTTCCCTGTTATGATTTTAAGCTCTTCTCCTAGGGCTTTCGATCAATTTTTTTTTATAGATGGCCTTAAATCGATCAGCTTTTCTCAAATCTAAGATTATCGTTGAAAGGAGAACTGATGGTTGATGTGTCCAACTAAAAGCGCCCACAATCACTTGAGCATTTTATTGTGCATAGAACATATTAAACCCCTTCCCCCTCCCATTAAGCCTGCCGCAAGAGAGGTGCTTTATATATTTTTTATTTAGCTTTATGTCACGATACAGTTTATTCCACAGCAATACAGCTTATTATGCTCAGTGAGCATGTGCGAACCTTCCTTGTTGTATAGGCCACAGCCAGCCTCCAAACGTATAAACATTTCATTGGTAAGAGCATTACAAGTACTTGTCTGCCTAAAAACTCCTCATTAACATTTTTCACTTACTTATCCAGGAAGGAGGTACTTCGGGAAATTCTTCTTGGGAAATGTTTTCTTTCCGTAGGTATAAATACTTACGTAGTAATTTTTTATGACGCACAGAATTATATGTTGATTTCGGTGGAAGGGCTGGTAGGGTTGATGCTGAGGTACGTCTAGGTCATGAATTGAGACGTCAAAGGCGTACGTACTTACTGAAATGGATGAAGGCACAATTACTAATAGGCCTATTAAATTAAAGAACCGGTATATTTTACAGTATGGAACCAATTTTGGATAATATCATTTGAAACGCGTAACACTCTGTACAAAGTGGCAACTAACTCATTCTAACACTTGTAGCAAATTTTGACACATTTCTTTATTGCGACGCGCGTAACGTTTCTGCAACAACATACGCTGATCGAGCTCGCAAAAATGATAAATTATTTTAGATCACAGGTTGACAAATATCCGATTCAGAAGGCAAGGTATCAGTTGAGGATCGGTGGGATATAAATGGGCCTAAGATGGTAATTGGGGAGGAAGGACCTTTGAAGCGGAGAGACTTGAGCGTCGTGAATGGCGGCGACAGGGATCGCTCCCAGTCCCAACGCACGAGCCGATATCGCTTCTTTGGAGGATGTTGATTCTTTGGAAACGAAATGTGCTGCCGCATCTTTTGCACTAGTTTGTGTTGCAGCTTCTTGAGAGATGACCTGTACTGGGGCTGACTCTTGCTTCTGAACTTCAGGCGTGGAAGGCACTGACTCTTCTGGCGATGCGACAGTCGATGGTGGTGACGGTTCCTGTTTTATGTGTTCGGATCGAGTAATATCTTCGTCTATTCTCTCCACGGGTTGGGGTACCTTCGGAGGAACGATAAGAGGATATTGTATCAAGTATATATTATGGAAATATCAATGTGTTAATCACATTAGAAACTCGTTCAAAAATTCAAATAAGAAGGATTCAAAAAAGTCAAAAATGACTCCTTTCAAAGTGAGTACCCTCAAGGCAAAATATCAGAAACCCAATATCATAATACCCATTCTATCCCACATTCCGCGTTCGCTGGCGGAATCAATCAATCTCAACCAAATCAGCATTCAAAATTTGGTGAGTAATGATACTCCATACGACTGTGTCCTCAGATGTATTGAAACCCCGTTTTTTTTTCGAGATATCCATATTTACTAATATTATCCTTCGTTGTGAGTTGCTAGGGCGACAAGTTTTGAGGACCAGGAAAAGCCTAAAATGGTGAGTAACATTCAGAATTCCTACTGCCAAAAAAGATGGCAGACGGACATTTTTCTGAGGCCAAACATTTTAAAAACCAAGCCCTGCAGGTCCACGGAAACCCAACTGCAAGCTATGAGATCCATACTGCCATAGAAAGGCAAACTCTGAACTTTCGTTCAGAGGTCGAGGAAAGGGCAAAAACCGCTTCTACGGCAGGAGCATCAAAACATAAATGGCGGTTTTTCCAACAGTATACCATTATAATTAGTTATTGAGAGAATAATAGCCAAAACCAAAAGAGAAATCTTTAAAGTAAAATAAATGAATTTATGGAAAACTCTAGGAGGCTTTTTTGTGGTTGCAAATTGCTAGTAGAATTGCCCCTGCACACATCCATTCAAATAGAACGTGTAGACACTCTGTATTGTGTTTCAATGGATACTTGAAGTGGACATGCTCACACTCTGCTTCTAAAGATTACCTGATGAGGCACATTATGAGCAAATTGATAGTAGAACACTCTTCCTTGTGGTACTTCTTCTACTTGTTCCTTGGTCAAACTCTTCAATTCTGCTTCAACTTGTTCTTTAGTCGCTTCTTTCTTTGCGGTGGGCTTGGGCTCGGCGACCTTTTTCTGCGACGTCTTATCCTCAGTCGGTTCTTCGGGTTTCATCGCCCGGGATTCAACCTGAGAGGCTGAGACGTCCATGGGGGTGGACTTAGGTTGACCAGGCGACCTCAAACTGCTCTTTCCCTGATCAAAACAAGAGTTAACAGGTACGTCATTTGTGCTGAATGAAATGTATTGATACCTACCCAAACAGTACTGGTCAACCCAAGCAAATCAACTACAATGATTAAGAATTCTCACCTTACGATCCCAACTTCTGAAGAATTCTGGATTTTCGATGGCAATGGATTCCTCGTCGTCGCTATCCGGCTCGGGAAGGTTCATAGGACGGTTGTAGCTGAAGGTAAGTGCCGGTCGGGCATCGTCTTGAGAGGGCTCTCGAGCACCCTGAGCGTTCTCTACGATGACAGTCTCATCGGAAGGAGGTGCTTCCTCTTCTGGCAACTCTTCCGACGATTGTGTATTCGAGTCTTCGTCGTACTCACCTATGGGATACCTGTCAGGTTCTTCTTCCCTGTATCGTGGCAGGAATGAATCAAAAATTGAACAATTCGAATCACGAGAGATCAATTATTTTACCAGGCATTCGTTTTTGAACAGTCAAAATGTTTAGCATAATATCCAGAAGGGAGTGCATAGCATTCGACCAGGGCGTCTACCGATATCCACCCAAGCGCTCAGGTAAAGCAAGGGTCGACTCTATATAGATAGATGTAGATTTATGGATATAGTCCTCCCACGATGCCCCAGTCGTTGGTTCTGAAATCTTGAGTTGTCTAATTATGCTGTGGAAACGCAGCATTTTTTTCAAATTTGTGAGCATTTAAAACAAGTGACACAGCCCGTAGGTACAACTCATGCATGAGAGTGTTTTCATTATCAACCTTCAAGGATTATGGGACAAAGACTACGTTTTGGTGCCTACCCAATGATTTTTTTAGACTTACCTCAAATGTTATTGTCACTGAAGTACACCCGTGGTTGTGATTTATAGTTGTACAACACAAATATTGATTTGTCATTCATAAGCCGATATTTTGACTACTACTGTTTACGCTATATTCGTTCCCCTCTCGTCTCGGCTAAAGCATATCCATGCTAAAAGGTAGCAAGGAAATATAAGAAGGAATAAGGCATCGATGACTCTTGAAGGAAGTATATCGACAATTTCGACGAAGGGGCATGTAGCTTGGGAGGATATCGATGATTTTTATAGGGGGGGTCTAGTTATGTTTTTCAGTCACGGGTAGGATATCGATGACCCCCTTCGACCTAGCTGTGGATAGAGGTATTCCTCGTCCAATAACAAATTATGGCCGTATTACATTACAGCTTAGAACTCTGTAAAAAAACCCAGATCGCAGTAATACTCTACTTATACTACTACTACTTAACGTATACTCTACTTACGGTGAGTCGTCGAGCCCGGCAGCTCGCAATGTTGCCAGAGCAGCTTCATACAGTCTGAAATGCTCCTCACGAGCAGCCCTTACTTCTGGCGTGTATTCAGGTTCCTGGTGAAGTGCAACAGGCAAATTGTTCCCAGCCATGTGAATTCCATTACCTTCGTCCCAGTACTGCATCTGAGGGAAAAAGTCCACGAATAAGGATACGAGAAAGAGACAAGCGCCACCTAGCGGGGGTACATAATACCACCACCTCAATGTCCTAGAGTCGCTATCACACTTGAACGCGAACAGTGGAGAGCAGTCGAATTTCTAATATTGCCCCCTTCTCGTTCTGACCTCAAATGTCTTAACTTAGTGAAAATATTTTTTCTTTCAGTGGAATAATGAATGTTGTTGATTCCTACGGAACCGAGAAGCGATAAAGACTAACAAGCATTGAATGTATTCAGATGTCCGAATCCCAGCAAATATGAACTTTGTGTAATAATCCTGAGTGAGTCATCTTACTAATATTTCAAGCAACCAATAATAAGTGTTTTATGATTATTGACACCCCTGATTTATCCTCTTAACTTTCACACGTTTCCGGAGAATGTTGTACATGAAGAATGAAATGACCTACGTATCTAATTCAATTAAAATTGAGATTTTAAAATATAAGTAGTCTCTAATTTCTTCATGGGTTGAATCGACGTTTCTGTGGCTGCTGTTTCAAGTTCCCGCTGGCGTCCTGGTTGCTGTTGGTTCCTCAGTCTCAAATTTATTGTGTTTTGGTATTTTTTAATAGATAAATCGTCATGGTTTTTGACCGCCATTAGGAGTGCTGATGAAAGAAATGAATTCGTTGAAACCTTTCCAATCTAATTTCAATCAGGATCTCTCCATAATAAGGCTTTTATGAATTCTCAGTCTCTCATCACTTATTAAAGCCTTACCAATTTTGCTGAACTTAGTATTTACTAATGTTATATTCTTCCATGCTACGAATAAGGAAAGATCGTTGGAATTGTATGCTAACATACTTTGACTACGTTCCCATACGCATCAACGTAGCTGTAAGACCCTCTCACAGTACCGTCGGGGTCCCTAGATTCCATTCTGATTTGGTCAGGGCTTTGAAAGCCGAACACTATCCTTCCAGCGTCGTCCTCCGTGTGAAATTGAGTTACTTCGTAGCTCTTGTCAACTTCCTCCGGACCAGTCGGGGACTCATCTTCCGAAACTCTGTTAGTTAGAATTGGCACTGGTTGTGGAGGAGCTGCAATATGGTAGCCATAAGGATCCGGGCTCAGGTAGACGAGCTGATATGGCAACGGAAGAATCGGTCTGGTCCATCCCCAACCCACCGACCCGATCACCTGAAAAACGATAGGAAAATGCTTTTCAAAATGCACATACCAGCACACTACATTAACAACCAAAAAATCAACAAATCCATTCCCATGTGGTCCTTCATCCGCACGTGGTTGTGGCGCAATGCTGTTGGGCTAATTTATATCGTTTTCAGCTCGATGTTATAAGTAGAGCTTACTTGAGTTATAAATTTTACAGGCATTGCCCAGTCATCATCAAGGCCAAAAACAAAAACTGGACTATTTTTAGAGGATGTAATTGAAGATTCATTTAGGATGATACGGTTCCTTCCTGCTGAAGGTCAATGCCACTTAATACATCAAAAGGATGGAGAACTTATACCCTGAAGTGATCCAGTTGGAGGCACGCCACCGCCTAAATGAAAGGATCCGTCCTTGACAATACACAGCACGTTGTTTTGTTTGAACAACCGAAATCACCGAAGCGAAGTCTTTAATAGGACCCTCCCAGGCATTCTTGGCTTATTGTCCCCCCTTCGCTGGATAGGTACCTACATCTGTAGGATCATCGACCATTGTCGTTCTCGACGAAAATTGTTTTCCGACGAGTGGACCAAAGGCAGTGTCTTCAGTCGCCACTATTTTCTTTTCAAAGGGTCGCTCGTATACTTCCTGGTAGGGTGGCCAGCTTTACAATGCCCTTAAATTATTGATTTCCAACATCCACGGGCATCACGCGTACAATGAGAGAAAAAATGAGAACCATGGCCCCAACTTTAGTACGTGCTAGTATTTCTTTCAGCGTGAGCTTTTCATTTCGGCAATGAGACTTAGTTGACCTTAACCAAGAGATGAGGAGCCTGAGAGGTAAGGCCATCATTTTCTCGGCTACGATCTCGTTCGGAATTACCTAAATTCCTCCTACATCCAGATGACACGCGGCACGTAGGGGGGAAAGATTGATATCATGAGAATCCTGCCTGGTTTAGTAAGATACCACTTATACTAAGGTAGATTGCATCTACTATGGTGAGGTAATTTAAAAGAGAGCATAAAAAGTCTACCTTCAATGAATTGGTATAACGGATCTTAAAGCAATCATGTAGGGGGCTTATTAACTACCAAAAGGAGGCGCATTATAACTTTTGGCTTCAACCCACTTTAGGCGCGAATTAAGATCATTGAAATGAATCTGTTTTATGGGGGGCTCCTTTAAAGGGATACAGAGGATGTGCACCTCCCGGTCTGTGCAGTGAATGAAATCTTGCGGTTCTTCAATCAATAGACGAGCAAGGGGATTCAGCCATCCATGTTGGATGACATAAGAGTCGACTCGTTGACAGATTCCAACGGATTCAGGGAATTAAGAGGTCATTGGTGAATTTCTCGTATTATTGGCAGGTACTAAACTCGAAGATCACCCATAACGATAAAAAATATAATATAAAAAGAAAGAATATTTGCATGGTTGCCCCAATATTGACCACGTACCTACGTACATCATCTTTCAGTCGTGACACTAATAACCCCCTCCCCCCCCCCCCACACGCACACACACACAGAAAACCTCAGGCGAATTACAAACTGAATATAAATTGGAACTAAGACCCGTGTGGCCCCTTATCGAGGTTACGTGTGTACCTCACGATTCCACATTATCTATTCATATTGGTACATATTGGTGAGCATTATAATCCCCACAAATCCACCAAGATTCGCAGCAATTTTTATTATATTTTATTTTGGAGTACCAACTACAAATCCAACTAATCATCAAATACCCTGCCGTACAAATTAGTGTTACGTGCCTGAGGGCAATGATTCTCAAGCTCTTCTAGTACGGCTTTGACATTGAATCGATGTTACACAAGTAGATAGTACCTACTCAAATGGGCGGGAAGGCCAATCAGTGTACAAGATCGGCGGTCGGATTTTCACACTTTCCCATCTCAACCAAGGTTCCAAGTCTCGCGCAACGGAATTGCTAATCTATTACTGTCGATTTCATTTGGCGAACCTACGGGCAAGGATTTCAATTTCATGATTTATTACACTCTATTCAATCAATTAAATCCTCCTCTCAATTACAGGAGGATTAATTCTGATGGTCCCAGCCTCCTGAAAAGTGAGAAACCTTCCAAATCTTTATATTGGTGGGAGGGGGGGGGGGGGTCTTCAAAGAGCCCATACATGTCCTATGTACCTTAAACTGAATCTTTGGCCCTCCCAGAATTTTTTTTTTTTGGGTCTAATCACCACGTTCTGGTGCGCCTCTGCTGCATTTCGTCGTCGAGTGAAAAAAAAAGTAGATAGATATCTTGTGTTGAAGTAAAGGGCGTAAAACTAACATTTTGGACAAGGCGCTGAATTTGAGGAGTACTAAGCCTCTTGAACTTGACTCATGAATCGTGTCGGAATTCATTGGGCAAATGACTAAAGCCCGCATACATTGTACTCTCAACGTAGTCCCAATCGGTATCTCAACGAGAGCATCTCAAAACGTGATATTGGCATCAACCCGATTTAATTCAAGTACAATTATTCTACCGTAGAATACCAACCCCATCAATCGATTGGATGCAAATCGGAGGAATTCAACTTTATTTCCCTTTGTAGGATTCTCCCTACTGTCGTTTTATTGCCCCATTGGAAAGGGCAACCATGTTCTTTAAGCAATTCTTAGGGCTCACGAAGGAAGAACAAAGGGAGCCACGGATTGTTGGAGCCGGGTGTGCTAGACACACGGTACATTTCACCGAGAGGAATGCTCTTTCTTCGATAAGGAGGCTCATTAGGATGCGATCGTCCGAGCGAGTAACCTTGCGGTGGACTTGGCCGATCTTTCGCAGACTGTTCTGGTCCTCGTCCTTCACCGCTTCCAAGTCAAGTTCAATGCCGGCACCTTCTCCTGGCCAACCTGTTTGTACGCTTGCCGAAGAGGCGGATCGATCTTTTCGTGATAAGCACCTTCGTTTATCCTTGATCAGGGATGAGCTTTGCCGCACCCGTCGTTTTTTCAAACGCCCCCGCCGCGTGAGATATGAGTTCTACGGAAATAACCATCGAATCTCTAACACCAGATCTCTCGCGGATCAGCCCCCTACTTGGCTACTTAGAGACGAGACTCCCTTAAGGTTATTTTCCATTTTTGAGATTGTTCGACAAACGATGAAAGTCATTTTTGCCGCAGTCTCTTCAACTGATTTGACTGCTCAGACTGGGACCAGAGGAGAAAATAGGATTGTAATTACAAAAAACTTTCTGAAAAATTTCTGAATAATGAATCTGAAGATTCAATCTTCTACATTTCTCTTCCATGCCAGCAAAGAAACAGAAGCCTCGTTTTATTTTGAAATGAAACATGTGAGTATGCTTCAAAATAGCGCCTTTTTTTTCCTGTCCGTGAACAGCGAGTAGTGAGCCGAACGGCTCAGAATTCAATCATTCATCATTATGAGGAACATGGCAAATTGGTCGCCTCAAGTTATCTACAAATAATGTAACAAGGAAGTTTAGTGCCTTGAAGACGCAACAATATTTAATCATTCAAGAAAATATAAAACTTTAATATTTGAAGACAGGGATAACATTTATTTCTACTGGAATTCAGTTACCCTCTGCAAGAAATTTCCTCAATAATGACCACAACATAATCAGAACGATCTTTATCAAACTTAAATAGGCACATCCCCATTCTTTTTCATCCGTGGCTACAACAATTGACAAAAATAAATCTTCCAATCACCAACTTCAATGTACGAAATGACGTGATCTCCTTTCAAAGCTGCCACAGGTGCGAACCACTATCATTAAATCTAACCGCTCTCAAATCCCTTACTAGCACGATAGATTGCTAAAGTCAAAACGTGAAGTCAATCATCGTGAGTTGTTTTATTAGGATAGGATCATCAAGATCACACCTTGAATAGTGTTCCCACGAAGAGTTGGATTGATAAAACTTGTGTGAAGGAATAACATTCTCTTTTGGTCTATTGACGTCGATGTCACGAGTGAAATGATAAAAAAGGTAGTATTAAAAAAATTGTAGGAAAAACTACTTTGCTTTCAACACACTGTCCTATTCGGGAAGGTGCTTGACTTCTAACATTCCTTGATTTTGGAGGAAAGAAAAAATAGTTATTCCTATAAAAACTATTATTCAGCAGAAACACGACACGACATTTTTTGTTTTCTTTGCACGAAAAAACGTTCTCACGACAATCCTATTTTCATTTCTTTTCCCTTTCGGTTATCATTCTCTGGACAACCCATGGGCCGACCCCTCTTTTTTGTACGTCTTCGGAATAATAAAAAATTTGTCGATACCTTGCCGAGAATATCGCCCCATGTTCACTGTCACCCTGCAACTAGACATAATCGGCGGCATGACACGCAGAAATATTGTTGGTGGATTGCACGGCGAAAGCGAACGGAACAGAATGAGCCTTTCAGTATTCAGGCCCCGTCCTTATATATCCCATTGTGTCCAGCGTTGTCTCTAGAGTCAGTCTGTTTTTAATTGTGTCACTGTCCAATATCAACGACCTCATATTTTCTCTGCAATCAAGGAGGACTCCACGATGATAAAATTGGAAAGTGTTGAGGGCTTTAAGGATTCACTCCATGGTTGGGTTTTTTACTATACTGGGGGAATTATTATCCGAATTCTGGTGTCTCAGTGAGAGTGGTTTCCACCCGTCAGTGCGGTGATTTTTTAGGGCAGATTGGTGAGACAATTTTCTTTCCCAAATCTCAAACAGTGAGCGATGTGAGATTACGAAATAGTAGAGGGACACAATTCAGCTCCGATTCCAGGTTTTTGGATAACTACTGCGACCCTTGCACACTGTAAATCAACTCTGAGCGATTCTAGTAATGCAATCACGATTGACCATAACAAGCTCTAGTTCGGGAGGATTTCGCCACTTACCTACCGCACATTTAGAAGCCGAAAAATCGGGTTCATTCGGGTTTTCTTCATTCTCACTCTTCTTCATCACCGCTGGGATTGTCGATTCGATTCAGTAGTTGCGTTAGAGAGCAGTGCGCGTTTTTCTCGCGCTCCAAGTCACGTAACGGTGATTATAGTCACTTATCACACTCAACGATTCTCGTTCATAAATAAATTAGGTACTCGTATTTAATAAAGAGAGATAGGTAATGTACCTATGTACCTATGTAATTATGGCGATGGATATTTCGTCCCTGAAATGTGACCATATCGTACGCAGTATTTTGCGCCGATAGCTCACTGGTGTCAAAAATATTCCCGAACGCCACCTAAAAACCACCCATGGGTGTTCAGGATAGCAGAGAACAGTTTTGAATCCCGCTCCATTCCCACTGAATTGAGGTGAGTCTATTCGCAAAATTTTCCATAAACCCTACATGGGATTCCGAATTGAGGAAACTAATGGCCATCCAGAGGGAACAGGATAGGAAACCTGTACATACTTTTGAGAGGGCTCTCTTCGTATCGAATAAACCGTTTTACTGCTTTTGAAGTTATTGATAAACTGAGAGCAGAAAGTTAAGAGAGTGGGGACTTGATCGTTTTTCTAAAACAAATTTCGTTTGCCATTTTTCTTATTTTGGAACCTATTATTCCTTTTTTCAAAAACATATTTCGGAACCAAATAACCTGAAAATTTTCAGAAAGCTTGGAGGTTTAACTGATGGCATATCTTGGGAAGTAGTCTGAACCAAACCCGGCACCTTGACCTTTGTCAGGCAATCCTCTTTGGAAGGGAACCAGTGATTATCGTATCAAGTCATGATACATTTAAATACCTACGGGGAGGGATATTGCCAATTCCCAGATCAGACAGGATAATCTTTCCTTCCTCCAAGGATTGCTCGAGTGAAGAAGAGCCAATCAGGATTTTTATATAAATACTTGAGGCTTCGAGTTTGCAGCTGTGAGTTCATTTTTCACGACCGGTGGGAGGTACTAGGGAAGACTTGATGATTGTTTTTGGTCGTTACAGATTGATAGGCGTTGTTCGCGGATGAGAATTTATTGGGACAAGGAGCCAGGCTCGGGTGGTTTTCTAACGAGGAAAAATAAAACTCCTCCAAACCAGTTTCCCCGCATTTGAGAGGCGTTCCAACACAATAAGAAGTTTTGTCACCAGGGACGGGATGAGAATTGGATCTCGTCCAGCCGACGGGAAACGTTCCTTTGAAAAAAATATACAATTTTCAAGGCAAGTTCCTAAAAAATCAGCAACAAGTCCGGTGTCGGCCCGGCACCGCAGTTTTCCCTTTTTGACTTCGCTTATTGTATTAGCCTCCTCTCATCTCAACAAACTGGATTATAACAGATAATTCTTTTCCGTAATTTATTTTTGAGCTCAAAATAAATTAGCTCCGTCATAATACCTGACTCTGTGTTGTCTTGGCTCTCAGGATCTCCATGATTTTCCTCATAAGCATACTGGTCATCATTCTCACGCGGAGACTTCACTTTTAAGAAAAACGGTTCATGATTAACTTAACTATATAAAATATTGGGAGAAAAATGGGCAGTATAATCTCATACGTCTATTCGGTCGCAGTCATGGTAGTATGTGTTACAAATCCCTATTTTCATTGGTGGTCTAGCCAGCCTTGTGAATAAATAAACCTTCTAACTTGAAACAAACCAAACAAAATGGCAGTATCAGAACTGCACTCAGTCAATTACCCGCGGCATTCGTGCTCTTTTTCCACGGTTTTTCGAAGGAGATTCGCTTGGTTGTCCATACTTAACAACTGCTACGAGAATGTCAAAGGAAACACGGCTTTTAACATTGAAAACCAAAGGTCCACGTTTTTTACGGCTCAGTAGTTTCCAGGTTCGTGGGCCAAAACAATAAGACGAGAAAAAATCCATTCCCAACGTGGATCTGAGGATAAATTGACTTTTGCAGGTTCAACGACCGGAGGAAATGAACTGGATGACTTTCTGATGCGTGAGGGGATGATCGTCACTGGCAGCCTGACTGGTCATAAATTATTCACCGTCAATCTGTTAGCGCATATAGATTTTACAATTTTTGGAACACCCGTGGGGAAATTATCTAAAGTTTCCTTTTCTTTATTCAATGTCCATCTTCAAATCTCCTCATTCTTCAAAACTCCTTGGTTGTCCAAAAGACATTCTTGCGGAGACCCAACCTCACAGCAGCTTATTTTTTGTCTTGTTGCTCCTATACATGACATGTCTTATAATTTTCCTCATTACAATTTCACTCTCTTTTTTTCTTTTTCGGTTTTCTGTACTTGCCATGAATAAACTAATTTGTTCTCTCGCATTCATAGCCTTCCTCCTTTAATTTCATAACTAAACTCTCTACACATGACATATTTTGATATTGGCCTGAGAATTTCAGTTGGCAATACAACCGTACTTCCTTCTCGTAGATTACGGTCAAAATGAATCTAAAAATGTTTCTTATGACATGCCCTAGTCATCGAAGAACTGATCGACACGAGGTGTTCACTCAATGACCAAAGGGTTTCGAGAGATCTAGGAAAGAAATAGTTTTTGCCGAGTTTTATCTCTCCAGATTCGAGGTCTGATGTAACTGGATGTGGACATAACTCGGTGATCTTATACTTTGTCGCAATCAAGACGGAAGCACAGACACATAAGTGCATCATGTTGCGTACAAAACTGTTCGTCATTCGAGTAGGTTTGAACAATAATATGTTATGACGGTATTTCATTTAAAACACAAACAAATTGAAAAAAAAACATTAGTACAAACTCGAACGAGTCACTATTTTGGATCGTTAACACAAAAATGCGTTAGTATCGTGTCCTATTTTCAGCCGACTGTAGGAACCTAACAGTCAGCCTTGAGAGTGAATAAACTTCTATGTGGGGAGAAGCCGATTGGTAAATTGCTCGGCAGTCAGTTCACCTCTTGAGGTTCGCTCATTGTGGAGCCCAACCTATCCGTAATGTAGGTAGGTCGCCATTTTCATGACGTTGAAGCTTCCGGTTCGAATGGAAGCCGAATTAGAATCAAAATAACTACAAACGGCTCTAATCGACGAGCTAGTATTTGCGTAAAAATGAGAATGAGAGAAAAATGAGAGATGGCCGGACATTGCAAGTACGAGTTTGAGATTCACGTCAGAGAACAATAATTCGACAGTACCGCGAAGATTTTTCATTGATATTTCGAGGCCGATTTGACTGATGAAACTTTATGACCAAAAAACTAGGTGTCAGGTGGAAAACATATTGTCTGCCTAGTTGGCAAAATCGACAAGAAACGCACATTTCCTCCTGCCGCCATTTTGTTTTCCCCAGTCCTGTTTTCCATCTAACCTACAGAGTTAGCTAAGCTTCCTGGGAAGGAAGAAGAACCAATAGTTTAATCAAATAAATGTTCAACTCTTCTCCAAGCCCTCTCCCAAATTCAACTTGTTTTCCTCTCACATGTGCACCTTATTAGATCAGGCATGAGGTTCAACTGAAGGGTAAATTATTCCACCGGAAAACGTGCATTGGCGATCAGGTATCAAAAAAAAAAAAAAAAATAAAATAAAATAAACAAAAAATCTCATTCCAACCTCTTCATCTCTCTCGGATGATTCCATCAAGGAACCTTTGTTGAGCCGCCTATTACTTTGAAAGCAGAGCATGATTCGCTCTATTCATCAAGAAGCTCAGCAGGGATCCATTCAAATAATTAAAACCAAACAAAAATGTATACAAATCAACAACAGGATTTTCGTAAAAAGTTCCGTTTGTTATCGTAATAATGGAAGGTACTTAACAAAAAGAAAGTGATTAATAATCAGGATGACGACCTTTTAGTCATGCATTCTTCATTTTCAACAAGGTAATTGGATAACTGGGCTACCTCGGCCCGTGCTGCGATCCGCGAGAAAAATGAAAGTGAAAAGAGTACGAACTCGAGATATCCCATCACGTTTCCCGTGAAGTGATGGCGATAGACGGGTAATGGCTAGTGCCACTTGGGAATTAATTGTTTTCGTTTTTTTTTTTAAATAGGGAAAAGGAAGAGGATATTGCGTAATATCATGCAGTATTTATTCAAATGATCGATTCGAATGCAGGTTGATTGGATTCAGAGCGGCAGGCAGCACCATGAACACTCTGAAAGAAACATTACAACAGCAAACAGATTCGTACAACGTGCAGGGATGTACACGCATGGCCAAGTAATGATTTTTATTTTATTTTTTTAATTTCTGGAAACCCCGTTCCTTGTTACTGAATACTTTCTAAATTAAATGTTCTGATGAAATTCCGACACAACTGATGAACCATTGGTTATCCGCATGATCTCCTTTGTAAATGTCTGCCCTTCTTCTTGTTATCAAAAATAAATAATGAACTTAACAAGCAATCAATTATATAACCCGGAAGTTGGGCACGCGATGGACAACACTGTCATCAACATGCAGATTACCTCTTCCGTTGGAACTAAATTGCTATGAAAGCTGCAAAATTATTAGCCAGTCAATAGGTTTGATAGTAATATCAATTTACTTCACATCGTTCGGATTTTCTCAGAATCCGCCCCTTTGAAAATTAAATTTTAAGAATACAAATAGTCTTTATAAAATTATTATTCATAGCGCATGAACTTGATTCATTTGCACTAACGAGATCTCCAGAAATCGCCACAAACTCGGTGCAACCAACCCTCCTAATTGAACTGCCTTCAACGTCAACGTGAATAGTTAACTTATTTCTCAAGACATTGCACAAAATCACGACACTCAAGCTACCTACCCAAGTCGTTATCTCCAGGTCTGCGATAACCAAAAGGCTTTTCGCTACAGTAAACCTACTAATTCGATCTGTGCTGTGGAGGCAATTTGTCCCTTCTGACCTTTCGAAGGCACTGGCATTGTTGTCAATAAGTTGCATGGAGTCTCAGAAAGGAGAATTCCTAACATTGATGACACCAAAAGGTGAGGCGTCGGAGAATTCCCTGGCTGGAATCCAGAGGAGATGAAGAATGCAGGTCGCGTCAGTCCTATATTACCTACTTATGTAGTGGGTCCTGTATAATTTGTTCACCTCTTCCCTGATCCCAGTGTAATTAGAAGAAATATTACCAGATTCAAACATGTAATCATGAAGTAAATAGCTGTCGTCGTCCAGCATAATTTTTTAGTAGTTCAATAATTTTCTACAGCATCAATAAAAAGGCAAATGCGTAATCGATATCCATTTTCCCCATCAAATACGTAATATTCTGAAGGCAAAGTAAACGACCAACTCCGTGATTTTAACACGTACTGCTAAGCATACTGAGAGTTGAGGACACGAGTTGACAATGACCGAGATTGAAGCTGAAGTTTTGGCAAAGAGAATAGTTTACTAAAGGTGAGCGTCAAGCTTCCAACGAATTCTAATTCGGCCGCAACAACAATCAGCCAGAGGAAATTAAACTGTCACAGGCCTCCTTAAGAGATTCAGACCCAGAATTTCTGTAAGCTTTTATATAGTAAATGTACGGTCCTTTAATGCGCGTTCTTAGCAGCTGAATTATGACAAATCTTGGATGTCGAAGAACATCGATAAAAACTGTTCATTTACTTGGTTTTCCCTAATTTTAGGGCCTGATAGCCTGTTTATATGATTCGGCAACTTCGTCACACGAAAAGGCAGGAAAAAACCTTCAACAATTTCGTTGCGTGCCTTTGTTCGTAGGTAGGGAGTTGGAGTAAATGTGGCATTTGACTCAGGGCGTTACGTCCAAAGGTCTTTTAGCACAGACTGCATTCTAGGGTCAACTAAGAAAACAGAAATGACCGCATTCTCAAGGACTCACATTTCTATCACTGCCCTACAATACCCGGTGACCACCCTAAGGGTGAACCACCCAGGATTATTCTACTATTTTCGCTCTAAAAACGTAGGATCTACAAGTCAATATTGCGAAATGTTACTACTGCCAGCCTCAGACCTGTATTTATACCCCTCTCCTTCATCAGCGCATTCCTAATTGAATCTCGGGTGGGACTTATAATTTGATTTTATTTCCGATCTGTGAAAAACAGTTGTATTTCAAGTTCGAATAATGTGAGAGGGGCTTCGACCAAAGCTGCATAGCACATGAAGGAGTTCGCACTTATTAGATTTACGGCGATTACGTATTCGTAGTTCAATGTGTGATTGTTTTGCCCTGGTGACAACGACTCTTCGAGTTTCATCAGAATATCTTTGGAATTTTTCACGCTTAATCCACAGATGAAGTATATTACTTACATATGAAATATGTAGATAGTTGGGTTTTCTTGCGCACAACTACTCAGATGACTTTTTTTTTTTCTTTTTTAATTATATGTTTACTTCAAAATGTTATGAAAAAACCACTTGACGATATTGAGGGAAAATAGTAATAATGTGGGTTACGCGAGTATACAGGAACTATGTTCAAGTATACTGCTCAACACATTGAAGTATTCGGGGGGAGAAGAGCCGGCGGATACAAGAGCCAATTTGAAGAAAAGGTGTCGGGATTACAGGACTATTCAGTCAATTGCCAAAAATAAGAATAGTTATTAAACTAGTAGATGAAGATAGAGGGTATTTTCTCCTTTCCCCTTTTGAATTTTGAGCAGAACTGCGTGAGAAGCTGTTGAGTACCCTCACGAAGAAAGGCACTCCAAAACGTATGCAGGTTCAATCTTGTTTCTCCTAGACCGGCAAATGGAGCTTTTCTAATGAAAACGGGATAGGCGTTTCGGCAGCTTGACCGCGTCGTCTACTTTAAACATAGCCGGTGCCGCAAAAAACGAGACGAGGTCCTGTCCTCTATTTGGTGCGAATATAAGAAGAGAGTTTACTCACGATAAGCGTCGTAAGAAGAGACATAGCGCCTTGGTGAGGACGCCGGGCAATGAGTTACTCAGCGAGCCGGGGCCCCTACCGTGATGCGCCCTTTCCTCCCCCACTTCCACAACCACATGACACCCTCCGGGCCATCATTCTGGAGGGGCTCACAAAACTATCGTAAACCTTCCACGGTATTTTACTTTTTATTCCGCCCAGCTGAGGCTCCAAACCTTTAATTTGATCGAAATTGATCGAAAATGTCTAAAGCCAATACAAGATTAAAGAAAAAACTCCCATAACAGTAAATCAAACTTCAGTTTTTTGTTCACGGACACTGGAAATACCCACCACATACCAGAATTTATTAATACGTCTTAATTATTACTTGCATATTTTATAAAACGTTGTGGTTTTTCGCTCGTAATGAAGAGCGCAACATTGTGGTCTCCAAGATGCCTAATTTTAAAAGAGGTGAAAGAAGTGGACCAATTTTGTTTAGAAGAGCTATTTGAATTAATTCAGCTTCTAAAATTTAACGTTAAATGGTACCCAACCTAGCCAAGAAACAACTTCAATCCCCATTTTCGAAACACACAATTTCACTCACACCCTGCCTCCGGGGCGGGTTCGGCTAAACGTCACTGAGGACCATGTGCAAAATCTTAGGTTTTAAGCCCGAGTATTGGTGAAGTCCTGTTCAACCGGGAACGTGCACACCGAAATCAACACATATTAAAACAAAACGGTAAAGATTGGGGGATTGAAAACTTAATACGATTCCAAGGATGTATTATTCCAAAGTAATAAACCACAGATTTAAAGTAGATAACATACAGGCGCAATTGTGTTGCTGTTCGAAAGAGAGGTGAGGTTGAGCGCTTGTTCTTATTGTATTGCTTGTGACGTCACAGAGAAGGTAATACAGTTGGCACTTCCAGCGGAGCAAAATACTATTGCTTGGTAAATTTCAGAGAGTTAGAATAGTATATTTGATCCGGTTGTATTTTGGCTTTTATCATGTAATTGTTCTGAATCATGCCGCTCTGCCTGTGGTGTTTTCTGCCCCTCCGACCATTATTTAATTTTCTATCCTTTGTCTATCTTATTCGAATCAATCTTCAATTTTTTAATTCCTTATAAATAAGTTTTGATGGTGAGTACGTATATTTTGGTCATTAGCACGTACCTATTTCGTACATCCTTAGGTTGCTGGATCGCTGCACCACAATTATTTGCTGGATTCCCTTCTGGAATGAAGAGATGACATTAAATAAAAACGCTGAAAATTCATTCAGAGGGGTTGGTTATTCCTCACCCCAGGAGCAGGGAGACTCATTCCAATCGATTCAGATAAAACATTTAGTGGAAAATGATTCCCTACACGCCTAGGTACCAGAAATCTCGAAAACCCACTTTCGAAATAGGTAGATAGATATGCCCATTTTGACCAATAACCTCCTCCGGTGGGTGCCAATCGCTCCGGGACCCACCTCATTGGATTGAGCGTTCAAAATTTAGTCGAAAATGATAACTCACACCAATCAATGATACCTCCGGCCTAGATCGCCAGAAACCACAAAAATCCATTTTTCGAAATATGCATTTTGATGATTAACGCGATTCCTGGGGACCTAGTCGTACCCAAGAGGCTTTAATCGAATTGATAGAAAATACATATCCTCCACCAGGAAAGTGTACGTTCAAGGGTTTCGAGAGAGGCCCCAAAAAAGAAAAATAATGTACTTTTAAGTGTCTTATGTCAACGCATACGAAGCCTTGCACTTGAGGTGACTTTCGTCTCAAGAACTGCGAAGGTGGCACTCCCATCCGTCAAGGAAGCGTGCCAAGTCAAATAAAGAACCAGCTTTAACTTCTTCCCGGAAATGAATACAGACACACCAATCAAAACAGTTCAACCAGCATTTGCCGTAGGGGACGTGTCAAATTCAAGATATCTCATGATAATCAATGAAAAAGTATGCAACAACAATTGAGAGTTAATTTAAGTAACTTGAGTTTTTAATAGCTTTCAATTTCATTTGATCAAAATAATGTGCGAATAAAAAGAGGAGAAAATTGTTCATTAAGAAATCCCTGTCTAAACCCTGTCTAGGCCCACCTACCTTGTATAGGACCCATCCTACAATCAATACCGGATGAATTCAGATCTCCTTTCCCTAAACGCCCTCCCTATCTTCCATTTTCGTTGGTTATTCCTCGAATAATCAACCTATGTTTTCATGATAATGGTCAACCTCTCCGATTTGGCTCAAAATTTTTTTCTGGACGTTTCATGATGTCCTGATCAAAAAAGGTCGTTGTCCGTCCGCCGTACGCCGTACGCCGTCCGTGTTCCGCGCCGTTTTTGGTAGTAGAAAATTTTTTAAAAATCTGAAATTGTGGTCAGGGGTCTGTTCCCTGCCGAGACGGGTCCTCGAAACTTTTCAGCCCAATCGGACCAAATTGGGGAGGGGGGGGGGGGTAGGGGTCAAAATGTGTTTTCTGAAAAATGGATTTTCAAGATTTTGGGCGATCTTGGCGAGTAGGGTGTCATTTTCCTCTAAATTTTGGACGCTGAATCCAATGAAACGGGTCCCAGAACGATTGGCACCCACTGGAGGAAGTAATGGGTCAAATTGGGTATTTATTACCCATTTCAAATATGTGTTTTCGGTATTTCTGCTACCTAGGCGTGTGGGGTATAGTTTTCCACTAAATTTTGGATGCTGAATTCAATGATGTGTGTTCCAGAACGATTGGCAACCACCGGAAGAAGTTATGGGTCAAAATGGGTATGTATCCACCCATTTTGTATGTGTCAGGATTTCTGGTGCCTAGGCGTGTGGGGCATCATATTCCACTAAATTTTGGACCCTGAATCGATTAGATGGGTCTGGGACCCGCTACACCTACTGTTTCCCCCATTCGAGGAATAACCAACCCGTGTGTAAGAATTTGCAGATTTTTTCATTATTTGACAAAGGCCCCCTATTTTTCCATTTTTCCTAAATTTTCACTTGGAAAACTTTTTATCGTTGAGCTGCTTGAATTTTACTGACAATTCCTCCATTCTACAATCCCTTAACCTGGTCACCCCGAACACTTGGTTTCATCCAATAATGATTCAGCCGTTCCGACGAAATTCGCTGAGTTTTTATGTGGGATGGCAACTATTAGGGGTTTTGTGTAATTGCCTATCCACGTAATCGTATAATAGGTTCATTGTGGTTGGCTCTTCAAACCAGTTTAGAAATAGAAAAACCGCGGACAACCTTTCTTTTCAAATAGCCTTTTTCCATGACGTTCAATCCTATCAACAGTACGGCGCGTTCTTATTCGTTTTTGTTCGGGACCCGTCTTCCAAGCAGTTGGGAGTGCCCTTATCTGGACTCGTCCATTCGTGCGAAACTACCTTCCCCTCAGCTCCCTCGACGGAGCTATCCAGAGAACTAAGAACCTGCTCCTACAACATCAGAAGCTCCGAAAAATCATTCGATTCCCGAGCCAGTTGGTAGCGAATCCACGCATCATGCGAACGATCTGAAACTTGATTATTACTTGAGTGAGCTGGGGGCATTGTCCGCTGGTAGAATGTGTTTTTAAGATCGCATGTCGGTGAATGCGTGCCATGAATCTATGTGTCTGTAATTAATGAAACATACCTACATAATAATAGAAATACACACCAAATCCATGACTCTTGCGCAGCAAAATCCACGCGTTAAGTATACAACACAATTTACAATGACATTGTTGAAAAAAATTGGGATTCGTCATCGGTAGATATGTAAAATTCGCCATGTTGGACCTGACCTCACTCTAGGTTGAACTACTGAATACCACAAGCTCGACGAATTCGATGATCTCGAAGAGACATACGATAACAGACTTCACTTTCTCAGTAGAGAGCCTTCAAACGATGAAAGGGAGAGTGGGACTCATGGAGATGAGCGTCGAACTCTCCTTGTCCCGGGCGTTTGATTCTGAGGACGTTGAGAGCTGTGGAGCGTGAATTAAATGTTGGGACATTCGCAGCACTGTGAGGTAACGATTAACGGTTGGTGAGAAGATTGTCGCGCCAAAGAGCGTTTAGTCAATTAGGAAAACGAATATAGGCGAGTCGTGCACTTCAAGCAAACATCAGTCTCAAACAAGGCCTTCGTAGTACAATGTCAATAGGAAGACAAACAAATACCTTAAAGTAGATCTATCACTGATGTAGGAGGTCTCACCATAAATTTTTTGGAGAAATATTGGATGGTCTACCTATATTATTTTTCTACATTCTTAGGGAACTTTAAGAATCCATTGAAGGGGAGAGTGTCTCGTAGGGAAAACGGAGGGAAGAATTCCTCAAGGACGTAGATCTTGGGCTTGATGTAGTTGTTATAATGGACCTTAGCAAACCAAGAGATTTTACAATACCGGTGTGGGATGGCTATGGGACAGGGGTTATTGAATTTAACAAGGACTCCACTAAAATAACAAGACAAAAACTAACTCGTAGTGACAGGACCTTGCCGTGGACTAATAGCAACAGTTTGTACCTATTTCAAAGCAATCAACGCCTCCTTAAAAAGGCAAACGCTGTTTTCGGACCTCTTTCGTCGCCCACTGATGCAAATGAAAACCAAGACATGAGACACCTATGTTGAAGTGAGCGTCCTTTGAGACTGATCCACGTGTACGGGATTGCTCAACAGAGTAACAACAAAGCGGAACACCTTAGAGTCTCATAAATAAACCATCAATTCGATATCACACGGTCAGAAGAGGTTTTTTGAAAAGACTGGCCAAGTCATCCTGAGAATGTTTTCAGTCATTTGTCTCTTCATCTTCAATTGATACAAAAGGGGATCAAAACCGAATCGAATCCACTGTCCAAGTAGAATACATCGATCATTGATACTTTGTTCATCCTATACTAACCTACCACCGCCGTCAGAAAGACTATCTTCGACATGTAAAGCACGGAATATTTAAAATATTTCCTCCAGTTATCGAACCAAATTGTTTAATTTTAACCTCCCCTAATTTCATTACTTGTACTCCTCCATTTTTCCCAAACGATTTAATCTCATTCTCTGAAACCGCGAGTAGAAAAACGAGTTTTAAGCACTGAGCAATGCTTCAGGCGACCCTAACCGATTAGCCCATTTTTATGTTAATTCTCAACTAGCAACGGAATGAGCCCGTCAAAGCGTGTGTTTCTCCACTGATTGCGGGCACAATGGACGCAAGGTGACAACAAGGTTTTGGAGACAGCATTCAGTTCGTATTTAGGCCGACTCGTGAGGTCTCACGTGACCAAAATAGAAATAAAAACACCCCTTCATTGTAATTACAAGCTTTAAAAAAAAATAATCGGTTTCAGGCTTCCAGAAACTGAAGACGAAATAAATCGAAACATCCGCAAAAATCGCAGCCCTCTGAGCTCCCACTGCTCAATGAAAAGCCAAAATGGGAATTAAATTGAACACGAGACTCTACGATATGCAATATACATTTAGTTGGATCTGTGCTTCACATGTTGGATCAGAGTTTCGCATATCATTATAGCACCTGGTTTTTGTATCTACCTACCTCTTTCAAATGTGGGTTTTCGAGATATCTGGTACCTAGGCGTGTGGAGTATCATTTTCCGCTAAATTTTGGAGGCTGAAACGATAGAATGAGTCTCCAGGCTCCTGGTCTGAGGAATAACTAACCCAAGTGTAAAAATTTGCAGCGTTTTATTATTTTTCTAGTTACCTACTTTAGAGTGGTCGACGATACACTGCTTTTCCATACAGCGAGTAATTAAAATACTTGAGAATAATACCTATTGTATGTTAGGTACCTAAATATGCTGAATTTTAGAATTTTCGGAAATTAGAGACGTCTTACGGAGAGTTGGTTCCTTCTAGATAACCAAAAAGGCCTAATTCTCCATTATTTGGTTACCCTGCCGACCAACAACGATCGCATTTCTATGGATTATGTTTAATGACGCGATTCAAATAAAAAAGTTTCGAAGAAAATACAACTAATCTCGAATTAATATCAAAATTGTCTACAAAACGCGCCGTGAGATTTTGTTATCACTTCTACCACTTACAAGGCTCACCCAGCACCTTAGGGCTGGTAAGTTTGAGGAAATTTGTTTTTACAGGTGCGTTCAGATTAAAAGCCCAATTAAGCCCGACTTGAACGAATTTATTTTGCATCGATTAAATTATTTTGTCTGAATAACTTTGCGCCCGTATAGCAATCAAAATGCCCTTGATCTTGACGCCTAAATTTCCGATACGGGCACGTCTACCCCATACGGCGCTGACATTCGGTTCTAATTGCATCATTAGCATTTCTTTATTTAGAAGAGGGTGTGTGGAAGATTGATAGTTTAGTCGGCAGATTGCTGCCAGCTCAGCGTCCATGTTTCAGACAGCGGACCTCTCAACCAATAGAAAATAAATCTATGCAGATTGTATCATAGTATTGATTCCAAATTCCGATAGAATTTTGAAATATTCGAATTCATTTCATTTTGAAGTGATTTTGTCATGATTTTGGTTGGGTGACTACATTTTTTGAAATAATGGATGTCAAATCCATGAAGAATGTGATACCTAGATGATTTAATTAAAATGTAAACATTTAAGAGAGGAAAAACAAAAAGTTCAGAAAGTTTTTTTCATTCCTTGTCCTCCATTTTTGGTTGGTTATTCCTTGAATAATCAACCTATGTTTTCATGCAAAAAGTCAATCTCTCCGATTCGCCCCAAATTTTTTTCTGGACGTTTCAAGGTGTCTAGATCAAAGTTAGCAAATGCCCGTCCGCCGTACGCCGAATTGGCAGCCACTGGAAGAGGTTATGGGTCATAATGGGTATCTATTACCCATTTTGAATGTGTTTTCGAGATTTGTGGTACATAGGCGTGTGGGGTATCATTACCCACTAAAATTTGGACTTTGAATCGATTGGAATGGGTCTGGGACCCGCCATACTCACTGTTTCCCCCATTTTCCCCATGTTGAAGAAATGAGTGTCCATGCGCCTGGTCCGAGGAATAACCAACACTTGTGTAAGAATTTGCAGCGTTTTGTTTTGCCATCTGCCCTAAGGTTGATCAAGCCCAGCGGATGATTCTGATAGCCTGTCTCCTTGCCTCCCCGCAATAATTGCAGTCAGGAGATGCATGCACAACTTGATCAAGTTACGAGCAATTGAGATTGATGATACCTTTTTACTGTATCAATAGACCGTTAAAACACAACGAATGAAGTATATTTTATTGTTTGAGCGTATGTCTGTTAGCAAAATCGAATAAGATGTTTTATTCATTTTGATATTCTGAAATCGATTAAAATGCATTAACCGCACAGTTACCTAGGTATAGCTATCCATCAGAACGTTGTTAATACAACAACTGCAATTCATCGCAGCAAGGGCCAACGCGAATTTATGGCTTAGCGAGTTCATCGACACCGGTTATCACCTGAGAGTAACCCGTCTATTACATCGACCAATAAAGGAGGAACCAGTGAGAGGAAACGGGTGGGTACCTCCTCAAAAGGTGGAATGCCAAATTGCCTTGGAGTTCACTAGGTACCCTGAGGTAGAAGACACTCCAAGCGTCGTCGTTTTTAATAAATCATCAAGATGGAGATCACGAGAGCCACATTCCTTGGACCACGGGGCACTTCTCACTGGTCTCATAACTAATGTTCGGAAAGTGGAGAGGGGGAGGTGTATTCTTGGTAATCTCTGGATTTTGGCAGCGAGGGCTGTGGTTTAACTGGATTGGTTGATAATCAGTAGGAGCCTAACACCTTCCTTCTGATTCCTCAGCGATTATAATCCTTGTTTATTTTGGTGAATTCAATCAACTATACCAACAATTTAATTCCCTCAACCCCACATAAAGACCCTAACGAATCGTTGAACGAAAACATGTAGTTATCGTGGGATCCTCTACGACGACCACGCCCATACTCATTAAAATATTAAGAGCCTACAGAAGTTTGAAAACATGCTCAACGACTTGCAGGCTCATTCAATTTGAATAATGTTTGTGTTATATTTCACTCGCTAAAAGGGCTACCGTTTGGTTTTGAATTAATATTCACTCTGCCCTTGTGAGGTCGGGTGAACGTGATGAATTCGCGGCAACCGGAGATGAGTCAATCATACATGGGGTGAAAAGGTCCAGATTGAGAATAACGCTATTACATTACTTGACATTCATCAACAGACCGAAAATGGGCACCGTGAGTTCTGTATCGTCAAAAATCAACGAAAGAACACAAAAAGATTCGGACAAATTTGTCAGGAGCGTCAGGCCGATCAGTAGGGCGAACCCACCCCAACCACCGTCTCTCGGCAAATCTAACCAACACGGTATTGAGAAACGCGTTAACAGGACATCCACTTCCACGCCAGCGATCGGATCGAAACAGTCCAAGAAGCCGTTGAGATCTACTTCAAGCAGGTAAAATACCTATTGTTTCATTAAATTATAGACGCTTTTATCACGGATACAAGAGATTTGCTACAAAACATTTTCGTGACCTCATTACAAATTTATGCTCTCTCAAATGAATAATACAGTCGTAGACCTTCAACTTCAATACTCGTGCCAACAACTATCGTATACAGTCCAGAACGCCAGCGGTCATATTGACGCGCTGCTCGGGGTTTTCAAGATTAAACGGGCTTGCGTACTTCTTTTTGTGGCCATAGCAAAGTCGCGCGGAATCCTAGCCGGAGGGTTTTTTTATTTGCATTCTCAATTTTGCCCTCACACTAAGTTTGGATCACCCGATCGCGTCAGCCACTGAAATATCAAAACTCCCTGACGGTCAATATCGTTGTTCACTTTGAAATGTTTCAGCGCTCCCAGGCTCAAGACGTATCAGGGCTTTGGGGGGTGTAATATTCAGAATCATTGGGACGCAATGGCCAACGAGTCTAGAATTAGACTTCCAGTGCACAAGAAGTGGAGAAAATATTGAAGAATGAAGTAATGATTGACTGCGTTGATTCAGTCAATGTCTTCACTAGAAACATACTTGAAATAAAGTTAATACTCTCTTTCTTGGCATAAAAATGTATTGGAGCAGTGGTAGTTACAAAAATGGAGGAGTATCGACCTCGACTGGAACTTGTACTCTTGACCAAATCCACAAGGATAGCTACTCGACCTGGACGTAGAACGCCTCCGCACCCAGGCGTTAAAATCTGCTGCTAAACATCACCAATACCTAGAAGTTGGTTTTAGGATATAAAAAACTCATTTCAGTTGACGAGAACACTTTATTCAAATGGTGGAAAATGACATGTACATAGTAATAAACTACAACGTGCTCAAGTTTCTAGGATGAAATGAAGTTAGCGATGTAGGCGTGGTGGCAAGCACCTGAAAAATTGACGTTTACAGATGAGCGAAGTAGGGGGAGTGGAGCATGTTGGACGGGATGATCGAGGCTGAGGGGACAGGCTGAGCGTAGTGACTGTAGGGTGTCACATATCCAGAGTAAGGCAGATTGTATCCATAAGGAAGAACCCGGCTGACGTCCCTTTTTGCCCTGAAGACCGAAGAAGACTCAGGAATCTCCATCATTGCTTTGTTATAAGCCGCTTCAAAGTCCATTTTTGCTTTCTTGACCTAAAAAAGGAAATAACCCGTGTTTCAGGGAGGGCGGGGACCAATGTGTTAATGAAATGAGCTATGACTGCTTACTTCCGGAGTATCCTCGATAGGCTTAGGGATATTGCCAGACGATCTGCCGATGGAGATGTCGAGAGATGGGTAGACTAAGTTTTGGCCCATGGGAATGATGTTGTGCGATGATGGGATTGCACCTGTAGCGTATGATGAAGGCACGTATCCGCCAATCGGAGCTCCGTGAATTGCTGGATACGAATACGGCAGGATTGACGGGTGGGCTTGAGGAGCGACGATACCGTACCCCATGGTGAGAAGTTGAGGGTCGGCGACCGCAGCTCCGACTAGAGCGAGGACAGCCTATGGGGAGACAATAATCAGTGGATTCAACACGATCGTATGTATACCGAACTGCAAACAGAACCAAATGACTCAGAAACTGTTGTTGCAGGTTCATTGTAGGTCCAGTGAAGAAAGCGACGTGATTCAAAATTGTCAATCATTTCTTCGCACATGAAAGTAGGTGAGTAAACAAAGATCATTCGGAAGCATTACTAAAAATTTGAGCCGAATCGGAGAGGTTGACAATTTGCATGAAAACATAGGTTGATTATTCAAGGAATAACCAACCAAAATCAACGGTCTGAGTAAAAATTTGGACGGAAAGAACCAATTTAAAACGGTTAATGACATTAGTGAAAAATATACCAATACTATTTCAGGATATTATATTGAAAGAACACAGAGTGGGTGCGTCGTTGATTTCAATTTTAAAGACTTCTATGGAACTACTGCTACAACTCCTCCTCCTCTATGGAAGCTATGATCCAGGCATCAGTTCAAAACCAAAAACCGCCTAAACGATGATTACGTTTGCAATTTGTAGTTAATTAATATTGCTCATAGAACAAACAAACAACGTGAGAAAAAAAATCCATGCCAAATGTTTTCAAGATACGTTTATGGATTTCCAACTATGTAGTGGAATGAACATGCAGTCTTATAATACGGATTTTTACAGAAGGAGAACGTTTTGTGATACGTTAGTTCTAAATACGATTCCACTTACCAGGACAAACATTATTGAATCGATTGGAGAAGTCTGATGCACCAAACCCTTTCGCGGAGCATTTATAGGAAACGACAGCAAACCACCTCACAAAATAAAACAAAAAACAAGTCCTTTTCCATGATTTTTCTTACGGAGGGCGAGAAGGAACGGACGAGGCCACGCCCTACAGGACAAAACAGTGGCTATCACCGAGACAGAGTGAGTAAATCGCGGCAAGACCACAAAAGAACAAGTCGCAACCAACTCTTGCAAGGAAAAAAACCCGTGAGCCAGTAAGAGGCTCTTCTACCTATTTGAACCTTGATGAGATTTGTGGCGACTTTACTCTACAGCATTTTCTCAGCTGAGCTTTCAGCAGATGAAGTCCGCGCAACTATCGAAAGCAAACCCAAAACCACTTGAAGTCTCATCTTAACTTAGGTAGGTACTGTAAGAAATTGCGAATAAGCTGCAGTGATCTCTTTTATCTGTAGAAAGCACATGATTCGACTCAGCTCGCTTGCTACTGAATGTCAAGCAAAAAGAAAATGAACTGAATACTTTAATTTCGTACCTGTCTAAATTATAGCTCAAGGCAACAACCTGTCCACCTAAAAGGTATTTCATTCGAAATTTGAATTAATCTGAAGCCTGATTGAGCTGCCCAGTGTCCTAGGAAAAAATGAACAGTCAAACATCAAATTAGGTGGCTCCTGGGCAAGCGGCACGTTGGTATAATGATTCTCTAGGTACTCCGTTACTTGAAAAGGAAGAATACATTTTTGTCTCAATACAGCTACTCGAATTTCCATACGTCCCCGGAATTGTCTTCGCACCAGTGTTCATTTCCCAGGCTTGATCTCTTTCCATTAGCAATCCCATCTGTCTGCATAACAATGAGCGGACCCGACCCCAGTCTTCGGGATAATATTTATCATGGTCGGTCGAGCGAGTTCGTCGAACGAGTTTTATTTTCGAAAATGTCTCCACCAGGGACTTGCCCCTTTCTCAGCCGCACCCTAGGAGATGTCCTTGAGGTCGTGAAGCACTTCGGTCGAATGACAGTCCTCATAAGTAACCAGATTGTATTGGCCGTTACCTACTCGTCCTTTTTCGAAAATAATATCCTGCATACATAAATTATTTTTAAGCTGAGGAGCACGGTTGTGGAATGAGAATATAGGGAGCTAATCATCAGGCGTCAATTCGTACAAGAAAGGAAAAAAATATAATAAATTCTGATTACCGAATGAGTACTTCCCGCTTGCATGTTTTGTAAGGACAATGTGTGAGGAAGCTTGTTGGCAGACACTACCAATTCATAATCTGAGAAAACGAGGAAGGGTACCAACTCCAAAATCAAATTTTACTACAAACCATGCGTCAGAACTATGAATACAAAAAAATCTGCAAATTCTTACACACGGGTTGGTTATTCCTCGAATGGGGGAAACAGTGGGTGTGGCGGGTCCCAGACCCATTCCAATCGATTCAGGGTCCAAAATTTAGTGGAATATGATACCCCACACGCCTAGGCACCAGAAATCCTGACACATACAAAATGGGTGGATACATACCCATTTTGACCCATAACTTCTTCCGGTGGTTGCCAATCGTTCTGGGACACACATCATTGAATTCAGCGTCCAAAATTTAGTGGAAAACTATACCCCACACGCCTAGATAGCAGAAATCCCGAAAACACATATTCAAAATGGGTAATAAATACCCAATTTGACCCATAACTTCTTCCAGTGGGTGCCGATCGTTCTGGGACCCATTTAATTGGATTCAGTGTCCAAAATTTAGTGTAAAACTATACCCCACACGCCTAGGTAGCAGAAATCCCGAAAAAACATATTCAAAATGGGTAACAAATACCCAATTTGACCCATTACTTCTCTTGAACTTTCTTGGTGAGAAAATGGGAATTATAACTCGCGGATCACAATTTGAACAAAATGTTTTTGTACTCACTTTCTTACAACTCTAGAAGATGGAGTGACTTGAGACTTAAATGAACAGAGCTGCAAACCCTCATGACCACTAACAGTCTAAGGAGAGCAATATGTAGTTCGTATGTTACATGGAATGTATAAGATATTCCATCAACTTTCTCCAGTGGGTGCCAATCGTTCTGGGACCCGTTTCATTGGATTCAGCGTCCAAAATTTTGTAGAAAATGACACCCTACTCGCCTAGATCGCCCAAAATCTCGAAAATCCATTTTTCAAAAAACACATTTTGACCCCTACCCCCCCCCAAATTTGGTCCGATCGGGCTGAAAAGTTTCGAGGACCCGTCTCGGCAGGGAACAGACCCCTGACCCAAATTTCAGATTTTTAGAAAATTTTCTACTACCAAAAACGGCGCGGAACATGGACGGCGTACGGCGTACGGCGTACGGCGTACGGCGTACGGCGTACGGCGGACGGACATTGACCTTTTTTGATCAGGACATCATGAAACGTCCAGAAAAAAATTTTGAGTCAAATCGGAGAGGTTGACCATTATCATGAAAACATAGGTTGATTATTCGAGGAATAACCAACCAAAAGCTAACTGCGGATTACGGGAAGATAGAGTGAAGAGTACGTTTAGGGAATCTAGCCGAATATTTCTTCCTCTTCATTCCTACCTATATCCTTCTTCAATCCTTTTTGCAAAAATTCGACGACCTCGTTGCGGAATGGAAAATAACTTGAAGGGCTTGTTTATTGAAACGTTTTCAGCGTGCTCTGTTGGGGGCGGGACCTATCACAACCTGTGAGTCACTCATGATGATTTCCTTGTCGATCACCACCGAATAGAGAGAACTGGAGACAGACGCATCGCTTGAAGCCGCCGCAGATGAGTGGAAGTAAACAACATGGGATCTGGAGAACAATCAAGAGGAGGGCAAGGGAGAACACCTACAAACAGAGAGCCCTTCTATCAACGATGGACATCTTATTTCCACAAACGGGTAATAGTAATAGAGACCTGAGCTGGGGTTCAAACACTTCCGTCTGCCTGTTAAGCATGTTATAGGACTTTCATTCTAGGACTTCATTCATCCCCAAACCTCAGTAGTTGGAACCTTATTTGAGTGATTAGATCAGGGTGAGAGCAGCTTGCTTTTGGCAGCTTTACAGTTTGTACTTAAGGGGGCGTCAGACACTTTTGTGATACCGCTTCCGGGCCCTCCACACATCAGGGTTGTGCAGCTATGCCTATGTGACTCCTTTTCGTGGACTTGTAGTCATATTGTAAAGGTGACCTTTTTCACCTTTTGTGTTGGAGTGGTCGGTCGGGTTGGGTGATTTATACCTGCTAAACGGAACCAGATGGGGTTCCCTTCGAGGCGACCGAAGTCTTCACGACACAAGCGAGGCTCTAGTCCTGGAGACGTTTCAACCCGATCAGGTGGGGTAGGCCTTTGGGGGTGGCAAGTGGTGCGACAGCACCAGGCCCCGCACTAACAGGGCTCGCCGGGGCCCCGCGGGTGTCGAATAAAAATATATAATATATTACGAATAACGGCCACGTGAGTGATTTTGTGACTTCGCGAGGGGCCTCAAATTTTTCCAAATTTATGTGGAGTGGAAAAAATCATCAAACACTGAGATTCCTCCCCTTTCCTTTCCTCTTTGTTCTTTTTGTACGGAATTGTTACCGCTCCCGCTAAATTATTATCGCTCCAGTTACATTTGTACATTATGACCACAACGTCAGGCCCCACAACGGCTGCACAAGGCCCCGCTCACCAGTAAGGCCGCCTCTGGGGGTAGGGGTCAAAATGTGTATTTCGGAAATGGATTTTTTAGATTTTTTGCAATCTAGGTATGTGGGGTATCATTTTCCACTAAATTCTGGACGCTGAATCCAATTAAATGAGCCCCGGAACGGTTGGCGCCCTCTGGATGAGGTTATGGGTCTAAATGGGTACCTATCTACCCATTTTGAATGATCCTAGATCGCCCGAAATCTCAAAAATCCATTTTTCAAACACATTATGACCCCTACCCCATCCAAATTTGGTCCAATCGGGTTGAAAAGTTTCGAGGACCAAGTAGAGCCATGAACGGACACCCCTGACCAAAATTTCAGATTTTTAAAATAATTTCTACTACCAAAGTCGGCGTAGACGGCGTATGGACATTTGCTAATTTTGATCTAGACACCTTGAAACGTCCAGAAATTTTTTTTGGGACAAATCGGAGAGATTTACTTTTTGCATGAAAACATAGGTTGATTATTCAAGGAATAACCAACCTAAAACGCTGCAAATTTTATTTTTTTATTAAAACGTTTTTCTTAACCCGCTTTCTTGTTTGTTTGTCTGTTTGTCCGCGAAATCTTTCAACTCAAATTTCGACCATTTATCGGCAATCTATAGTTCTGAAACTTTACATATAGATCAGAACCAGATGACAATGCAATATTATAATACTTTGATGATGATTTAAAGAGCTTCTTGAGTAATTTCAATAAAATAAAATTATAAAATTATATATCACTAGGTTGGGACCCGTCAACAATGACGAGAGAAAAATGTAACGTTAGTCCAAAGGTTGTCCAATCCCTCTAGAATGTGTTGGAGATTGAAAAAGGTAAACAATGGATTAACCCCCCCCCCCCCCCGCCCGGGGGAGTATATGCATTGTTTATCGAGGTTCTTCAATAAAATTTTACGATTACAAATTTCTAACGAACAAAACTAAAAAGTAGAAAATAATTTTCCTATGATCCTGGCAGAATTTCTGAATAAATTGGTCACATTATGGTAACAGACTTTATAACAATTTCCAATTCTTATAAAACGAAAAACGTTGGGCGCATGTACTCAAACATCAAGATCTTTCTAATACGCTCACATTTCTATAAAATGAAATTTCTTTATATTAATTCAGTTGACATAATATTCAGTTAATACAGTTTCACGGAATTGAATTGTGAACATTAGAAATCATTTGATAATACTAATACTATGCAATAATACTAATCATCATTAACGAATTCAAAATTTTTCATATAAATGAACATTAAAATCATGATTTCTACAATAATTCTTCAAATACATATTTGTTACATAATTTTGCAGAAATAAAATTTTACTTTAAATGAATTAAATATATTCATAAGTTACTATGAAAATGTTTCATTTACAATCACAATTAGTGATTTATAAATAATATAATCATATGTTCAATTATATTAATAATTATCCTAGATAATTTGTAAAATTAATATATTGTCAGAAAAAAACAGTAGTTTAGTATTACCTCATATAAATCTCATATTTATATGATTCTAAAATGAACATTCATAATAATAATACAAAATGCGCCCAACGTTTTTCGTTTTATAAGAATTGGAAATTGTTATTAAGTCCGTTACCATAATGTGACCAATTTATTCAAAAATTCTGCCAGGCTCATAGGAAAATTATTTTCTACTTTTTAGTGCATAAAATAAAATATTTATAAAATATTAATAAAATATTTTGACATTTCGGAAGAACCTGGACAAATTATGGAATCTCAGACATTGCGCCAGAAACGGAATTCCTATGTAATCAGACACAAGGTCATGGGAGTGCTAAAAAAAAATTGTGTCTCCGTTTCACGATGTCTCATAAAGAAATCAATCATGGGTAACGAGGAGGTAGTAGCAATTAGGAATGATGATGACGTTTCAACGTAGGTTACCGGTTGTTTTTGTATAGAGATACGTAGGTTGGTTCAAAGGTAATGTGCACTTCCATCGCGGGTTTCGTTGGCCTCCATTCGTCCCGTTTGAGTTCCTCTTCAATCCGCTAGATAGCAGTCAGTGAGGGTCACTTTTTCAAACCTAGTTTATGAACAGATTAGGTAGTTGTGGGTGCCCTTGATTAGAATACTGACATTTTCCATGATAATAACAATGATTATATTCATGTATATCTTGAAAATCAAATCGTGAATGATGAGGATGAACCAACGTCTACGATAAGAATTGACGTTGCCGTAAACATCATCGCGCGCTGTCATAGGAGCATCACCGGGTTCCATGGACACCCCGATACTCCCTCCTTATAAAGGAAATTTTTGCATGGCCCGATAGATGCAACAGGCAACTGTTGCCGTCGAATCGGGGCTGAGTCTGTCTGGATGGGTACAAGTTTATTAAAAATGAAATATTTATTAGTGATGCGACATCGACGGAAAACATCGATGTTTCTTGACATCGATGTTTTTGAACTATACCATCGATGTCAAGTGGAAACATCGGCCAAAAACATCGATGTTTTAAACATCGATGTTTGGGTTGAAACAGTTGGAATAAATTTTCGGTAAAAAAAAAAAAAACATAGAGAGCTGGTATTCTTTTTTTTTTTCAAATAAAATAACTCCATCCACTATTATCCCTACGCTACTACACTTCCTTATTGGATATTTAATGCTATTACACGCATGATAAATCAGATAAATTCCGTGGTGAATAAGAAAAGTGCCTACTTCATAATTTCAGATGTCTACAGGAACTAGGGAGGCATTATAATTTATTAGAATGAGATGACAAACCTTGTTTATTGAAGGACAAAAAACGTTACAAAAATAGTAGGCACATAAAAAAAGCAGTCAAACACATTTTTATATAAATTTCAAATATTTATTCCCCAGTACTTCTTATTTACTGAACGAAGGAAAAGGAGCTTGTCCACCTTATCCCCGCTCAACCGACTCCTCTTGCTCGAAACGATACCACCTGCAGCAGAAAACAATCTCTCCGACGGCACTGAGGTGGCAAGGACAGTCAAGTATTTCTTGGCCAGTGTGAATAAAGTGGAGTAGTGGTGTTGGCTCTCATTCCAAATCTGAAGTGGGTTGGATTGGCTTGGGTTTCTCGATGAAAGTGGGGATTTCAAGTACAAGGCTAATTCGGGGTGCAATGGAGCAAACGAATCAACCCCTTCCATCACTTTTGCTTTCTTCTTCAATTTCCATGAATCTTGAACAAGTTTGTCATGGTCGTCCCACAAACTGAAATGGCCAGTGTCAGTCTCATTAGTACCTGCAGATGGAGGTGATGAGTGATCACGATCAGATTCAGAAGATTCTTCTTCTTTCTTCAATTCTGTTGAAATTTTCTTAAGAGTAGCTGCTAAAGCCGTTTTATCTTCAAAATGAAGGGTCTTGAAGCGTGGATCCAATATAGTGGCAATCGGAAAAAAATGTAGTTGTTCGATTTTGCTGAACCTCTTATCCCATTGAACCAGAAGTGATCTTTTAACTTTTTCTCCCAATGCACTTGTAATTGTGACTTTATCGATGTTTTTCTTAAGCAATTTAACCATTGGGATCACAACGCTTGAGGTGACGTACTTCTCTCCAGACAGGTCTTTGGTCGCAGATTCGATTGGTCTGAGCAAAAGTAACAATTCTAAGAGGAATTCTACCTCATCTGCTTCCAACATCTTCGGTGCAGAGGAGTTGAAGGCTATGATGCAGCTAACTTGTTCACGAAGGTAGAGAAACCTCTCAATCATGTAATATGTCGAATTCCAACGAGTGGGAACTGACTGAATCAATATTTTTTTTATCCAAATCCTTGGTTTTTCTTCTCAATTCATCGCTTCCAACAACACTCTGCTTGAACCACTTAACAATACCTTTTACTTTATCAAGGATAACTTTCAATTCCGGTATTTCTTCAGATTCAATGGTTTTCTGAGCCAAAAGATTCAGCATGAGGGCAAAACAATGCGAGTGCTTTTTCTTGCCAAACGCGATTTCAACCCCTTTTCCCATGTTACTGGCGCCATCTGTCACAACCAACAATACCTTCTCTTCTTTTAAGCCCCAATCAGAACAAATGTTTCTAAGAATATCAGCAATATATTGTCCAGTGTGACTTTCCACAAGCTCTTTGATGCCAATGATGATGCTCTCAGTTTGGAGTTGTGAATCGCGCTCAATTACAAAGTGGGCTGTCACTCCCAAGAAACTTTTAGTTTGATATCCTTCTGTCCAGATATCCGTTGTCAAACAGAAGTAATCAACTGTTGACAAATCTTGTTTGACCAGCGTTGATATTAGGTCATATTTCTGGTCCAACATAGAGTCTATTGTTCTTCTTGAAGGAATGGTGTAGAGGGGAGCACTTACTTTAATGAGGTACCGAAAGCCTTCGTCTTCGACAATGGAGATTGGTTGGTCATCTCTGCAGATCATGAATAATATAGCATCGGATAATTTTTCTTTCTTTTCACCTCCTTCCTGATAAGCAGCTGCGGCAGATATCACCTCGGGTAGAGATCGTTGACGGGGTTTTGACGAAGCAGAAGTTGCAGAATGTATTGAGGATGTTGAGGAGGACGCTACGGGTTCAGTCACAGCAACTGGATCAGAATTCGGATTGTCTGGGTCCAACAGTGGTACAGTCTCATCAACTGTTTTGTTTTCTTGAAAATGTTTGACATAAACTTCTTTATGTTTGTACTTGAGGTGTACCACTAGATTCGTGGTATTTCCACATGATTTCAGGCTTTTATGGCACAATTGACACTTGGACGTAGTCCCTGAAACGCGTTCAAAAAACCTCCACACGATACTTTTAGGAGGCATTTTAACACACAAACTAACACAACACACTAAGACAAAACGCAGGAGTTGGTGTTTGTTTTGCTCTGCCCACTGGAAGAAGATGACGATGAAATAAAAGAAAAAGAATAAGGAACGTCTTTCACTGTCTTGGCGGCATCTTGCCGTTTAGGACAAAACATCGAGTGAAACATCGGTAGGAAACATCGATGGTAGAAAAAACATCGGCATCCAAACATCGATGAAAAAAACATCGATGTCGATGTCGCATCACTAATATTTATGAAAAACGTTGTTTTTATAAAAGTTTTTTTATTCATGTACTTTTTCACATGGGTTGGTTATTCCTCGGTTCAGGCGCTTGGAGACTCATTTCTTCAACATCGGGAAAATGGAAACAGTGGATGTGGTGGGTCCCGGACAAATTCCAATCGATTCAGCGTCCATAATTTAGTAAAAAATGATAACCCACACGCCTGGGTACCAGAAATCCCGAAAAAACATATTCCAAATGGGTTATTATTGATTCAAAAAGTCTATCGTCTACAGGTTCTTCTTGGATCGATGGCTCAGAAACTTAGTTTGAAATCATTATTATTGTAATCGACTCACCCTTGGTTGTAGTTGAAGGAAAACACTTCAGAATTCTTATGACACGTTTTAATGTACAATAAGTAGACACTTGATCAGAGAGAACCGGAAACAGAACGTGAGATTTGTAAGAGACTTTAGAGGCGTATATACAGCAAGGGAGTTGGAATACAACTGGGGTGAGGAGTGGGGCAGGTTGCCCATGCGAGTCTTATCCACAGCCTTCTAAATAAAGCTACAAGAGCGAAAACAGTTCACCCTACTTTTGACATTCTGATGCATATTATCAATTCAGATAATGAATACAAAAAAGAGACATTAAAGTAAAATATCATTCAATAAATTTTGGTAGGAAATCAACGCAGAACGAAGAGAGTGATCTGGGCCTCTTTTGAGGAAATACATCGAGTCATAATAATCGATATCGTTCAAATATCGATTCTTGTATTGAGTATTTTCACACTCCCTCCATTTCCAAAAAAAGAGGCGGAGGGCATTTTAGGTTCTGGAGGCATTCAGGGTTACGCAGCTGAAGATAGCGCTTGGGACTGGAGGCAATTGAGTCGAGACTTTTCTTGAGCTGCTTCTAGAACGAGTCATAGGTTGAGACTGAAAGAAGTCCATTACTTCGGAACATCAGTGTAATCCAGTCTATGCCCAGGATTCCTTGGTATCTGAAACATATCACATTTCAGCAGTAATATCTGTTATGAGAGCTTTTCTGAATTGTCCAAATTTATCTAATGAGAGGGCCTTAGTAAATATATCGGCAATCTGCTGATGGGTGGAAACCCATTCAATAGCAATTTTCTTTGATTTGAACAATTCATGTACATAATGCATTGAGAGCTTAACAACATGCTTTAGAGTCTTAGATTCATTAGTCATAGCTACAGCAATTGCTGGTGCACAGTCACTTCTTAACGTTGGAATAATTTCCAAGTTGACTAAAAATTTGTAGATACTATTGACACTCACGAGTTCCTTGCAAGTGTCAGACATTGCGACGTATTCAGCCTCACAGGTTGACAATGCTACGTGCGATTGCTTTTTAGATCTCCAGGAGACAAGATCTCCAAAAGCGTAAACTGCATATCCAGTGGTTGAACGACCACTCAAGGCACTGGTGCCTAAGGATGAGTCAGAATATGCCACAATATCTTCGGTTTTACCCGTGAACATTATTCCATAACTTTTAGTACCCTTTAGATATTTCAAAATTTTAAGTACTGATTCCCAATCAGAGTCAGTGTATCCAATCTGTTTCCTGCTCAAGAAATTTACAGCAAACGAAATATCGGGTCTGGTCGAGTTTTGTATATATAACAACGATCCTATCAATTCCCGATAAGGTACAAGTGGAGAGTTTTCATTATTGGATTCCAATTGGCTATTTAGAGAACATGTAGTTGAAGACATTGGAACTAAACTAATTCTCGCTTCAGGATTAAGAAATTTCTCGACTAACGCTTCTATCATGGATTTTTGATGAATAAAGAGGCATTTTTCTGATTCCTTGCGAACTATTTCAAAGCCTAGAAATTTCTTGGGAGTCCCCATGTTTTTAAGTTTAATTTCTTTTTGTATAGCTTGGATTATTTCATCAGCTTTATTTTTATTATTTGAGGCTAATAGGCAATCATCAACATAAATAATCAGTAAGACAATGTTGAAATCATCCTTGAGCTTGAAGATACATGATTGAAATGGATACTTCTCAAAATTCAGCCCACATAAGACTTCACTGTATTTCTTATACCACAAATTTGGCGAGACTTTGAGACCATACAAGGAGCGTTTCAGCTTACACACATGAGTTTGTGCAATATTAGAAGGAACATCAGTAAATTCAGTTACCCCTTCCGGAACATACATGTAAACTGGTTTTTCGAGACTTCCATGAAGAAATGCAGTGGTTACATCCAGTTGAAATAGGTGGAGGTCATATTTGTTAGCTATTGACAGAAAAAGTCTAACATCACTGAGTCTTGCAACTGGAGCAAAAACTTCTGATACCAAATAGTTATTTGAGTCAGCAAATCCCTTAATGACAAGGCGACTTTTATATTTATAAGTCCCATCATTTAGACTTTTTCTTTTATGAACCCAACGAGACTTAATAATTTTGGTTCCAGGTGGAATCAGTGATTTTTCCACAAAGTCCCAGGTGTCCATTTCTGCCAGAGACTCCAATTCATCACGGATTGCTCCCTCCCAAAAGTCACAGAGAGGCGATCCCATGGCTTCTTGATATGACTTTGGCTCCACAAAACTACTTTCTTTTTGCAGGGCAGCTGTGTCCCTTGGCTCATTATCTGTGTCATCTCCCATCTCAAGTATTTCTGCTAGAGGCTTTGGGTAATCATTAATTCGGTCCCCATAAACAATTGATTCAATACACCTAGCATCACATGAGTTAATTAGAGTCTTATTTTGTTCAGAAAAGATTACATACCCAGTATCATTTATTTCGAGTAGGTAACCCCTTTTGGCATTCGGGGCAAACTTAGATTTGTTGTTCACATCTACATAGTGAACAAGACAACCAAATCTTTTCAAATGCTTGAAACTTGGAGGATAACTTTTGACTTTTTCAAAGGGGCTTATGAAGTTATTGGCAGAGTGAGGCATGCGGTTGTACACCCAGACCACATAACTTAAGGCATGTCCCCAGAAAGAGTAAGGCATATTTTAAATCAGGTACGAACTTTTTGGCGGCTTCCAGATACATTTTTGATGCGTGATTCAATCGAAGGTGCCAGAGGAAACCGGAAGTTTGTATGCGGGGTCGAGATGATTGGATATTTTGAAAATCGAATTGTGAAATTTGATCATTTATGCTTGATCCTGATTCGTTCATCCCAGATGCTACAGGCTCTTCTGAAGTTGATTCTTTTGCATTCGATTCCTCTAACCTTCTCCCTCCCAAACTGACGTGGTCCGATTTTGATTGAATACTACCGGGGCTCCCTCCCTGTTTTGCAACTTTTGTAACATTTAATAAAGAGTCAGATTTAGATTTCTTACAAGACATGTCTTCCACAGGAGGAGCAATTTCCAAATCAATCCACCAGAGATTATTGTGGAATCTACCAGTTTTAATTATATTTCCAGTGGAAACTTGGATGAATTCTACTTTATCTTTTGAAAATAAGACATTTACCCCAGCTTGAGTCATTTTACGGACAGAGAAAAGGTTTGATGCAAGTCCTGGAGAATACAGGACATCTGTCAACTTTGAATGCTGGCCATTATTGACAAAACTTAGATCTCCGCTAAAATTCACTGACAAATCAGCTTCAGAACTGTTATTAGCGCACTTGAAAATTCTAGAACGAGGCAGGCGCCTTATATTGGTTAACAGTTCCCTTGATGCAATTAAGTGATCAGTACTTCCTGAATCCACAACAGCTGAAAAATATGATTTACCTTCAACAAGTTGGAAGACCTGGCCCTTCCCTTGAGACTCGCTCACGTAGTTGATGGTTGCGACGTGTTGTTCTTCTTCATCCGTCATGGCAACCCATGACCCATATGTGGTCGGAGTCTTTTGGACCTATCACGGAAAACACTGAATCAGGGTGATTGTGAAATTCTTGCTCCAACCTTCTGGCTTGGTTATTAGGCATGGAGTACATACGAGGCTTGGATTTCATGATGCTGGATTTCTGCGTGGAAGACGTTTGAGACCTTTGAGCGCCAGATGAGGGCTTATACTTTGGCTTGGACAACTTTGCGGCATTGGGAGTATAGATTTGTGCGGATGCAGGGGTCCCACCAAGAGGGCAGTTGCTAGCAATGTGACCATCCGATTTCTTGCACTTAAAGCATGCTTTCACCCTCTTTAAGCAACTATCAATGTCGTGTCCTCGCTTTTTACAATAGGAACAAAAGACTTTACGATTTTTGAGGCTTAGAGGCTTCAGATACCTTCTTCAAAGGGAAGGCACCAGATCTCCCTGGAATATTCCCCTTTGCCCCAAAACTGCGCCTACCCCGACCTCGTGAAGATGCCACCCGACTTCTAAACATGCTCATTGAGGCATTGTGCGAGGAACCTTGGACCATCCGATGCTGTTCGCCCAGCACCATGTCGCGGAGTTGGTTAAGTGTGAACTTGAACCCATTCATCTCCGCTGAGCGATACGTGGCAGTGTCGGATATCGCACTTTCAAATAAAAGTTTGATGTATTTTGGTGTGAACATGTCAGGATCTATGCTTACAATTTTCTTATGCAACTCGTCAAATCGCCCTAGGAATTCAATCGCTTTTTCGGATTTCATGTCGAAGCGGATTGAATTAAATTCTTCCACTAGGCGACGAAGTTGAAAGTCGGAGCAAGGGTCACAGGCAAGGTTCAATTTTTGGAAAATTTCCCGTGGGTCATTTAGGTCTAGGACTAAGTCCTTAAAGTACTGGGAAAGGGATTCCAGGAGAAAATGGCGGACCTTCCGCTTAATTATATTAATTTCATACGATTTAAATTCTGGTGGGGGAGCCTCATTTGGATCAAGAACGAACAGACACTCTTGACTGTCCAGCTGACCAATGCAGCTGCTCTTCCAGTATTTGAACTGTTCCTCGGATTCTAATTTACCTTCAAGGGGCCTAAATCTAATTAGGTCTAATTTCCTTGCCCTGTATGAGTCATCTCGAGGGGAAGCATAGTCCCTATCTGAACGCTTGGACAAATTTGAGACTGAGTTGGAGGAAGATAGATTAGGTCCAGAAGACCCTGAAGGGGCATTCATATCGACCTCCATAACGAGACTTAGGTCATTAGGTTTTCCCGATGTCATTGCTATAGAGTCAGAGGCAAGGAAGGAGGATTCAGATTTTTCTGCTGAGTCTTTAGCCTGAGAAGGAGTTCCTGATGGTTTGGAAAATACATAGCTTTCTAATGATTGCTGTTTTTCACCCAAAATGGTAAGCTTAGTACTTATCTCGTTCAGGCTTGTAGTCATCTGGTTCTGGATTCCTTCCAGAAATCTGGCAAGAACTCCATCGGAAGTTCTGGCAGCTTGAATCCGGAGAGTCTCGGATTCCAAATCCAGGGAGGCAGGAGCATTAGACGACTCAGGTGCCAGGGGCTGCGAGACGTCCTCTTGGCTGGTTCTAGGAGCCACTGATGAGCCTTGTGGCGGGAGGTTCTTATTGCCGAACATTTGTTGGGCAAGTTCGCCATCGAGGGAGATATCGCTTGCGTTGTCGTTAAAGTCCATCTCCTCTCCAGAAAGACTCATGGTAATATTTCCTGAAACCCAAGGGCAGTATCAATTCACACCGTAACTAGCACATAGTTCTAAATATATCATTCCCGAGTCAAATGAGCACTTTTGGTCGCCAGCGCTGGCTAGAGTCTTGATGACTTATTTTAGGAATTGTAGGTGCATGACAGCGTTACTTCACAACTATTATAGCAAATAACATACGCTATATATAGTATGATATGAGACTTAGGGTGTGGCTTACATAGTAGCAAACGATTCTTAGCCGATCCAAGAAACCAAACCTGTTTTTGAATTTTTGGTCACTATCATTTGTGTGCACGCAACGACCAACAACCGATTTTGTTTCGTTCCATTCACCCGGTCATGAGAATTTAAAGACAATCCAGAAGTGTAGGAGTGACACAATTTTTTAAATCATTATTTCCTTAGTATTCGATGTTGAAGGCCATATTTTCTATTAACATCGATATTCCGATTCATTATTGATTCATTCCTTGCCGCTGTTACTTGCTTCCTCTGAGATCCTATAAATTTTTGAGAAAGGAAAGAAAAATTGTGTATTGCCTATTCCCAGCCGAGCATGCTGTGCGAGCGAATTTCCAGCTGAGGATATGTTACCTTCACACCTGGTCTGTTCATCCCTCAACAGCGCTGGAAAATAGGACCCCTAAACACCCTGACCCAGAGACATTGACTTAGATACATTTGCCGCGATATACTTAATGTGGAATGAGAGAATGCTCTTTGGTATTTTACGAGTTTTTCATATGTGCGTAGCTCTAGTCCTGCGTTGAATACGTGAATCACGAGTTGGTTTCCTTTGAAAAACTCTAACTATTAAACGTTACCCCCCGGCAAGCCAGCCCGATACAGTGCTTGCAGTTGAAAAGTGGCCATTTTGATTGAGGAGAGACTTAACCTTTCAATCGGGTACCCTACATCGCCGTCCTGAATCATGAGTCTTTGTGCACTATCAATCGAAGTCATGAGGCTTGAGGCATTTATTTTGTTAATTTCTTTTCCATTAGGAACTTATATTTTTCTCTTCGGGCGTGCACTCCCAACTTAGATTGATTTCCGGTACAACTCGGGCTAGAGAAACATCGAGGCATCAGACTATCGCACTTTTCGTTGCTCGTGAAATTTGCTGGGCCCAAATTAGCACGAACTTGGTTCAAAAAGAGACTGAACCCTGGGGACAGGAAGGAGCGAATCATATGTACGCGTAACATACAGGGCAAGAGTGGGTAAGCATCCCTGTGTAAAATACCTTTATTTTTTTTTAAACCCTAAACCAGCGAATATCGGAGGCGAACTTCCCAGAATGGACAAATGACCTATCCGACGACGATCTACGTTGGTTTGGATCAACTCCTAAAGCCAGTAGGGGAATTATGAATTTTCGAAGTGCAAAGCGGAAATACAACGAAGCGCTGGTGCAGCCATCTTGAAGTGACCTAACCATCATGGTGGACAGAACACGAGAGTTTAATGGGACGCATTTTCTCATTCCCGGCAAGTCGCATTTTGATTGTTAAATTCCGGAATTGGGCGTTTCCTCGGGTTATAAAATCGAGGTTCCAATGTGACGGCTGGACTTTAAAGAATACCGGGATCCTGCACGAATTCGTATTGATTCAAAAAGTCTATCGTCTACAGGTTCTTCTTGGATCGATGGCTCAGAAACTTAGTTTGAAATCATTATTATTGTAATCGACTCACCCTTGGTTGTAGTTGAAGGAAAACACTTCAGAATTCTTATGACACGTTTAATGTACAATAAGTAGACACTTGATCAGAGAGAAACGGAAACAGAACGTGAGATTTGTAAGAGACTTTAGAGGCGTATATACAGCAAGGGAGTTGGAATACAACTGGGGTGAGGAGTGGGGCAGGTTGCCCATGCGAGTCTTATCCACAGCCTTCTAAATAAAGCTACAAGAGCGAAAACAGTTCACCCTACTTTTGACATTCTGATGCATATTATCAATTCAGATAATGAATACAAAAAAGAGACATTAAAGTAAAATATCATTCAATACATTTTGGTAGGAAATCAACGCAGAACGAAGAGAGTGATCTGGGCCTCTTTTGAGGAAATACATCGAGTCATAATAATCGATATCGTTCAAATATCGATTCTTGTATTGAGTATTTTCACAGTTATAGATACCCAATTTGACCCATAAGTTCTTCAAGTGGGTGCCAATTGTTCTGGGACACAATTTGTTGGATTCACAGTCCAAAATTTAGTGGAAAACGATACCCCGCTTGCCCAATCTCCAAAAATCCAATTTTCAAAAACACATTTGATCCCCCCCCCCACCTACACCCAAATTTGGTCCAATTGGAAAGTTGATGAGATACCTTTTCACACTGAGCAAGTGTCTGTAACCATATGAAAACCAAGAATGGGTCATTTCTCTATGAATAAACCCAGAAAAAATGTTTACTATTCATCTTGAAGAGGTCAGGTAATTTCAACAGAAAAGAATGAGTTTCTCTCAGGTAACCAGGAAAGGAAAACCCTTTTTCACCCTCTCTCTCTCAGCTGTCCCTTCAAGGGGGTCTGTCGACGCAACTCGATCTAGCGGCTGACGGCCGAACTGTCGCCGTTGGCCACCCTACCCCGCCAGGCCCATGCCACACGGCCTGATTTCCCAAAAGCTTTCCCAATTTTTTGAAGCTCCTGTTTGAAAATTCAGACTTTTTTCTTTCGCAATATCCTTCTAAGACTTGTTGTTGTTCTCTAACAGATGATTCAACTGCCAACTTCTCATAACTTCAAAGTTACGAAATTTAAAATTTAAAATTTTGAAAATATTTCATTTGTTTATAGGCTAGAGAAATTTCACAAGTCTTACGAGCATATTGCAAAAAGAAAAAGTTTAAATTTCCATACAGGAGCTTCAATAAATTGGGAACACTTTGCAAGGAACTGTCTGTCGCCCCCTTAACAAACCATTGGAAACCTGGCGTTATTTCGTCAAACGTGACTGGCAGGAGAAAGAAACTGTTGAAACTTCATTGAAATTTGGTTCTGATCGTGCCTACGCAAATACGAAAGGCAGTTTTTAAACCATTAACATAATATTATGCGTATGGGAAAGAACAAAGCATGTAGCCTATAATTTCCTCTACATCTCTAGTTTTGGCGCTGTCCACAAAATTTAGTGGATAATAATACCTCACAAACCAAGATTGCCAAAAATCTCAAAAATCCATTTTTCAAAATACACATTTCGACTCCTAGCCCGCCCAAATTTGGTCCGATCGGGCTGAAGAGTTTCGGGGACTGACCTAGGCCGGGAACAGCCCCTGACCCAAATTCCAGATTTTTAGAAAAATGTCTACTACCAAAAACTCGGCCCTCTGGGCCTCGCCAGGGGGCAAGCCCCCTGGACCCCCGTCTGCTTTCCGCTTAGAGCCTACGGCTAAAATCCGATAAACATGGACCCATGTTTTAGCCGTCTGCAATCGGAATGTCTATTACGAATGTCTATACGAGGTGACTGATGACTCACTACTACCTTACAAGGAAGTAGGTACGGTATTTTCTGATGACTCACTACTACCTTACAAGGAAGTAGGTACGGTATTTTCTTCTTGTCTTATAAAACCCCGTGTGACAGGAGCGTCTGGGGGGAGTACCGAGCCGAGCGGCTTCGGCCATTTCCGGCCCTCCTCGGCTCAATATCACACACCATCGCAATTCTTCCCCTTTGGCGCTCGTTTCAAAAAAGCGTGCTCCCTCGTTCAACGTCAACAATTCTCTCTTTATCGGGGATTTTGGTAGAATAGGAACTTACTACCTACTAGCCTAAAAAAATTATTAGGAAAATGTGTTTCAGCAAACAAGCTAAAATTGGCTCACACAAATTTTGAACATATCTGTAACTCACCCAAAACACGTTTCCAGCAGTTCACATTAGTTTAAAAAAGATATGTAAGATATGTAACTATAAGGTCATTTGTAAAATTTGTATTATTGTTTATATCTGTAGTTTCACCTATTTTCAGGCTCTACCCTTATAAGGCCCAAGACTGGTATCATGATGGAAGTCTTTTTGTAATGCAGGGCACTGGCTTAGATTTTTTAGTATCTCTTTCAATTCCAGTTTTCCAACTGAAAAAATCAGCGTGGTTGTCAAAATGCAATTCCTTGTCGGATAAACGTACGCCATGAGCGCCAGATATGTGCTCAATGAGATCACCACGACAGGTCACTACGGAACTACACATATTACAATTCAATGAAACAGAAGTGTGCTGTTTCTGGCATCCTCGACTGCTTTGCTGGTGACGATCCAGATTAAACTGTTTGTCGGTGACATGGTTGCAGTTCTTGCACTTAGGCATCACAGGAACGGAATAATAACGAATAACTAAATTAAATGGAATAGTAAACACGGAATAGTTAACGAATAAACTAAAACACTAGAAGCGAACGAGAATGAACGGAATAACGAACAACGAAATAATTACGAATAAACTAAAACACGGAACTAGTAAATGGAATAGTAAACACGGAATAGTAAACAAATAAACTAAAACACTCGAAGCGAACGTGAATGGTGACGTTGTGAAGAAACTATAAGTTCGTTCATCTATGTTGTGAAGATTCAAGATAAGGGAGAGTTGATACAGACAGGTTGGGCCGAGGAGGGCCAGAAATGGCCGAGGTCGCTCGGCTCGGTACTCCCCCCAGACGCTCCTCCGTGTGACACTCCCGCGTGTGAAACGCTGCAAATTCTTACACAGGGGTTGGTTATCTCTCGAACTAAGCGCATGGAGACTCATTTCCTCAACATGGAGAAAATGGGGGAAACAGTTGGTGTGGCGGGTCCCGCACCCATTCTAATCGATTCAGGGTCCAAAATTTAGTGGAAAATGATACCCCACACGCCTAGGTTCCTACATTGTCGAAAACACACATTCAAAATGGGTAGATTATTCAAGGAATAACCAACCAAAAGACCTTCCATGACAGAGGATTTGGCTGATAAAGTAGAGAAACCAACAAAGAAGAAGCTGACGAAGAAGGTTACAGTTTAGCGGGTTACTAAAGTAACCTCCTCACTCATGCTTGTCCGTTTCCATTGTTTATGTTTTGTGTTATGATTTGGGCTGTTGTGCTAATGTTATTGTCGGCTTTTCTATTTTGTAACTTTCACGTCGATTGCCTTGCGTTTCAAATTGATATTTGAAAATTGGTCATGTGATCTACAACTTGTAAAGAACGATCGACTCTTGTGGTTTCAATCAAAAGTACGTAGAAGAACCCGCCTTGCATTTTGTCTATTTTGTTCTTATAGAAGAGACTTTGTAACTGTCCGCTTACGATCACGATATTCACTTCTACAGAGATTCATTCTGATGACAATGGCCTGCAGTGCAGATGATGACAACGAAGAGCTCTCCAATGAGATCAAAACGTTGCTGTGAGTATTGTACGAGTACAATGTGCCTCTTTTTACCTAAGTACATAGAATCTTTTTCTTGTAGAGAGGCTGTCCGGAAGTACTTCCACCTCCGAGTAATATAACCCATGCGTGCTCACGCATTAAGTTTTTTCTTTGCAGATCTAATGCCCCTCGGTATCTTCCTGCGCCCTTTGAGGATATTTTGCCCTACATTGATAAGCACTCCATCACAGCGAGAATGTTTAGGAACGAATATTTGGCTGCAAAAGACGGTGAGGCGATGAAGGGAAAGATGATGGTTCTTGCTAAGAATGATGTGAGTCATTCATTCTCAACTCGAAACTAGTGCATGATATGATTTAGTCTACATCTTGGTCATATTCATTGCCGATGATAGTTATAATTCAAACGTTGAAGCTTTCGTGGAATTCATTCTTACAGCAGAAAGAAAAAAGTGTTCATTTGAACCTGTACCATATACCGCTTCCGCGTAACCGGTCATTCTTTTCGTGTGAGGAAATGCAGGAAATGTACATGGCTTACAAAGCTTCATTGGGCGGTTGCGCTCTGACAGGACCACAAAAGGCATTTCTGATGGTAAGTAGATTGACCTTACTTCCAAATGATAAACGAGGATATAGTTCTGCTGCTAGGTGTACTTCCTACTCAAGTGTATTGAGCCAGATTTAGGTGGTTGTAGGGGTTTGGTGTGAGAAAATTATTATTATTTTTTCACATTATTCACCTACTTTTAAAAAATTTCATTTTGAATTCATTTGAATTTTGACGTTTTGGGCGTCACAATGACTCGATAATCAACCCACCCCTAGACTTCCAGATTTAGACCTGGAAGCGGCGACAAACTAAATGAATAAGAAACTATCTGTTGAGCGTTGCTATTGCTGATCAGTCACCTGCTTCAATATAAAATTAAGCGTTTGTGCAGGTGGAGCCCGTCAAAGTCACCATTCCAATAAATGCATCCCTACTTCTTTATTTTATTTAATTTTTCCATTTTGGTTGGTTATTCCTTGAAAACAAGGCAAAAAGTCAATCTCTCCGATTGGGCCTAAAAATTTTTTCTGGGCGTTTCAAGGTCTCATCTAAATCAAACTTAGCAAATGCCCGACTGCTGTCCACGCCGATTTTGGTAGTAGAAAGTATTCTAAAAATCTGAAATTTGCATCAGGTCCGTTCCCGGCTCAAGTTGGCTCAAAACTTTTCACCCCTCATTGAAGCAAATGTAGGGGAGGGGGAGTAGGGTTCAAAATGTGTATTTCGAAAAATGGGTTTTATAGATTTTTGGCGATCTGGGCGTATGTGGTATCATTTTCCACTAATCATTTTCGCTGAATCGATTGGAATGGGTCCACACGCCACACCCACTGTTTTCCCCATTTTCGATGGGTTCCAGAACGATTGGAGCTCCATAGAAGAGGTTTTGAATCAAAATGCGTATCTATTCATTTATTTCGAATGCGTGTTTTCGAGATTCCTGGTACCTAGGCGTGTGGGTTATGATTTTCCACTAACTTTTGGACGCTGAATCGATTGGAATGAGTCTCCATGCCCCTGGTTCGAGGAATAACCAACCCCTGTTAAGGAATATGCAGCGTTTTATTTTCTATTATACATCAATTACTTATTTATTATTATTTATTTATGTTTAGGAAAAAGCGTCTTGTTTGAAAGCTGAAAACGAGCAATTTCGCTTAGTTGTCAGCAAAGTTTGGATGGATGAGAGTTGGAAGAGGAAGACCATTGTGAACGCCGAAGTGTCTACATTTTTGGTTGCTTGGTATAAGGTGAGCATTACTATAATTCCTTGCAGCTTTCGGACTGACAGACTCTTGTGGGGCCCTTGTGAAGCTGCTTGGCAATTCTTGGTTGTAGAAAGTATTTATGTGACAAGGCGAGTTTGAATCTTTCCAGTTATTACATTACAGTTTGTGGGAAGTAGACTGCTACATATACAGGGTGATGGTTTATCCGCGAACGAACCCTAGAATTTTCCAGAGGAAAATGTTGTCAAGGTTTCGAGTTTTCATTAGTTTTCTGAATTATGTTAACTTCAATTAGTGAATACCAGTACTCAATTATTGGAGACGTTGAGGGGCTGTCAAAGGGGGTTCCCTTCTCATCAGAAGAGACATTTGACGCTCTTTCCAATGGTATAACCAGATTTGAGATCATCTTGTAAATTAAGAGAGTTATTTTAGTAATGTCAGGTCGGAAACTCGAAGAAAAATCTTGAATAATCGTGAATAACTGGGAAAAAAGCCTCTAAGAAGGTCCTTTCGACACTTTTTGTTGCATATGAGTTGTAGAATCGACCCTTTGAAGGCTGCTAACCTTACAGGTTAACACGCTTTATTGAATAATACCTATTTCTCATCTGCAAGTTTATTATTTATCAATTTTTCAGGCGCGAATTCCACGAATTGAAAACTATCCGTCATCTTATAGAAGGGTTTGCTCAATTCCGCTCACTCCACAGGAAAACGCAGTAGATCTGACTTTTGTGAAACAAGTTCACTCGATTGTAAGTAATTTGCATAAAAGTCTGCAAGAACTTGGCTTCTGGCAGGAGCCAGCGTCGTTTTTTACAACGCTTATTCAAAAAAGCATCTACTGAGGACTTTTGTTTCTCATGTGATTCATCTGTGACTACAAAAGGGTTGATGTCCGTTTGATTTGTTTCCAGGGAAAACCAGCCAGATTTTTTACTTTAGCGAGCGCAAACTCCAATTTTACCCGCCATTTGTTGAACGTCACCCTCAGTAGGGACATGTTGAGAGGTCAAAGTATTCGAGAAAAGTTAAAGAAAACCCTGAAGAATGATCCTCTCCATGATGGTACAATTTTCTTGGCAATTTCGCTAGTCCACAATGCCTCGCATAGAACATATTATTGATGGGTTTAATCTCAACGATTATTGATGGCTTTGAGTTTTGGTTTAGATTGAATTAACTTCAGTATTGTCCACCTCATTTCTTAGTGAGTCGAGATCATCTCGCTGAACAACTCGCCCTTCAGCATCAGGCACAATTGGTGTTGACGCCTAGCGTACTCGCTGTCATTCTGTCGAATGATCCTGCCACCTATGAAGATGAATGGATTATACCATTCTGCGTGAAGAACTTCAACATTGGTGAGCCTGAGCAATCCGTTTTTTGCCCTACAATTTATTTTTACGAATTAACGAGTGTTAGGAACCCACTCAGTAGGGCTAACAGTAATCAAGCACGGGTACTTTGCCCGGCGAGGGGGAGGGGGGGGGGAGGGGGCATCTGTAATTTTTAACTATTAGCCCGATTGTCCCAAACCGAGGCAGGTATGGGAAAAACATTTTTTTGTTAGGTTATTCTTTGGTTATTCCTATGGTTTCAGGGTGGTCGTTGGTAGTAGAAAATTTTCTAAAAATGTTACATTTTGATCAGGGACCCATTTCTAGTTAATCCTCGAAACTTTTCAACCCGATTGGACCAAATTTGGGGGAGCGGAAGGGGAGGGGGTCAACATGTTTTTGAAAAATGGTATTTCTAAATTTTGGACGCTGAATCCAATGAGACTGGTCCCTGAACGATTGGAGTCCACTGGAAGAGGTTATGGGTCAAAATGGGTATCTATCAACCTATTTCGAATGTGGGTTTTCGAGAATTTCGGTACCTGGGCGTGTGGGGTATCCAACTAAATTTTGGACCCGAATTGATTGAAAGGGGTTCGGGACACGCTACACCCACTTTTTTCTCCATTTTCCCCATGTAAGATATTTTCGACGATTTAGGCGTGTGGGGTATAGTGTTCCAGTAGTTTTTGGACGCCGAATCGATTTGAATGATTGTTGAAAATTTTGGCGATATGGGCATTTGGGGTATTATTTTTGACTGCATTTTTGAGTTTGAGTAGAATTAGGCAAGCCCAGAACCGATTGCAGCCCACCGTAATCTATTCCTATGTAACAGGAAGGGAATTTCGATAATAGGCACTTTTATTTTATTGTTATTTTTCAAACATTCCCCTTTTCCAACTTGGTAAAACATTGGAGACCTCGAAGATACGCTTCCCCATTCTAGCCAAATCACCTAAAGTTGAGAACCACCAATTTTAAGTAATTTGCGATATTAAAAATCATGTTGCCTTTTGATAGTATGACTTGATAGTAACATGCTACTCAACGTACTGCTCCAGTCTTAATGGTTCTAACAACCCATAATACAATATTATGCTTACTTCTTTCTTTCTTGTTTCCCTGCCTTTCAGGAGATCGGTCTCATAAAATAATTTTCATGGACAAAAAATTACCTCCAAAATCTTGGACTCCGACTCAAATGAATAGCATCTTTGCTAAAGTCGCTACTAGAACGTTGTTCCGAAAACCTCAAAAGGATAAGTAAGTGGTAAAATTACACATTTGTATCCGTCATCAAAGATACGTGATCCGTCTTTCATGATCTGAACTCATTAACGACTTTATTTGGCTGTTTCGGACAATGTAGGCAATTTTATCATCTAAAAGCTTGAAGCGGAATCGTGATGAAGTATTTTTGTTGTAGGGTTCTGTCGGAAAATCAAGAAGATGCGTCATTAACTGTGGAAGAACTACCAGAGGTATTAACATTTGTAAGCTTACTTCAGCAACGCAATTAAATACGCTCATATCATTATTGAGGTCTCTTTCATTCTGATTGGTTTTACACCAATTTTCAGGACGACGAATCCCTGGTTGAACCAAAAGTACGGAAAGAAGTCAAATATAATCTGTGGGAGTGCCGAACCGCTGTCAACCATAGCATGTTATCGAAACACCATAGAAAACCCGTCAAAATACTGATAAAAACATCCGTCAAGCACAAAATTGTACGCCGCTACGCTTGATTGCTGCAGTAGCTATTTGGTGACCAAAACTGAAATACTCGGCGTTATCGATTGACATCTTCAATTTCAGATTGACTCGACAAAGAATTTGAGGCCCTGTGTGGTGTCGACGAAATTGGACTATCAACCTGAATACGGCGCTGAGGTGTCCAGCTTCAGAGAACTAACGAAGGAATGGATTGGCCTTATGACGCATGAGGGTGCGATCCTGCACCGAGGTTTGTTGGAAGAACACCCTTTACTTCTGTTTTGAAAATACGGCCGAAAATTGATTCGATTCAACGCCAGGGGCTATGACAATCAACCTAATTATCGTCTTCTTCTGTTGTCTTAGTGTCCTACTAAAACGAATAAAATAAATCGATTTATTTTCTAGTAAGGATCGATCCGATAAAAGGGACAACTATAATGGTTGAAGAGAAATCCATCGCACAAATTACCGTAGACTGTCAGCGTTTGCACGCTCGTATAGTCAACTCCCAGCTGTCGATCTTGCAAAATTTATTTGACAGTATTTCAATCCTGCCTGTGGGAAATTACCTGTTGTGTCACCATGTCTCTGACGCAGGATTCATGGTTGTCTACCACGAAAATGTAGAGAGGTGCGTTCGTGATAAGTGTATTTGTAGGGTATATATAGAAATGTATAGACTAGAGGTTCTAGTGTTAAATACAGGTCCTTGTTCGTGTCCTTGTTCGACATTAGCCCATGAATGATATCTCAAAAGTTAAATTAATTCATTATTATCATTATTTTGTTTTCACTATGACCAGATTACGGATGAATTTGAACCTGAGGGAATTGTACGCTACTGTTGACTTATCAAACACGGTTACTAGCCCGCATGCGCCAGCGCCGTGGGTTCCATTGGACAACACTATCATCACGCCTACGTTTCATTATTTACGGCGCGTGCCTTGCGTTTTACCACCGTCCAAAAAGAAAAGAACAACGCGTAAGTGGATACGAGCAGTTTGGTTTCTGTAGCAATGCCACGCGTTTCCTTCATTTTCTCCGATCAATCAAATCTTAGCCTTACCCCGCTCTGGCGTCAGACGAAGCCCTGTCCTCTTGTTAACCCACATAATGCAATATGATAAAATGAGAGGAATACACTAGTCTCATTGTTAATTAATAAATCCCCATTTGCGGCATATTTAGTGTGCTTCCCTAGTAATGTAGGTGGATCTGTGATGTCCATTTCACTGTTTGTCAATGCAGCTCATTATGAGTAAGTTTATTCAGTTATTCAGTACGTGTCAAGGAGTCTGCATTTTCAAAGGGCGTTCTTTTGTACTGTTGTAGGTACTAATGAAACATCTGCAGGCGGTGCTGGAGGGTCCACTCAGGCCGATAAGCCATCGAAGGGCCTGTGTCATGCAATAAAGGCAAAAAGGAAGAAGATGAAGAAAAATAATAAGAAGAAGAAGAAGAACGACATTTCGTGAGTGGTACTTTTTAAAAATGTTATATCATTTATATAGGAATCATCGTATCAAATGTTTCATTTCAAGATGATGTCCAAATCCATGTTGAAATCCAGATAGAGTCAAATAAGCTCTTTGAAATGGTCAAAAACTTGTATTTTGGAAATGAGATTTCAAGATATTTGTGCATCCAGGCTTGTGAGGTATCATTTTTTTTTTTTTTTTTTTTTTTTTTTTTTTTTTTTTTTAAATCAAATTTTAAACGCTTAACCACGATAGTTGGGTCGTGAATTGATTGTCGCACAGCCGAAATGGGTCAAAAAAGATCTTTTGAAAATGTCCACTACCCACCTCCTTTTTTTTTTTTTAGCTACCTTGGTATTTCCTCTGTAGACATTCCATTCGAGGATACAAAATTATTGCGAAATATTTTGCAGCATTTCTAATTTAGCCCCAGTTTATGGCACGAATCAAGACAAGAAAATAGTGAACTGTTGAACCTTTCAAAAGGGGGGTCTATAAACTAACAATATTTGTTCACTCATCCTCACAACCCTCATTGAGTTATCACTGTAATATAATATATTTCAGTACCCGTGCGCGCTGGGAACCAAGCTATTACTTCATGTCTTATCGAATTTTGCCTGAAGATGACGCCCCACAGCGATATTTCTTTTATGATTTATTGAAAGATAGTTTCCGCCTCTCAATATTTTAAAGTGTGTGCATTCTAACATCTATTGAGAAGACGCGTATAGAAAAATAAAATTGTTTCTGCTCTTCCCTTTCTGACTAATTTCAAATCAATTGAGTCTGTTCTTTGGAAGAGACAGTAAACAGTAAAGAAAGAATCCAGAAACTAACGGTGATTGTGTTGGATGATCTTTACTGAGGACGCTCCGAAGTAGACTCAAACAATTCCTCCTCTCAGGTAATTATGATTGGCTTCCGACTTAACGACGGGTTTATTTTTGGGAATGTACGTCCTTTTGAATTTTGGAAAAGTGGTTCTCAGTAAAGACGGTTCGCTGGCTATCAAATTAATTTTCGAAATTACTAAGAAACCGTTGATGGTTGAATAATATCGTCGTTAAGACGACAAAGCTTCATTTTTTTCTCATAGTAGGATTAATAACCATCAACCACATTAAAATTGTTCATCATCTGTACGATTGTCACTTCCAATAATCATGATTTTCTAACTTTTTGTTTGTATTCCAGGCAAAAACAAAACTCTCAAGCCTGACGTGGGACTTGGTCTTGTATCATCGGCCAAGACACTCCACTTTGATGTCAACATCACTTGATGAGGCACGAAGATATTAGCCTTCATTTAAGACTGCCGTATTAATGCTGTGATAATGGTGTGTGCGTTTCACCACGTGCCCAACAAACTTGTTATTATACGATATTTAAACCATTGTAGTCAATAAATATGGTTCAGCAGATATTTCTCACTTTACTAGTTCCTCATTACTCTATCCTCGGTGAAAGCTACTGTAGAAATTCTAAGTCAACAGTTCAGCGGATCTCACTGAGGAATAATTTGCGTTTGCAGCGGTAAGAACGAAGATTCTTGAGTAGGCATCTGTCTGAGAACAACGTGCTTCAGTGGTCAATGGGAATTAGCATATAGGAATTAAAATCTAGAAAAGCACGCCATTTTATTGATGGAGTCAATGTGTGCCAACAGGTCAAACGGCAACACAGATCGGTTCACTCAGCATTGGTCATAATAAATCTGAGGAACAGCGCAATTTTATTTCATTTCACTTTTCATTTTTTACTTTGTAGGTGATATTTTTACTGGCAAATGAGGATGAGGTTCAATACCTCTTGCATGTTAGACTGGCTTCTGAGGGCGACTACTCGGTCAACATGGCTCTTGAATAACTCTTACATGAGAAAAGTTCAGGAGTAAGTAGTTCAGCTATTGATCTATTTCTAATTACTATTCCAATTCTTCGTCAATTCCCTCACTAAACCAAATGATGAGGTCGTTTCTCGATCTTTGAACGCTATTTATGTGCATAAGGTTCTCCCATCACAAAAGAGTTTAAAAACGCGACTAATTCCCTCACATGGTTAGTTATTCCTCAGATCAGGAGCATGGAGACTCATTCCGATTGATTCAACGTCCAAACTTTAGTGGAAAATTATAACCCACACGCCTAAATCGCCAAAAATCTCAAAATCCGTTTTTCGACATCCGTATTTTTACAAAACTTTCTATCAAATTCGGCGGACGGACATTTGCTTATTTTGATCTAAATAACTTGAAACGCCCAGAAAAAAATGTGTGGCGAATCGGAGAGACTGACTTTTTGCATGAAAACAAAGGTAGCTTATTCCTTGAATAATCAAGGAATTATTCTTATTATATTATTTGATTATTCAAGGAATAACCAATTGAAACGCAACATTTTATTCCAAAACCGTCTAGGAGGGTTTCGCTCGTTTGGAAACATGCATCTTTAATACCTTCCGAGACGTGCCTTTCTTTACAAAGAAGTGAATAATATTTTATTTAAAAAGGTATCCATTTTCATAATATTTTTCGTGATTAATAGGAACCGGCCGTGCGGCAATCGTTTTCATCTTATTCGATTTGGTGGTATTTCTCGCATGCCCATTTCACCCTCACCCTGCCACAACTTGGAGCGATCCTGCTAAAATGTGTTACCTAGGATCGACTAAGGCTCGAAGGGAGTTGTGGAATTTCTGATTTTAATGAGCGATTGGTGAAGGATTTAAAATCTACGTACAAACTTTGAAAAAAAAAAAACTGAAACGTTTAAGTGTGTTTTACATAATTTTAATAACTTAATGATCAGCATTTTCCGAATTGTGTTCGAAAATGTTGGTATGTGAAAACGCCTTTTTCTGGCGATGGTTCGAAGGGGACCACTTGGTGCGTCCGACTTTTTCTTTGTTACAACGGTTGACGAGTTCGAGTGAGAAGGAAAAGAGCACGGAAGTGGCAGGAACTTTGTACTTACAGGGAAGTTAGCCGGAATGAGATGAGCGAAATTAATAACCGCGTCTAGTTAATAAGGCGAAAACCTTTGGGCGCGGCTTGCAATGGATTCCAATTTAACTTGGAAGCTGTGACAAGGACTAGAGGGGGGGGGGGGGGTCCCGTGCAACAAACGGTCTAACTAGTCCGAGTGGAAGTTCGGGCCAGGGGACCCAATAAGTTTCGAGAAGTGATTCATTCCAGGAAAACTTCACCTGAGACTTCCTCTTTCCGCGTCACCTCCAATTAATTCTGCCTTCGGAAATGGCCTTCGAAGCGTGGAATTTGATTTCGGCGAAACGGTTCCGTAGGTCGTTTCAGTCGTCCGACTTCCAAATAAATTTAAAATAAAAGATTCCAAGTCTTGACGGAAAAAAAAAAAAAAAAACACTTCTTTTTCCGGGGTCATTGTGTCTTTTGGTTGGTTATTTCTTGAAAACAAGCAACGTATGTTTTCATGCAGGAAATCAACTTCTCCGATTTGACCCAAAATTTCTTTCTTGGGGTTTCAAGGTGTCTAGATCAAAATAAGCAAATGTCCGTCCGCCGCACGCCTTCCAAGCCGTTTTTGGTGTAGAAAATTGTTTTTCAAATCCTAAAGTCGGGCCAGGGACCCGAATTTCCGGCTTTAGTTGGTCCCCGAACCTTTTCAGCCCGATCGGAATAATATTGAGAGGTGGGGGATCAAAATGTGTTTTTCGAAAAATGTATTTTCGAGATTTTTGGCGATCTAGGCGTGCGGGGTATTATTTTCTATTAAGTTTTGGACGCTGAATTGGAGTGAGTCCCCGTGCTCCTGGTTCGAGGAATAACCTACCCTTATGAAAGAATATGCAGCGTTTTTCCTCAGTGGTGGCGACATTTCAAATGAGGATTTCAAATAGAATTTCCTGCATGGAAAATGCTCTAATCTTTTTGGTCAATTGAATTTATCTTGGTTTTACTGTGAAATTAGGAATGTTCGTTGTTTGTTGCTCATGAGAAATAGTCTTTATTATAGTATGTACGATTGAAACATCGTGGCGTAAAAACACAATTGTTTATTACGTATCCAAACAGATTTTCCATCTATCCAAAACAGACGGTCTCAAACTTTCCTGTAGTCAACGTATTTAGTAGAAAATCATCTTTTGACGATAGCAAAATTGTTGCAACAATAACAAAATCCCCGAACAACAGATAATGGGTAGTGTGGTCGGTCCTGCACATAGAAGACGACCTCAAAGCCGCAGAAGGACGGCCGAAGGGACTCAAAAGAGTCTCTTGGGCGTCACAGAGCACAGACTGGGGGACAGTGGACATCTACGATACAGAAATTACGCCCCCATGACGACCTCCAAAACGTCGTTATTTCCGTGCACCAGCGTATGGAGAATCAGCATATTCTGAACACTATTTTCTTAGAATTTTAGCATTTACGGATACTTTTTTTTTTTTTAATCGTTGACGGCTCTTGGACTAATAAGGTGTACTGGCACAACGGAATACAATATCCGGGCTATTCCTTCCCCTCCACGCCGTCGGCTGGTTATTCATGTAAGGTCTACTGCGAATCCTTCCTGCCGATAACATTCAGGGTTGTCCTCTAAATAACCACCTGACATCTTCGTCGAAATCGTGAGTCCGATTACACTTTAGTAGCGACTCGATAGTTTTTGTTTTGTCCAAGGTTGTTTGCTGAGGGTGTTTTGAGCTATTCTGCATATAAAGAACCCATGATATTGTTTCCAAAAGCATGGTTGGACCATTTTTTGCATAATTTTATTACGATTTTGGTTGGAAATCACAAATGAGGTAGACGGTGAATATTTTAGATGATGTCTGAGCGGTCATGTTAGTAAAACATATTTCATTAGTCAAACCAGAAGGCTGTAATAAATTGATTCTAGTTTGAGAATAAATTAAAACAATGATGAAGACGGATGTTGGTTAAGTGGCTATAAATTGTAAATCTAGGTAGGAAATCAAGATGGTCTGAGGATTTCAGTTAGTAGGGTGAACCTGGTTGGGTTGGGGAGTGAGGGGGATCGGTTTGGGTGGTGGCAATGAAATGGGGGGAGAGGTGGTGGGTTATCTCTTGAATTAGATTGATATATAAATTAGTGGGGGCGGCGGGTAATGTTGGTAGCCCTGAGACAAGGGCGGGAGGCCTGGGGGCGGCAGTGGGAGGCAGACCTCGCTCGGGGCTACATGGCGAGCTGAGAGATGAAGGGCGGCAGTTCGGAGCTGCTTCTAGATCCACAAGCTGAGCTCCGGAAACAGAAGCTGCTCAATCTAACGGCCGCGGCGAAAAAGCCCAAACCCCCTCAAAGGACGTTGCGGCAGAAAATCTGGTTTTACGCGACGTCGTTTTTCACTATGTCGGCCGTGTCGGCAGGCTCGTCGCTCTTGTTCCTCGTCCCGTTGTACGTGGATCCGGCCATATCGACGCTCGTGGCGGACTTCACGCCCAGTCCTGTCACCTGCACGACAACCCGACGCGAAGACCACTCGGGGATATTCAACTGTACTTGGAGCTCGTGCCGCGAAGGATGCACTTCCGACATGTACCACTGCACTCACATTTACGTGAATTACACGGCGTACGGTAACGACACGATTGACGACGGCACCGAAGCCGTCCTCTTAGTGAACATCAAAGGATGCGGATATCCGCCGGACGTTTTGTGCTCGAATTTCACCAAACATTATGGCGAGCCGGGCTCGGAATTCCCTTGCTATTATTCTCGCCAGAATAACACTGTGGTCATGCGACATTATGACCGCGATCGGCAAGTCGAAGTCATAATAAATTATTTTGCGATTCCGTTCGTTATCACAGTCGTCACTTCCGTCGTTTTGTGCGTCATGCACTGTGACTGCAGACGATCCCAAGCGCCTCCACTTCGCCGAACCCGGATTCACGACCAAAGGTAATTTCCAATAGAAAAACAAATATTCATATAAGGAAGAAAACAGTTATTGAAAGCTGGACGTCATCAACATAAGAAGTACAACGATTCTTAGGGAAGTTCTAGCAGGTGAACATGTGTGGGAGCAACACCCTTCCAGTCCCAGCTGGACAGCCTATTGTTGCGCGCTGGTACCGTATTTCAAAATTAACACTCCATATTCCCATAAAATGATTCATTCAATTTGCAACAACGCATTAACCGCTACATTCCTTTAGGATTTAGCTCCGAGTTGGTTTTATGATGTCAGCCCAAAACTCATTCCTTGGGTTCTTGGGTCATGTTTCAGACAACAGAGACTCACTATACGATTCATAACAATGTTATACTTCACAAAAGCTACAAGGGAAGCCTTCTTTCCCACCATCTTCTAATAAAGTTAGAGCTGTCCCTCGTCCATTCGTGTTAATAAGAGTATACTTTGTACTACGTGGGCCAAATACGTCAGCAATCCGTAACCTTTCTTTGAAAACAATGACAAACTTATTTTTAAACGTTCTCATAATAACAAAATAATATAAAATAGAATCGGAAAAATCAATTTTTTTTTTAATTTATAAGATTTAGTGGTGGTCACGTTGTTGACGTTTACATTGATAAACACACACGATCTATAAATCAAAAATGAATAATTTTTATAGTTCCTGACTCATCTTTTGGCTGAAATGGGATAAAATTGATTCAATAACTGAAAAATGTTCGTCGTTCATCGCAGGCTTTGGGTTAATGTAAACAAATATATATATTTTAAACCGCTTGAAACCAAATTTTAAAATATTTTGCACTTGGTTGAGCCATACGATGAGCTCGGCTAATGAACGTCTGGTTGCTCTTTCAGAGAAGTATTGTTATGGACAAAACCGAAGGATACCTAATTTTGCGAAACAGTAGTTCTAAGTCCTCGCACAAATTAGGTTGGGTAAAAGGAATTTCGGAAGCTCTCCCGGAAATGGTTACGTGAATATTGAATGCAAACTGGATCAAAGGTATTGATTTTACGCCGAATTTATACTAGTCTCATTTCCGGAACTAGTCGCGGAAGCTATGAAGTCCTTTGCCACGGTGTCTTTCCACTTTAAGCTGAGTTTTCTCGGGCCCTTTGAAGACGCTTTTTACCGGTTTCGGTTATTTGTTTGAGAGAGGTTTGGTAACTTGTGGTACCAATGCATTTTAAACAACGGTGGTACTAGTAGCTGGTACTCTGAATCAGCGCCGACACAGTAGTTGCACCTGTGTCACGTCTTGAACAGAAAACTTTGAATTACTTCACCCCCTCTAACCTGCAGCACTCTGATTGGCCGATGCTGAGCCTCTTTTACTTTCGTACTTAATGTGCTATTATGCACAAGAATGAATCCGCCTGTTTTTAGCTAATCTATGTATGTAGCTTGGGCGTTGGTCATACCGCTTTGCCCCATTGCAAATAGAGAGGCACAAGGTGAGGGACGATGCAAAATACGGATTTAACAAGGACTATTCCATTCCAACCCTTCGTAGCACGTTCTTTCGATGAAAATGGAAGAGGAAGGAGGCCACATGGGATTACAGGAGGCAGCAGAAGGCCTGAGAACAGTAGGATCCCTCCGAAGAAATGGATAGGTATGTAGGATCCCTAAGCCCGGTCGAAAAGACGAAGGCCATCCTGGATTAGGTAGGAGAAGGGGGTTCGGGTGCTGTCTCTTTTGCGGAACCGGAACCCAGTGAGATGGAGATAGGGAGTTAGGAACCGGGAGAACTCTATCTTGCGGAAGAAAGGGCAAACGGTGTCTGATCCACGAACCTTCGAGGTGACAATGAAAAACCCCATGAAAGTGCAGAACGAGAAGACGAGATCAGGTTTCTTCTTGAGCGACGGGATCCTTTCTGAACTTGATTACAAGAGGGTTTGGGGCAGATGACAAAAAAAAAAAAAGCTCTAAATTTGTCACAGTTGAAAGGGAAATTTTGGGATCAAGTATGATATTTTAAAACCACACCTGATTCCGTATCGAAATATTATCAGAGGAAACCTGTTGATGTTGAACCCCACGGATCCTCAAAATTGTGCAGCAATCGGAGTTTTTGCTATGGCAAGGAAATGTGGACTGACAGACTGACGGACGCAAATCCAAATTTACTCAGCACGCAATTTTTTTTTTATTTTGAAAGTGAAAACGAAGCTTCCGCTGCCACTGATTGAATGCCCATTGAGTAACAATCATTTTCTCGCTTATCTCTCTGTGTTGGGTAGTAATACTATAAAGCTATTAGTAGTAACCATAGGTCTACTCTTGAACGAAGTAATAGTGTTAAACCATCGAAGAATATTTACTCGGTCGTGTGCTATTCTTCTTTCAACTCCTCGTGTAAGGATTATTGCCGCTGACGCCATTTCTGTTTTAAGGCAATAGTCGTCGTCGTTCTCTCGCTTGAGTCCGTCGTGCCTCAGGTCGAAAAGGCCTATTCAATGTGAAAAAAAAAAACACCCCAAGGAAGGGAAAATGGGTTGTTTTGGTTTCTCGGTACACGCTCCAGGAAGGAAATCTCTCGGGAGAGGCAGATTACGTTTTATTTCGGGTGAGTTTTTGCCGTGACACTCAGTTTGGCCGTGGAAAGACGAGGTACTCGGGGTTCGCAGAAGAACGACTTTCACCAGTCATGGGGAGTAGGAGTTGAAAAACGAGAGCGGGAGAGAGGGAAGCTAATTTCCATTTAAATATCTCGGCGTATTCACTTCCAATGGTAACGGGTTTCAAGAGGGGTTGACGTGGAAGTGCTGAGGGAGGCCGAACGAAAAAAAAACTTCTTTACATTACTGTTGGGTTAACGGTTTGCAAAGGCAAGAAACACTATTCTTGTCTTTGACGCACAATCACAACCTCGGTAAAAATAATCTAAGCCATCGTTAACGTCTTTAATGTGCTCACTTGAAAATAGTACAGACATATTTCTAAATTTCGTCACTTCGTTTACCTTAACAAAATTATAAATACCGAAAGATAACATTTCTAAGGGATGGGAACCTCCAGCAGCCAAAGCTAGTGTTTTTTTGTGACGTAACTACATTACTCAGGTTAGCGTTTGAGAGAACAACAGTTTTTATCTCTGTCTCTGTTTTTTAGATGTTATCTTACACTAATAACTCACAAATAACATTTTCCTCATTTTTGGAGTTGTTCGTTGTCCTGTGCATTACCTATTCTTTAGCCAAGATGCTGCACAATAAGAGCAAAGCTTGTCTATCTACGGAAAAAGCTGTAGACTCTACCAATATTTTCATGGAGAATGAGGGACCAGTCAGTTATTCCAGTCACCTCATGTGTACAGATCTGCAATGAAAAAGGAGGTGAACCAAAATGTCATTTTTTCCGCTTTCAAACTTGATTCAACGTAGAATCATTGGGATGGCGATGCTTTTTTGCGAATGAAGTTTCAGAAACATACCTCGTGAGTTTTTTAAAATCATGAATGTCCGCTAGGCAAATCTATAATACATTACAGAATCCAAAAATTTGATCTGAAGTTGAAAAAATAAGTTTCAATGTGGAGCAATGGCATGTTAGTTGAAAACAGGGTTTTCTTGAAGGGGAAAAATACTGGAAAAACCTTCAACAGTTGTTCAACATATTGTAGAGCGAGGTTAGATGGAGAAATTTCAGTTGGTGGCACTCCACACCAACAACAGCTTTCAGTCTTTTTCAGCTCTCTTTTTTTCTCTAGTAAGTTGTAGAATACACACGGTCCGGTAGAGTCAAATTATGTACTATGGATCAGCAGTTCTTCAAAACTACCTATTTGTGACGGAATGCGTATCGAATCTGGATAATTACGCTGTTATGTCTTTTTACTCTTTATTCAAGTTAGCGGAAAGAGCTATCGAGGAAGGATTCCTCTGCTGAGAACACTCCGAGAATTGGAATTAAAGGTCGATCTATTCATCACTCTGTGAGTCTAGATGAAGATCCGTCTAGTGCGGAAACGGCGTCAATCACCGCAAAGTGGGGAAAAAACCTTGAAAAAGCCTTTAACGGTGTGTTTGAATGCGATTAATCGATTGTGATGGCAGTGGAAGGAAAGGGGTGAGACGAGCGGAGGGAAGACAGCGGAAAGAACTGAAGAGGGTTGAGGGGGGTTGGCCGGGTGAGCAGCCGTTTACCAGAGAACCTCCGTTATAAATACGAGGCTGGCATTGAACCAACCGTGCCAACATCTCGTGTTAATAGAAGAATGGGAATCGTATGGCACTTGTCCGCTCTCCCCTCGCAGATTAGTCCACGCGAATAAAACGGAGAGGTCCAAAGATTTTTCTTTTTCACCCTGGAACTTTGTCGAAATACCTTTCGTTTGAGGAGAAAACCTCGTGAGGGCTCAAGCTGCTTCAAGTGTCTTCTGTTTTCAAGGGAGCAAGGTCTTGAGGCGAGAATAAGTGCCAGACGATGAGCTCCGGAGGTGTGCACGATCTTGTAATGGTGATCGCGGCCCTTCCGTTGTAGGTTTTTACGACTTTGATAGAGCGGACAAACTGTAAAACACCCCTCCATTTTTATAGAGTCTATAAATTTGTGTCGAGGGTGGAGCTCCGTGTACACGTTTCTTGGCTTTGGCCATGTAGAGCGCTTAAGATATCCCCCACACTGTGAGGTGTAGTTTACTATTCAACGATGAATCTGACATATCGTAAACTATGTCGATAAAAAGCTCGTCTTTGCGGTGATGAATCTTATTCCGATGGTTATATTACAGTCGTTGACTGGGTTGGGATAGTTCACAATATCCCTATATCCCTATGGGAGTAAAGAGTAGTGAAAAGTTAAAGTTTTCCGGACAGGATCCTCTGGACCAAATATACGCAAATATAAATGCAACGCAATATTATGTGGTTCATCTTCCTTAAGGTGGGTTCTAGGTGACGTTCATGAACATTGCGGGTTTTGGCCTGCAAATATTGGTTCAAGCTGTTTTAAATGGTTTCAAGAGACTGGTCACAGGAGACTTCTGTTTGGCCACAAGGCCACTACATCACACTGACGTAGGCAGCCATCAGGAGATAATTCAATCGCAAAGCTTCTGAACGAAATGTTGATAATATCAACATTTTGTTGATATTAAGAGAGTATATTATTATACTCTTTTAGACGGAACATTTCAACCCAATAATGCGATTACGAAAATGGTAATATTTTGTGCTGCTGGTTATAATAAATTGCGTTGGTCATAAGGTATTTTACCCGCCGGATGATGTGTGGTTAGGGTAAAAATGAGGACGAACCTAGCACTTGCTAGTCTGTAGAACTTCACCATTCCATCGCACAGAATTATTCTAAGGGAGGGCCACCTTCCAGTAAATAGGTGCTGCAGTAAAGACAGCCAGCCCCAATCCGAGCCGAATTACAAAACTATACGCATTATTCTGGCGGTTACGAGACTAATAACTGATGAGAACTGAGAAAAAATTGTGATCGTAGAATGCTTTCCTCTTTCTGAAATAGGGCTTAGAGTTATCTGTATAAATCACCCTAACGTAGGAAATTGAATCGTTTTTTCCCCTCACATTAAACGCTTCCTTTTTCAGACCCTCAGCACCGTGCACGTGCGAAAACCTCTTCACATAGATCAAGGATCTCCCCAAACTCATCTTTTTCCCGTTTCTATCGCATTCCACACGCTACGAGTCCTACCTTATTTGATATAATGTATAATACCTTTCCTCTTGTTTGATCGTTTATATCTACTTCTAAATTTTATTAGTAAAACCGGCCTCATCCCGGGATGGGAACCTAATTTGGGTATAAATGTGCCTTTAGTTTTGAAGGGATAGCCGCTCTGTTGAATTTGTTAAATAAACAATTTCGTGCTGCGCCTACTTTTTTGAAAATTTGTTGCAGAGACAAGGGTCGTATTATTACAAAGAGGATCAGATGAGCACACATGGAAAGTAAATAATCGATGGGGATTAATGCGATGGGATTACACGAGGAGGAAAGTATGAAACACGAAATGGCTCAAGTTTGACAGCGGAGGGCTTAGTAAATACCCCCACGCGTTTCATCAAAGTGGAACCAGGGAAATGTTATCTATATCTACCCTCGGGGGAACGATGGAGGGTTCATCGGACGTGTTGGATGTCTGCCGGCGGCGATTTATGGTCGGATTCAGGTGGCAGGGAGTATACACGAGAAGAGGGGTTGGCTGTGGCAACTCTGACAACGGGAGGTTTGATGGCATTTCTCCATTTTCAAACCCCTGACACGATGGTGGTAAACCTGAGGAGGGCTTCGAGGGACCAAACTGGTTATTAAGTGCGGGCCATTACTCGGTATTGCCTCACCGTTGTCGGACATGTCTCGAGATATAAGAGAGAAGATTGATCATCTATCCTCCAATATACGCTCGCAGCTAGTTGAAGGATGTAGCGTTTTATTTTGTTCTCTTCGATCGTAAGATTGATGGCAAGTTGTATAATTCTACTTACTCTAACAATTAGGAAGGTATAGACCGATATAACAAGCGGGTTGCAGATTTTTAAGTAAAAATTGGCTGAACAAGTGTCGTGGAGGAGGAAAAGAGTTGAAGTCGTCTCATCTCCATGAGGTCTCGTGACTACCTAATATATTAATTTCACTGTACCCTCTGTTGAACAAACCACGCCAATTGAGTCGTCGCAACTTGCGAAGTATTGAATTTTTCCATTCTCTTTCCGTAAACCAACTATGAAAGGGCGAGCCTTGAATGACTTCCCCTTTTATTGGACACCGTCTGAAGTCCCCCATCCCCTCCGTTTCACTTTTGAATAAATAAGTTTGAAAGTCGTGAAGAAAAGACGGCGAGGGAACTCCTGAGAAACGGGGTTCATTAAACATTTAGTTTTCCTTTTTACCTTCATTGTCCCATTCGTCGGTATCCTCTTTTCAACTATAATAAATTACGAGCCGTTATCGTTTCTGGTGGTTTTTGGGAGTTGTTCCTAAAAAATTGAGTACCACTTACATGAAATCTGAAGAATACTCATCATTCAAACATGGAGTAAGTTCAACTAACTGAGATTTCTCTTCAACGCTTGGGAAAATACTTAGTTGGACGCTGAATGGCATCTCTCATCTAGGAGCAATATTTTATAATGTCCTTTACGACTTTATTTTGTCTCAGTCATTCATCTCATATTAAACCACCCCTCAAAATATTGAGGATATGAATATTATTTTATAACAGAATACCTCGCTTATTGCTACTGTCATTCCTTTGCATCTAGAAGCGATAGAGATGTAGACCTATATTTAGGAGCATGTTGACTTGGGTCTTGACGTCGCTCTTCATGACTTCTTGGTTGTTGTCACACCAGATTACGGTTATGAGGATGAAAGCCGTCTACAAGAGGAGTTTGTTTTGTTTCCTAGCTTTTAAGCCGAGCATTATTTCCCCCCCGGCATTTTACAGAAGAGAGATAAGGTTTTCAAGGGAATTGGCTTAACTTATTGCTAACGCCACTATCTTCTTACTTGGTAGAGCGAACAGAATGAGACTGAAATTTGATTTCTTAAAGAGACACTTTCAATGGCCCGCACGGTCTCATTTGGTTAAAGTAGAAGAATTGGCGGTAATTTCAACGTAAATCTCAAATATTTAGGGGGGGGGGGGTCGATACGTTTTATCGACAGCCATTCGAAATCTACATTTCTATGGGGCTAGATTAAATCTGTAATAACTCGACAGACGCTCAATGCCTTAGGCGACGCTGGTTATGTTCGAATCCGAAACAGCTCTTCGGGTGAATTGGATTGTGAAGGTTGACACCAATCAGTTCTGGGTCAAGGTTTAAGATGTTTTCGTTGTTTTGTCTGACTATCCCAATGAAAATGGGGCAATGAAGAAGGTTTGCTGTTATAACCAAGTCGCTTTTGGAATCCAGAATGTAACATACCCACTTTTCCCGCTACTTAAGTTTGGTGGTTTAATGTATAATAATATGTTTCCCACCTCAAGAGATAATGGGTCACAATTTAAGGAAAGCTTGGTGAGGGCGTTCTCATTGAACATTGATTCTTTTTCCGAAGATAACCAAATCCAGTGCGACGACTCTTCCTCAGCAATGTCTGAAATACACACAACTTTTTCTAGCCTCAGCCCGGGTCCTTGAACCACCCTGTTTATCTACTATTGGATCGGTTAAGTTCGTTGATTAAATTTAGAGTTCAACCACCTTTGCGAGGCATCGCACCAAAGGAGCAACTTGACTCTTTCCCTCCTGTTATTGACAAATTTCAGCCATCAATATCCATCTGAAAACCGGCCATTGATCTCTGTTTCTTGACAGGGCCCGCGCTTAGTAGGTCAGCCCGCCCTCGAGAGACCGGAAGGGGAACTGGGTGGAAAAACAGGGGTTGAGGAGCTTCGAGCGACCCACTTGTCAATCGCAACTATGACAGTCACGTTCCCGAAAAACATCGGCACCTGGGAATTCAGAAGTCGAAGTTTCTTCCCCGACTGAATACGAGTAATGATCAAGGAATTCTTGGTGTAAGCGCGCCCTTGTAGACGCATCGCACCGCATCTTCGGTACTCGGATTACCGAGAACATACTGTATAGAGTAAGGTACCTGTAAAGAGAAAGGTAACCTTTTCTCGAGCCACAGTCCGATCGTTGGGTGATTCCAAAGTCCAAAATGATTTCCTCTCATAACTGAGGGCTAAACATTCCGCCATGGTATGTTTCTCTGTGTCTAATTTGGTTTGAATCGGTTAACTACTAATTCTCTGCTAAAGAATAGAAGCTCATTTGAGTAGCGGCCTTCTTCACACCAACCTTTCTTATTGAAAATCAAGATGCTCCTGTATAGTACAGCCAAGTCATTCGGAATACGTAAGGGACGACGAGGTAATAATTGAAGAACGAAGAGCGCAGTTCAAAAAAGTGTTTGTCTTGAGCATGAGTTCAGGTGGAACCATCCCCTCTGGCAGTGTGATCACCATAATTTTGAAGGTAGGTATAATCGCATCCAAGTGGAAAATTATACCCCACAAGCCTAGGTACCAAATATCTCGAAAACACGACTTCGAAATGGGTAGATAGATACCCATAATCCATTATGACCCATAATCACGTCCAAATGTATCCGAAACCCGTTTCATTGGATTCAGAATACACATTTACAGATCCCTTTTTCAAAATACACATTTTGACCTCCCCCCTCAAATTTGGTTCGATCGAGCTGAACAGTTTTGAGGACCAACTAGAGCCGGAAACTCAGATACCCCCCTGACCGAAATTTCAGATATTTAAAAGATTTTCTTCTACCAAAATCGGCGTGGATGGCGGACATTTGCTCATTTTGATCTAGACACCTTGAAACGCCCAGATAAATTTTGGAGCCGAATCGGAAGGGATTGGTTTTTTTACATGAAAACATAGGTTGATTTTTTAAGGAATAACCAACCAAAATGTGAGTGGTCAAGGTTTTAGGGTGTCAAACGCAGAGCGATAATGTACATAATGTGGTTAATTCACAAAATGTCGTTTTGGTAAGAGCTTTATTAGGCCAGTTATTGTTGAAATTTTCAGGAATTGAGTGAGTAGGTCAATTAGGAGAAACCACACGATAGCATCAATGATGATCTCAGCTCATGAAATCCACCGGCTGTACGCGTATCAAATGACCTAATGATTCAATTTAGCTCAATTAGCTGGGGGATTGGTGACAGCCCACTGTATAGAGGACATCCGGGAATAGATGAGACCCATCGGAGGTAGAGATTGAGATCTCAGCTTTCGAACTGACGTTGATGTGCGCCCTCAGAACGACCACCCTCAAACTACAACCATTCCCTTATGTCAAACGATTTTAAGGCAGATGACGACAACATTGTGTTTTATGGAACGATGAGCATGGTTGTCTAAATCAAAATGACGAAAATGGTAAAATTCAATATGTGGATTATTTTAAACCCTTGGCGTAGTTGGTATGACGCTTTCTCGTAAGCCTTCTTTAATAATTAGAGGAGGGACTATCCTGCGGTATATGGTGCTAAATAGTAGATTTGAGTCTGCGTAAGCTGTTCGATTTCTACTCTATTCGAACCAAAAAATCTTCAACAAGCTAAAAATCGAAAAACAGTCACTTCAAGTCCAGTACATGAGATCTCGGATTAGTTGAAAACGTTGTAGCAATCAATATGATATGCAATTTCTTCAATTTTCCGATACACCAAAAGTTCCATTGTATTAGTTTGGGTACACGTCTTATGTGTTACCTACGCGAAGATTGGAAGTGGCGTGTGTTACCTACGGCCTCCCCCTTTGACTACCGAAGATAAACGATGTCTACGAGCGATGCCCTTTCACCTTCCGTCCTCGTATTAGCTTCTGGATCAGTTGAATCGTGTCTTTGATTTGTGAAGAAGTCCATATTGCACTTTAGCATATCACAACTACGAGCACAAAACGGTTAACCATTTTGAACATTTCGTCGATCCACCACTGGTGCTCACACACAGACAATTGAATGTGTCCAAGCAAAAATATAAAATTAAACGCACAGGAGCACGTGAACTTCTTGAACGACAACTTATAGAAGAATGGTGGAGATCACTCCAGTCGGATGTCTTTGAAGCTTTTTTCAACGACATGAAATCAACGTTTCTTTGATCCATATCCTACAATGAGACTCACAAAAAATAAATGAGCATGCACAACATAGGTGAGCACATTTTGAAAGTAGGTACAGACGTTCCCACCAATTTGCCAATGGTAGGCAACTCGAGGCCGAAGGTAACACGTAAGACGTGTACCTTAGTTTGTTATTTTCAAGGAGGTATTAACAAAAACAGTGATTTGTTTTTTATAGATAAAAAGCACAAACTTTTAAGCTAGCTGTAAGGCTTGGTAAGCCTGTTTTCTTATAATCAACTTCTGTGAAAGATCTTAATTGTTAAAAACGAAGTAAAACATCATATGAGTTGGAAGTGGAATGAACCCCGTAACCGGAACTCCGTTCGCTGGACAGAAACATTAGTCAACATCTTGACTGTCAAACATCGGCATCATAATTATTATTAAACATGTAGCGGGACGAATCTTTTGGAAGATTTCTGGCAAAATTTCGGGTTAGGGTAGGAATGTTATCAATAGTATTTAGAGAAGAAAACTTGTATGTAGGCGATTTTAATTAGATGACTTGTAATAAAATGTCGTGACTAATTGACGGATAATTTGAACATAAGTTGACGCTATAACCTTTACCAAATCAATAGGTGTTTTACTCCAGGCATTAGGGAATTATCATTCATAGTTGATCTCAAGGTTAAACAATACGAAAATCATATTGCTACCATTCTGAGTTTCATTATAAAACACGGGTTGGTAATTCCTCGAATGGGGTAAACAGTGGGTGTGGTGGGTCCCGGACCCATTCCAATCGATTCAGGGTCCAAAATTTAGTGGAAAATGATACCCCACACGCCTAGGCACCAGAAATTCCGAAAACACATTTATTCAAAATAGGTAATAAATACCCAATTTGACCCATAACTTCTTCCAGTGGGTGCCAATCGTTCTGGGACCCATTTCATCGGACTCAGCGTCCAAAATTTAGTGGAAAATGATACCTTACTCGCCTAGGTCGCCCAAAGTCTCGAAAAATCAATTTTCAAAAAACACTTTTTGACCCCTACCCCACCCAAATTTGGTCCGATCGGGCTGAAAAGTTTCGAGGACCGACCTAGGCCGGGAACAGACCCCTGACCCAAATTTCAGATTTTTCTACTAACGTAAACATTTTTCTCCAAAATTTTCTACTAACGAAAACGGCGCGGACAATGGACGGCGTACGGCGGACGGACATTGACCTTTTTTGATCAGGACACCATGAAACGTCCAGAAAAAAAATTTGAGCCGAATCGGAAAGGTTGACCATTTGCATGAAAACAGGTTCATAAAACAGGAATAACCAACCAAAAGGGGTTCAAATTTGAAATAAAACGCACGGCGTGATTCTGACATTTTCGTGGTCACATTTTTTTTTTTTTTTTTTTTTTTTTTGTGCTTCAAAACTTGAATGTGGAACGGAACGAATCGTGAGACGCATTGAATTCGACATGATAATTTTGAAAGACGAGAGAGAACGCGGTCCTTAACACGATGTTGGTGTGACAGTACTATTCCTGTGAAGAACCGTCAAAGTTCATTAGGGGAGTCTTCTAAAGCTGTCCGACCAAATCTCCACCCCGTTTCCATCAGCTTCTGACGGGTCTTATCCCTTCCTAGCCGCCCCCTATCGATCTGTCGAGGGGTTCTTCCTGTTAGCCGTCTGAGGGTCTCAACTCTAACATCTCAAGTCTTCTGCCTCTTTTGACTTATTGTCGAGAAATGAGCCCACCTCTTCCGTTTAGCGATGGGTTCCGCTACTCGGCAGCGGAATCCCCAGATTCGTGACCTCTCGAATTCACGGTTTATGCGCTAACGGAGTAGTCCTTGCCAAACAATATCGTTAGGTGAAGCCTCAAGACAATGAATTTGGTCTTCAAATTGAGCCCAATAACGAATTTTACTATTTTCTTCGTTTGATCTAAAATAATTTCCTTGACGCTTTTCGGGGAAAGTTGTCCGTTCAAAAACGGCTTTGGGAAGCTAATTCGACTTTATTCAAAACAGACACGAATCAGATACGAAAAAACATTAAAAATATACATAAGACAGCTTATAGAACAAAATAAAAGTATAATTCATAAGTCATACGCATGCCCGCCACTGCAAAAGAAAGAAGGTACGTCTCTACCAAGGATCTTGAACGATTTGCAAAGGAAGAAACTGCTTGTTTTGTTCGTTTTAGGGCACAATTTTTATATTTTTGGGGTTTTTCTGAAATTTGCATTTCGATTCACTTTATTGAAAACGCAACGCCCCAGGCCGGGTCTGGGAGCCCTCAGTCAGAAATGTCTGCTTTTTGGAATGTGACGTCCTGTTTAATGAGCCTCCGATTCATAAGTAACGAAGAATCTGTATTTTTGTAATATCTATCAAAATCATTGCATTTCCTAAAAAATATGCAATTTTGTCGATCGGAGACCCATATAACCAGCCCCGAGACTCGAGTTCAGTTCAGTTTGGAGTCCAAACATAGACACTTCGTGTTACAAATTGTGCCGTTTTATAAAATAGTGCAAAAACCGCGTTACAACCATGTATTGTGCCTTGATTGTGTCATTGTGTAAGTGTGTGAATGAGAACAGTGTATTTGAGTGAACAATTGTAATAAATTATTTACAAAGAACATAAATTGTTACAATAGTATGTAAATTTTAATTTCCAAATCATCGAGGATTGGATTTGAAAAATACAACAGGGTCCTATTTTGGCTAGACGCCATTCCGATCTTCAAAGATCATTAGAAAGGGTTTTTTGAAAAGTAATTTTTTCTTATCAACCAATTTTTCTTTTAGATAAAACAAAAGTGCACCACTAATCAACACATCAACCAATAATTCTACGAAAAAATAGCAATGCATGAAAGCCGTAATTTCCTAATTTCCGGGGCACAAAAAACTTTTTTTTTTTGTAGGGCGCATGTATGCCGTTGAAAGAGGGATCACAACACTTACTGGAAACAACGCGAAAACCTCCAAAATTTTAATTTTCCGGCGTTGCATTTTGATTTCCGAAAAAATTGAGATCGAGTTCTCCTTCGTGAATGCCAGCCGAGGATTTTCATCAATTTTTCCAAATTTTTAATTCAAGATACGATTCCTTTCAAAATCCTCTGAAATAAGCCACCAGCACGATGAATCTGCCCAACCGATTTATAATTAGATTCTGGACCTTCCTCGAGTAGACTGGTCCTCCTCGAGTCGTGTTTTCAATGAACCCTATAAACTTGGCCTTTAATAATGGATAAACCCACGAGCAAGACCCTTCGACTGCCACCACCATCTGGTGCCATTGGGTTATAATTGGCAGCCTCCAAGTGCTGCACAATGGAGGTATCGGAGGGAAAAGGAGATTGGGAAATAATAATGGTACAACAGATTCGCCCGGGCGAACTCTTCCGGCCTCCTTTATTCCCCAAATTTATATTTCTCGTTTTCTTTTCTCTCGTCATTTTGTTATACCTCCGAATGTATTTACCCAACACTTGATGTTTTCCCTCCTTTTCCGTATGAGTGCAACCGATAAGTTTCTGGAGATAATTTACTGGGATGATTTAAATTAGCTAATTGTTTAGTTGACAAGTGACGACCTCTAGCACATTTGATAAAATCAGCTCCCAGACGTCAGATTATCAGATATACTATACGGAGCGAGCTAAAATAGTCCGGTGCCAATAGAGTAAGCATTCGCGTGTATAATAGAAATCATTTTTTGTGAACAGCATAGTACTTACTGCTCCCACCGTTGAACTCTGCCGACGTTGGTAATGAAGAAATATTCTGAAGATATCATTGGGTTATGACGTATAAGATCCATGGTTGTGTGCTATGATACGGTAACCTAAGGTATCAAAAACAAACGCTGCAAATGTAAGGTGTTGGTTATTCCTTGGACCAGGAGCATGGGGGAATGAGGAAAACAGTGGGTGTGGAGTGTCCCGAACTCGTTCCAATCGATTCAGCGTATAGTAAAATTGAGGCCAATGTGAACGACAAGTGTGGGAAAGAGGGGGAAGATGATCAAACTTAGATCAAGTTTTTCTCAACAATTAATCAGCTCATTGGTCCAGAAAATGCTGTCTTAACCGCTCCTTTAAAAAAATACAACCAAATAAGGATAGCAAAACTAAAGCATATTTGAGAGAATATACAGGGCGTAACGATAACCTTCCCACTAGCTCAATTCTACAGATAAAATCTGCAAATTCTTATACACGGGTTGGTTATTCCTTGAACCAGGCGCATGGAGACTAATTTAAACCTCGGACCAAGCGCATGGAGATTCATTTCTTCAACATGGGGAAAATGGGGGAAACAGTGGGTATGGCGTGTCCCGGACCCATTCCAATCGATTCAGGGTCCAAAATTTAGTGGAAAATGATACCGCATTTGGAATTTTGTTGAAAAAAAAAAAATTATTAAACCTCCCCCCCCATTTGGTCCGATCGGGCTGAAAGTTTCCAGGACCAATTAGAGCCGGGAACGGGTCCCTGACCAAAATGTCAGCTTTCTAGAAAATGTTCTATTACCATAAACGGCGCGGACGGGGACGGACATTTGCTTATTCTGATCTAGACAACTTAAAATGCCCAGAAAGAATTCGGGAGCAAATCGGAGAGGTTGACTATTTGCATGGAGACATAGGTTGGTTATTCAAGGAATAGCAAACCAAAAAAAGCTTCATCTCAAGGGACGGACGTAATCTGGAGAAGGAGAATAAAAAATAGAAGGGATGAAAAGCTCGAATTGAAGCGGGTCTTGGAAACCCAAGGAACGTTTTCTGTTGGAATGTCAGGCACAAATTGTTGGGAGTGGCTTCATTTCGAGGAAAACCTTTAGCCAGAAGCCAAATGACCAACAGTGAACCAAATGATCATCGCTCACTGGCTCGGGTTTTCGACGGACAAATGAGCCCACGCCCTTTTGCTTCTGAAATTCCAACCCGCTCGTATCTTTCACATCACCGACAGAATACCAATTCCGTTCTAACAGTGAGAAGTTGCAGGAGCTCGGGAAAGCGAAGGGATTAACGACTTCGATTTAACCAATTCAGTGTTGAGCGTCAAATCCGACGTAACGGCTGAAGTTATAAAGAGTTTGCGGTTTGTGTGTTAATACAACAACTTGTATACCATCAATTAATGTCAACCAACAACTCGATCACTCCATTTCAACTCAGAATGTGGCGAGAAACATCATGTGGGGAAGACAAGCCGAACCCACTTCACCAAGTATGTTAGGTATGACCAACCTCTCCTCATTCTCAATAAAATTCTAATATCATAAAAATCTAATATTAGGATTCCATTACACCTAGGACACAACAACTCGTTCGTTCATAACACGCGTACTATATACAACAGAACTCAAGAATTTTGAAGGAAACCTTTCACAATGTCATTATTTTTATAAGATCGCCAAAAATAAGGAACATTACTGCTGTGAATGTTGGCTTTCCCACAGTTTGTTGTAAGGAATCTTTGGTCCTTGAGTGCACCTCATCGAAGTTTTCCCCATAAGTTGTTGCAGATTTCTACAATGTTTCCTTCTTCTACCAATATATTATCTACCTAATTAGACAAATGAAATATACATTGTAGGCTTAGAATAAAAGAATATCTATAAAGGGGAGTGGCTGGAGCCAGTGTAATCCAACTTCCTTAGCCAACTAATGGAAAAATGACTGCACAATAAACTAACTAGACCAAAAAAAGAAAAAAAAAAGTGAAAAAAAAGCTAAGGATGTTCTTCCTATTGAACTGTTAAGTAGCCGTCGATGAAACCGTTCCTACCACCTAACTACAGCTATAGCTAAATCCAATTTGTTTGCCTACATTAACTGGCGCTGCATGCTTGTGAACCGCTTGTGAACCTGCTCATCCCCCTCCACGAGCGCTTGTTCATGCCGGATGTGCTAAACACAAATGTAGATATGTATCCGCTGTATTTTCATATTTTCATGTATTTAATTGAAATAAATTTAAGAACAAAATCCTCAGACCAGGTCTGACTGAGCGGGGCATAACCGCACGAAGGCATCTCCTCAGTTATTAACCTGACTGGATCTTAAAGTCCAAAAAAATACCACAAGACCTCGTGTAAGAAGTCACAAGTTCCAATTTGACAACAAATACCTTACTCTTTTTTGAATATTACTAATAATTTGCAGCCGGAAGACAATCTTTTAATAGAAACTGAGGAAAATTCTTAACTTTGGAACGAAACTTACTAACCTAATCTATCAACATTATTTCTACATAATATCCTTTTAATTAATTTATTAATTTTTTGTTGCAGGTAAGGGGTTCATAACTAGAAGCAACATCATCTTGTAGGGAAAAATGATGAGCCGTCAGGTATATTACGTATAATATAATAAATTAATATTGTTGCGCATGGTAAAGGGCTCTGGGAAATTTCTAGTTTTATTCGATATGTAAATGTCAACTGTTCCTACTGACGCTCCTTATCAGTCCCGTTGTCGTCACTTGTCAGAAATGCTTTTTCACCTGACGAAAATCACTGTCAGCTCGATCATGTCTACGAGGGTTAACAATATCACCCTTCTAGCTTTTGTGTTTCTCACATGGAGCCAAGGTTAGCAAAGATGTAATGCATCAATAATACACTTCGCCCATATAGTTTTCGGACTGAAGGCAAGTAGTTACTCCGGAGACACACGCGAAGGGTCAAACGAACCACCCAACGGTTCACGTCATCACTTATTTGTCAACCGACACGACAAGACCAGTCGTGTCTAATATCGAGAGGAGTGAAGGGGGTTCGGACGAAAAGTTTCTGTTCGTAGTGGAATGCCTTCGAAATAAAACGCTAAAGTTTTAATGCGACTCTGGGAACGTTTGGTTCGTGGGAGTTTTTATATTATGATGTGGGCGAGATGCGAAACAGGAAGTGCTCCTAGAGCGATTATTCCCCGCAGGCAAAAATAAAAGTTTGTCATTTTGCTCCCTTGTACTTTACCGATGGGACGCGGAGGGAGTTTCCGAACGGAGGAAAAGAGGCTTTGGATGGGAGTTGGCGAAACATTAGTTGTCAGAGTACATTAGTGTCGGGAGTCCAACAACTGGACGGGAGTTCGATCGAGCTCTCTGGATGTCGAGCTCTCATTTGTGGGTCAGGCGATATTGTGCCGCTTAGGACGTAAAGTGGCGTTCAAATCGTCTTTAGAGCTTAAGCGACAAGCATTGTCTCGGAGGTCGGTACCGCAAAATGATGTCTTTGTTCGCCATTGAAACTTGTGCGCTCTCATGTCATTTCCTCGACGGACACGCCACAATTTCCAGAGCTGACTCGCCATCCATGTATTTATCGAAAAACTAAACAGGCACAACCATAGTAGTTTTCGCCGGTATTTATTATTCCCAAAACCTGAAATTTCGGAATGTAGTTCCTTTCGAGTTATAGTTGGCCCTAAAATAATTTTAGCGTAACCACTCTAAACAGAGACTGGGTGAAAATGTGAATTTTCAGGTTAGAATGTAAACAGACAAGACGTTTAAAGTACTATGTTCCACAAAATTTTTCACGCTGATTAAATGAGATATGCCCGAATGATTACCATTACGGAACCAGGGTATGAGTACAATTTGAAAAATTATTTCCAAACGAATTATTTTCTACTGTTTTAGATTTAGGGCACATTTGATCGCAACATCTTGAAATTAAAAAATATTGACATTTATGGTATAATTTTCGAACGCATGAAAACGGGTTTATTTTACAAGTAATAATAAACCTAAACCGCATTAATATGTGATATATGTTTTAGGCCCACAACTTCAGAAATGCAATAAATCTATCCAAAAATGTACATACGCATATTCGACTTTATTTAGAAAGATTTAAATCTATCTTTAAATCTACTAAAGTAAGTATTCAATACAATTGTACTTTGTCGAATTTCTCTTTGAGTTGTTACCGCTCAAAATATTCAAAAACAATCTTACCAAGACTTGGTATAGGCAAGCATGATCGCTAAATCAGTACTTCAAACAGTTTCCCGTTTTTTTAAAACTTTTTATTATTTATTCATTTATTTATGATTTTAAATGAATAAAAATGATTGAAATGAATAAGCATGCCAACTTTTTTCTCATTCTAACTTGTGTAGTACAACTGAGAGAATCTGGCTTGAGAATCGTGCTCTGCACAGTCAACTTTTGGGCAAATCCGAGTAATACCAATCGAGCTAACTTGATTTCTTTTTCTTATTGTCTCGAAGGAATGATCATTTTTCTTGTAGTCTCGTTTGTTTAGTCACAAAGAATACATTTCAGAAAAGGGCTCGATGAGCGGAATAACTCACTCCAACAAGCTCCAACAGTTGAGAGCAAAAAAGGAGGAAGGCCAATTCAAACGCGTCGTAGAACAGTTGTACTTGGCAGGGTCTGCTTTAAGCTCAAGGGCAAGAGAGCTGTTGGATCTACTCCAGCACATTATCCTCCCCCACTCCAACTTCTCTTCCAGTTACTCTGTTATAAGCCCCCTTGTCAGATGTTAATTACCAGCACCAGCTCCCGTCACTGATGGCAATGCTTCCTAATGCGTTTCGACACCTCGATTTGTGCTGGATTGTCATTATCTTGATAGAACGCATTGAGAGTTCGAGGTACCATTTTATATCCTGCCACATTCTCTTATTGTCTATCTTAAACAATCTAATTGGGAAAATTTGCTCTTCATGTAATATGAGAGAAACAACATTAGCGTTATAATATACAATCCCTCATACGTAATAGAAGCGCTCTCCTGTAAATACCTCTGTTTTGCCAGACAACAATTTATTCAGTCGAATTTGTTTCTATTTCAATCAACGCGTAGCTTCCTTATGTCGCCAACTTGAACATTCATCGAGTCCTAAGAAATAACTTTTTAATTTCTAATAATAAGGTGCGTGTTATCACCTGTTTCAAAATTGGGATTGAAAAATTGTCAGAATGATAGTTACAAAAGAGTTATTAGTCATGGGAGCATGTGTGTAGATATGCACTTACTTTGCTACTTTCTTCTCACGCTTCTGGTTAATCTACAATTTCCAGGAACTCCCTCACACCCCTTCAACCAATTAGCGAACTAGCGTGTCATTTCATTCAGTTCCTCTACGAAGGTAATCAACAAAGGAGGTTCTAATTTCTCAAAATGACACGAGCGAGATTCCGCGGGCGCTGGTCAAATAACGTTGATGACATCGGTTTTGCGGATTTCCCCCGAGTCAAATGGATATTTGAGCCTCATCGGCGGAACATTTCAAACTGCGCCACCATGCAACTTAATATCAACAACTCGAGACCGGATGAGATGTGAGCAGATTCAGATGGGGTCTGAGCTTTGTGTGTACACGAGGAAACAGTCACTCATTAGCGTCGTAGCTCGTAATTAAATTTTAATTGCTTTCAATGTAAACTCAATCCGCTCGGTCCGCTCAGGACGTCGCCTTCCCGCTACGACTGCCTTTTGAATACAGGATTGAATGTAGACATAGCAAAACTGTGGTTTCAGATTTTAGAACTTGTCGTTCAAACGTGTTCAACATGTTACATTTTTGGGGAAGATATTTGCGTTAAAACAATTGCGTAGCCAAGCATATGACGCAATATTCCTGGTATAGCAAGAAAATAGTCATTTTGTTAAATACGAGGGCAAGACATTTCATCTGACCACAAAAGTTACTCATCAACTGTCACTTTGGACCAACAAGCACCGATTGTAATGAGCTTCGCTAAATAACAAGTCATCAGTTCTTCAAATTACACCATTTCAAAATTTTAAGACTAATGAATGAGTCAGTATTCAACCTTCGGTATAATGGCTCTATGGTGATATCGATTACACTGTTCGCGAGGAATCATGTTTCTTTCTGCCAACTGCAACGAGGCTATATTAGTGCTCAGAACGTGGACAATGATGTAGACTCTGGCAGTAAATTTATTCTACGAAGTTTGACGTATACATAGACCGGATTTGGGTGGCCAAAATCCCCAATACCCTCCCCCTTCTCCCGTTAAAATACAAAGACGCATTATTCCAAATAATAAACCAAAACAGGTAGTTGCCATGAGAGGAAAGATAATTGAAAAATACGGTCGTTATAAATTTATTTTATTCCTAGCCGCGAAGTAGCGACAGGAAATCGTGATGAGACTCCCTGAACGATACGTTGAACACAAATTGCCCAGTTTCTCCTCTCTCACACAATGGAAAAGGCTTCCCACAAGCGTTGTACGGGGTGAGACGTTATGAAAAATGATGTGGTTGCGAATAGATGGTGAAGGGTAGCCAGGGTAGGCAAAGGTTTAAATATTCATGAAATATCCTGTCGTTTGTACCCCCAACACGTTCACGTTCGGTCGGAGCTTTATTTTAGGGGAAAAGATCAGTTTTTGAAGAAAGAAGGAAGACTTTTCCTCGCGGACAAGAAGGAAAATTGATCCTTCTACATAATATATTAATTTTCTTCCCCATAACTGAAGGTTAGTGTAACTCCATATGTCCCGCTCCCTCTACCTTTGATGAAGTCCTACAGATAAGCATGCGATCACCAATGAATGAGACATTCCAATAGAGGAATAAAATTGAAAGAGTTTGTTAAGGAATACTGTACATCCCTACTAATATTCATGAATGACATATATTCGTGTTGCCCCTGAACTTCATCTCGACCCTCGTAATGACGTGCAGGGATTCTGTAAATCAAATCCCTTAGTAAAACTCAAATCCAAACGGTCCTCTCTCTAACACCGTCAGTTATGTAAATGAAGTCTTACAACTCAACTTGTAATCTGATTCCCTTAGGATTGCCTCATTAGGTGTCGACTGCATCTATTTCCCTTCTTTAGCCATTGCGTTCTGATTGGCAAAATCCGTGCACATGAACGGTTTCACGATTTCCGAATGACAACCGGAGGGAAACGTATTGAGTGTGCGATTACCATGAGAAATCGTTATAAGGTGTGTATATCAGTTGTGGGGAGAACTAGGAGCAAAGTTGGAGCCTGCTAAGAAAAAGCCCAATTTGCAATAAATTATTTAAAAAGCTTCATGCTCGAATGTATTCCTTACAATTTCGTTTTCGTACGTGCGCAAGGACGACGTTTTATGATGATGATGAAAAATTTGAAATTTTGGTCACTGACCTGTTTCCGACTCTATTTGGTCCTCGAAACTTTACAGCCCGATCGGATCAAATTTAGGTTTTTGAAAAACGGAGATTTTCTAGGTGAATGGGGTATCATAATTTACAAAATATTGGACGCTGAATCCATTGAGACGGCTGCTGGACCGATTGGCGTACATCGGAAGTGGATATGGGTCATAATGGGCCTACCTACCTATTTCAAAAGTCGATTTTACACTAAAAATGTTGAACGCTGAATCGATTATAATTCATAATCTTGCCCCATGCAATAATCACAGCTGTGAAGGAATTTGATTTTTGCAGCGTTATTGATTTTTTTTTTTCAGTTTTTTATAACTACAACGGAAAACAAATGATTTCCAAACCTATATTGTTACAGATTACACATTTTGTGAAGTTGATAAAAAATTCAAATTGCTTTCCTGACGTTTATATTTTCCACTTTTCGAAAACATGAACACCACCGCGAAAACTCCAAATAACCACAGTTCTCACACATTTTTGCTTGTAACAGCGTCACAAGTTGTAATGCGATACGAATGAAAAACCTCGACTTACTGGCAGAGGGGTTTTCATTCGGGGTGATTACAAGCCCGAGAATAATCCGCCGCACGTCGCCTTTTTCCCAACCGACAATGTGGTAAACATGGTTAAGGCTTATGTAGGGTAGATTCTACCATTTTTTTGGGCAACGAAAGTATGTTAAAGCAAATTGTTTTGAGAGCACCTGCCGGAGGCGTGGGGAGCCGAGATAAGCAACCGCGAGTGTGTTTGTATTATTCGAGGCGGGCTAACGGGAGAGAGCTAACATCATTTTTGTAATTGAAAATCATAACCAGAGAACTCTTGAGATGAGAGTGGATTTATTTACAAGAGACGACCTCCCGACGAGTAATGTAAATTAGTGAATAAAGGTTATTCGATGAGAAACCTAAGCGTTGTTTGGATAGTATTAATTAAAATGCTCAAATATAATTGCTTCCAAGGAATGCTGCTATAGGAAAGGTTGGTGTTCACCTTCATAAATCCAGGGAAACTCGCTCTAAAATTCACCTTTTACAGAAGGTGTAAGTAAAGGGAGAGACAGAGGTCAATTTTCTTGGATTACAGAAGATGGTGTTCACAGAAACTGAGGGCAAGTATTCGGGTCATCGTGCTATTTTCACAGAGCACAATGTTTTTGTTCAAGGAAGCGCTTCAAGGTGGAATCTAACCTTTCATAATAAAGGCGGTTCAGTCTGGGATGAAGTTTTCTGATCCCGACTAAGCTGTATAGTTTTCTGTGAATACTTGTGACGAGATGGTGGATTTTTTCCGGATCTCAATGTAGTGAGATCATGTACGAAGACATGTTTGCGATCCATTTAGAAGATTAATTTTTGAAGCGACATGCCTGAAGTAGTGGTAACCGCCTGTCGTCGAAGAATACTCTCGCCCTTCATCGCCAATGTACACAAGCCAAAATAAGGATTTTATGTTGCTAGAACAAGTCTTTGAATCTTCACTCAGAATTTTAATGTAGCCAAAGAAATTTAGGGCCCTCTAAGATAATAGAAATAACTGGTTGAATCCATTGAGCCGTTCGGGAGTCCATTAGGCACGACAGTTTTAGATTGCAGGGGGAGAGGTCGACTTCCGTGGGTAGTTTGTTGGTGAGACGAGAAGAAAATAGGTGAATAAGCGGGTACACGTGGAGCGAGGAGATTCATTGTTATTCAGTGTTGGGCTGTCGGTAGTGTCATTTAGTAACTTGAAATAGAGAAGCCAAATCAGCAGATTTTAGATGGGAGGTAAGAGGGCATCTCCATTATTTTGGACGCTGAAGTCGATTCGAATGAGTCGCCATGCTCCTGGAAGTTGGGAAATTCGAAGAATAACCAACGCCTGTGAATGAATTTGCAGCGCTTTTCCCCTTTGGGGAAACCTCGAAGGTCTTGTAGTCTAGCCTAGGAATAACAACTTATTGCCGTTCTTTGTTTTACTCCCAACTGCAAAACATTCCGGACATGGTGGGGGCGGAATCGGGGGGGGGGGGGGGGAGTTTAGCATGTTGGTAGATCGTGGAGTTCGTGTTTCCCGATATTATGATAGCCAGATGGATCTTTCCATTAATGTTATCCAGGATATTGTTTCTCGTTCCTCTAACGTTCGCTTCTAAGACTAGAGTTCGAAGTAGATTACAGCTATCAATCACCGTATCGGGACGTTGAAGATACGTTATCTATCACCCTGAGAAAAGTCCACAGTTCACTTTTGTTTCTATCTTAACTTCCCAAGAATAAGGATCAAGGGTCGGAAAGTTACCTTTCCCCTTCTACTTTCCCTTCAAACTTGGATTTTCACCTATAAAGGTTGGAGGAAAGTCCGTTGGGAAAGTTTGAGCTCAGGATGGCCCCGAACCTGACTTCAAGTAGGTACCCCGCCTCAAATGGAGTCCGGCCCTGTATAAATCGAATCCTAATGAACTGTTTATTTTCGGCAGTTTATATTTGTTTTCAGTACTCATGATGATAAAATCAAGTGTACAACGTCGGAAGAATGCCATTATACCTAGTCCATGTTATAAATTTACCTCTCTACCAGCAAGCTCCTTTGAATAAAACTCCTTACGATCAAATAGTTTTTATTCTTAAACTTTAAAGTGCGATAATTGTTTCATCTTTTACCGTCGATTCGCTTTTTTTCTTTTATGGAATGGCCGTTTTTTAGATCTTTTGTCCGGTCGAAAATTATTCATCAACGGTCAACAGCATTCGCTTGGTATTTTCCAACAGGCAAGTAAATTGTTGCGTTATTAATAATTACTGACAATTATAATTCGCATAAATGTGTTCTCTCGACTAAAATCTAAAATGTAATGCTAATGTCTGAATATATAAGCGGGGCCGATAGTCCGTTTATTGCTTCGGGGCAGCAATTAGTGAAGCACGAAAAGCATTGGCGGTGCAGAAATGGAAGGGAGAGTGGAGGGGAATGGCGCATTGAAATCACAGGCCCGTTCGGTTTAGCGTAGGAGCCTCTTATCGAGGGCTGACCTTCCTGAGGACGTTGACCACCATCTGCACTCGGACGTTGCCTAGCAATGTGAACTAATGAGGGAAACAGAAGTCGGCCAGTAGGTGAGTAGTTGCAGCAGTAGTGTGGGTTAATTACACAGGAACAACGCTGTAGCGAGAGAATTGTTCATTATCACTTGGTCACGCAAACAAATTTATAATTCAATTTCGGGGCATTTTCAGAACCGAACGATTCATTCCCCCTTTTCGTTCTATATACCTTCATGCTTACATGCGAAGTTATAAATATCACACACCCACCCGCACACTTTACTATGACACCGAGAGTAGTTCTCCAACTGACCGTATTTCTAAAGGATGAACGGCAGAAAGAGTAATTTGCAACTAAAGAATCCCTTGGTTATATTGAAGATTCTGCCGTATGATGAAAAATGAATTTTAACTTTTTCGAATTTTGTGTACTTATTTTTAATGCGATTAACCACGTTCAAATTGCTATAATGCCCAAGGGGGCATGGTTATTATTATTGTTCACAGTACGCATTGAATATGTACCGCAGGATTCAATAATAAGGTGAAATTCTGAGAGCAAAAGTTTCAAAGCGGTTCAAATTTGGATTTATAGAATGCAAAAAAAGTATTCCCTCGTACAGAGTGTATCCTCCAAGCTGACAGTCAAGTTAGGTTTTTTAGTGATAGGTACCACGAGGAGATGCACCCTGTATGAGTGGTTAGATCATCTCACTAGTATTACTGAGAATACTATCTTAAATAGAAGGGGCGGATAACTAATATTACCCAAGTGTTATAATTTATTCTCTTTGCCGAACTATGTAGATCCCTGGGTAGAATCAATTACGAATAATGCGCTTCCCCTCTTGAAATGAAGGGGACCACCTTCCTCTCAACCCTTATGATTATCACGTTGGCCGCTCCAAAGTTAGTAAGTAACACAACTCTAACGATGTTAACCCTTCACAATGGGCGGGGGAGCGGAGGCCGTCGTGCATTCTGGAAAGCATTTTGGGTCAATACCCTTAACTCTTATCTCATCGCCCCACTCGGGGCTGCTAATCATTGTGATTTTATCACGAACTAGAGCGTAGGGACGCTATTCTTGAAGCGTGGTTTACTGCCACGACGCCTACGGGGTGCGATGCTCCCATTTCCAGTTGAAAAACATCGGGTCAGTGAGTTAGTCAGAGAGTTAGTATTTACGAATAAACGCTTAGTTCTGAGAAACTCATCAAAGGGATTCACTGATGAAACCGGCAAATCGTTGAATGATTGAAGATGGTCGCATTCAACTTCCTGTTCTACACATCAATTTGGCTCGTTAAACGTTGTCGTTTAAGGCCGAACTAGAATGAATGCCATTTTCAAATCTTCTGAAGCAGGAAAAGAATTACCCAGAAATCAATCCTCAGATTGATATTCCAACTCTATGATGTTCTTCAAGCGGCTTCCTATAGTATTATTAGGCCAAATTGACTCTCAAACACGCGCAATGAAAATTTGAAGAGTATACAGATCAATTGATGACAGGTGGACTACACAAAATATTCGCAATTTATCGTAAGAACTTTTACCTCACAGGAAACCGACTTGAAAAGTAGCAACTAGGCTAATGGTGGGGCTAAGTTACGTTTACATTAAGCCACTCCGCTTCCCATGCAAAACTGATCGGGGTGTGATTGATGAGGTTTGGCTTTCCACTTGGGAGTTTTCATGTTCCGAGCGGCGTATTTCCTTTAGTCGAAAGCCTTTCAAACCTGTTGCCTAGGTTTAAGTTACCACTTCGAACATTTCTAAAACCTGCGACTTGTATTTTCTGTATTGTGCATTACGTGGAATACTGAATGCTTGAATATTCCGGGAGAAAAACAATGTACTGGTCATACCTTTTGTACCGGTTGTGCGGTCTCGCGCTTTTGTTTTATACTAAGAGGAGTGGTGCGGGTTTTTCATCGCTAGCGGATTATATCGCCACTAACGCCACAACAGAAGACAGATGTCAGTTTATGCAACCCCGCCCTTTCTATGTCGATTCCCTCTCGTATACCGAAATAAAAGTGCGAATACCAAGATGGAATAATAACGAAGGTGTCACGTTACTTTTGGGGAAAACCCGTTCCCTCACCTTTCCAACCTCGCTTGAATTGCAAATATTTTTTCTTTTTTATTATAAATGTCTCACTGAGTTGCACATCGCTAGGTTGAAAACCTGGCTGGTTTCTGTATGGAAACAGCGAATCAGGGAGAGGAGAAAAATGTTATTCCTCCCGTGCTTACCTCGGTTGAAATTTGGTCCAACAACTCTCTGCCCTTGTTATTTTTCTGCTGGGGTGACGATACCTAATGACGACAAATTTCACCAAACGAGTGACAAGAATGACCGCATTTTGAGGCTTTTCAAACAGAAGCTCATCAATCCACTTTTCTTATATTGACAAGCTGAGTGCTAGTCCAATGAATCTAACGACATCGTCTTCATCCTCACTAAAACTAATGTAACATATAGCCTGTATTGATCCGCCCTCCGCCATTAGTGTTGTACACAATGTATGTTATGCCATTTGAACCAGCAAAAAATACTTTCTAACTTTTGATTACTCGCCACAACTTTGGCTAAAAATATTTCTAACCTACTTAAAAGAATAGTTGATTAAACTATAGGATAATCTAAAAAAAAAAAAAAAAGGCCCAAGCAAATGCTTATTTGCTGGCTTGGAGGAAAGGCCCTCGGATCAGCTAGAATGGAATGATTTCTAAATGAGTGGCCCTCTCGTGCGAATATAATGTTTCGAAACTCGTCCCTTTCAGTAGCTGAGCCACTGAATCGTAAAACTACCCACCTAATCTGTAATCTCATTTTCGAACCCTTATATTCAGCCGGACAACGGAGTGCTTCTAGAGTCAACAGAGCCCGTCCCCCGTTCTTCAGGTGAGGGAGTTAATACTTTTTTGATGAAGGGTTCGCATGCTATATTTTCTCGCACGGTTTACGTAGGACTTTCATCGAGGTGAAGGCTGGGAGGACCAAGCCTCGCACTTCTTAGCATCAATGTGGAGACCACTTCGCTCAGCCTCTACTAAGTTCGCTGATAATTTTCAGAACCATTCTCTGCGTTATCAATGTCTGCCTAGGTTACTCTTAGCTTGACTTTTTCAATGATGAAAATCCCTGTTCTTATATTATTGTTATTAAAATAATATACTGATATTCGTACGAGAAATAAAAATAATAATAAATAAAATATGTAGATAGAATAGAGAGGCATAAAGCAATTAGCTCTACCGAGGGACCACTTTGGGGTTGTGTCTTTGGTGGCTAGTAGCTCAACGGAAAAACTCTATTATTGCTTTTCATTGAAAAAAAAAAAAAAAAAAAAATCTACCCAGACATTTATTATTGATAACGGGAGAAAACCTCTGAAATGATGTTGCTTTAATAATTTATGATTTTTCTTATTTATTCGTATTCGTAATTCCTTCAATTTCTTCATTCATTTGTTCACCGTTATGTGTCTGTGTTGGGTTGCGAAGATACAGCCGCTCTTCGAAACTGTGCGTGACTCATATATCTTCATGGGCAAATAAAAAATAATTCCAATCTCCTCGCTCTCAACGAAAGATGGACCTTGATGAAAAAGTTTCATCTACCCTGAAAAGGGGAGCTGGTTGTAAGGAGAGATAAGTTGAAAAATCGTGGTGAGGGCATAAAAGAGACCGAAGGTAAAATGGAAGGGCTCGGCGAATAGGTCCATGAAAATGACGGACTGCAAGCGTGAACTTTCTTATCCCATCGCAGCCTCCCATCAATCGAGGAGCGCCCACTCGCTCTCACCGACAACTTTTGCTATTTACTAGTTATATAATTATTAACGTAGTGGGCCCTCTCGTGGCCCTTATCCATTATCCCGCAAAAGCAGCTTTGGTGGTGATTTGAATGGTGGTGATTGAATATTTGAACCAATAAAGAAATTATTTTTCATTAGATGAGCTTGTCCTTAAACCACCCGGTACTTAACCACACAAACCGAAAATTGTAAATTAGAAAATAATTGACATGTTCCAGTCTAGGTGTCAATGATTTCTTTGTATCTGGCAAACTTGCTTATAAAAAAGTATTGTACAATAAATAAAACAGTTTAGGTATCTGGTCAATTTACCTTAGGCAACTACAAAATTTGTTCTTGCATGATCGATCGAGGGTTAAATAACTGATGAAGTTAAACGTAGATTCCAAGTATGAAATGAATATTAGCAATTCTTTTGAATATTGTAAAACGATTATGTCTAAACGGCTCTTGGGCTAGTGTACATAATGATGTGGTAACTTTGGGGTCTACCTCACCTTCATTACTGGACGGCTGTGCGTGTACTGTATAACCAGCAGCCAGTGACCCAGCGAATTTGAGAATGGATTGTTACTTTGGTACCTTCTATGTCAACAGATTCCTTACGGCCTGGGTAGCACAGCTAACTAGACAACAATAATATCACATTATCACTACAGAGATATTTCATGTTCCTTTCATGTTTGCCTATGAAAATAATGGCCAAGGTTAGGAGAACGTTTGTATAATCGAGGGGCTGGACCATGGCTTTCAATGACAACGTTACTATTTCCGGTAATTTGAAACACAACGCAAGGCATCGTGTAATGAGAGAATGGGGTGCATCAAACAATTAACATCTCAAGAAGCAAGGCTGCACTTTCTTCACATTAAATGTCAAGTTACCTAGGAGAAGAATAATAAATAAAATCTTGGGCGAACCTGCTCGTGCTTCAAGTGTTATTCCATTAGGGAGAAGGGGTGGACGATTAAATATCACTCCGTATTAATCCGACTCACCGCCTCTTGAATATTCGCCTCAAAACCCGCCCGTGTAACGGATTAGGTTGACGCGGCCCTGCGGTTCATTAGTCCAAGTACCCACTGCTGGTTCATACTGTATTTATAACCCCTCCTCCACTCCACCTCAAACCAGGCCCACTCCACGGTTCCCCAACTTTCCAACGTTCTATTCCCTAAACCTCTCCATCTCTTGCGTTCCGTTTCAACTCTTTAACCGCGGGCACGTCGTTCCCGAAAATGAGAATGATTAACGCGCCGGCTCCCGGCTAAAACATCCCCTAGGAGAACGTCGTTTTGCCGTGTTTAATGCACCTCGTGGCACTGTCGAGATGAAAATGAGCGCGTGTGGAGGAAGGTTGTTTAAACGTTACATGCTATTTAATAACATTCACTAAGCGAAGAGCGTTGACTCGGCTTCACGAAATATTTCACGGGAGACAGCCGTCGAGAAGCGTTCCTCCCATCATATTTCCAAGGAGAATACCTGCCAGGTCTTTCATTCCATTCCGACTGGTTTTTGGAGGCCAACTGGAGGGTTCGCTTCAGCATGTTCAGCTTTCCGACTGAGACAGCCCTCTTCTCAACCCGCACCACGTAACCCGCCTAATTTTGGTTGCTGATCACTTCCAGTCTTGAATTCTATTTGACATCAGAATTGGAATTCAGCTGCAGGGCGATATAAATTCAGCTGCAGGGTGATATAAATCCAAACAACGAACTCTCTTTTTCCTGATTTCATCATTGCCGAGCAAAGATGAAAATCAGCATCTCTCGACACCCCTCTCAACGTCTCTTGAGTAACTCTATTATTAAGATGTCATCAGTCCCATACCCATGTCAATCTATTCAGCGTCCTATCTCGCACAAGTCACAAAAAATATGAACCATTCAGACCATTTCAAACCTTTCCATACTCCAAAAAAATCCCTGACAATCTAGGGGAAATAGATGGTCAGTTGTCATGTAGCGATGCTCAAATTTTGAAATTCCAAAATTCTAAATTACAAAAATTAAGACTGATAATTTTTGTACACGGTTATTTTCAGGGTCTTTGCTGATCATTTTCCTTCCTTAAAATACTGATATATTCGTAAAATTACCAATTAGTTCCTCTTGTATAATATGGGTTGGTTGGTTCGTTAGCCAGTGCGAACGGCATCTACGGATGACCATGCTTGAGATATTACCAAACTTATACTAAGTTTAAAAAAATTAATCAAGTACTCGTAATTCGTCTTTAAGCCTCGACGAAACTATTTCGTGACTCGCAGAAATATAAGTAGTTACATTCTGAGGATAGATGGGCAAAGTAACCCCGATTCTCAACAACCCCACGGTATTAGCTGAGAGAGTTGGAAACTACGGACACATGGAAGTTGAGTTAGTTACACTTTAGAGATCTCGAATAACGTCTTTTTAGCAAGCGGAAGGGGTGTGTTCGAGTTCGGGAAAGCGACAGGGTGAAGTTGAAGAGGACTCAAAACTCGAGAGGCGGATGTCCCAGCTGGCTTATCTCCGAGGGAGCTCTCCCTTGTTACGAGTATTACCGCCTTCAGTTTCTTCAACCCTTTCTCGTTCGGAGGACGACACTGCGCGGTACTTTCTGCTTGTATCCGCCCTCTTTTTCTTCTGAGCGAGAACAAATAGGGTTTATAACACACCTCGTCATGGGGCGGTTGAAGAAGGAAACTTATTTGAGCTGAAGAGTGAAGGGTCGCGAAACGAGTCGTGCAGGAAGAATGAGGGTGTTTTACTTAGTGTTAACAAGACTAGAATTAGGCTAACAAAAGGGAGTGGAACGTACCTTATTTGCCAATAGATTACAATGCCATTCCCCTTTCCTCGAGTTTAAAATAAAAATGTGCAGCTGAACGTTCGGCTTTTTGTTGTTTAATATAACAATGAAAAATAACTTCTTCATTATCGAGGGAAACTACCTTCATGGCAGCAGAGATAGCCTTTTACTGAATACTTCGCTGAACGGCAAAGAAGCCTTCTCATCCGAAACCTTGAGAGATAGGTCAGTGCATAGCAAGTACGTAGGTCGCTGCTCTTAGCGTAACATTTCCAGCAGGATTTCCCTGGTGTTCCGAGAAATTCAACTGGCTACGCGAAACTGAATGTGATTTATTAGTCGGAGAAAAACTCGCTAAAAGACTCGAGTAGCGTTGCCGCCCACTAGTTGCTTACTGGGCAAGACCACGGGAGGCAAAATAAAAGAACAAAAAATGAACCTAGCGAATAAGAGCTCCTCTCTTCATGGAGCCGCTTGCCGTGGTTCTTGTTCTAGGGACGTAATAGGGGGGGGGGGGTTCTTGCTCCCCCTTTACAAGAATCTTGTGGGACCCTAACACACTAGTTGCTCTTCCCAGCAGGAGATTTTGTTCGCCTCGGTCGAGCTAATCTGAGGCTAACGGGAAGCAGCGGGTTTTCCAAGTTTTCTCAACACAGTTGGCACCAATAACCTGCGTCAGCACTACACACATAAAACGAGCTTCACTCGATATTACAACATTAATACTGTAATATAATGTTGTAATATACAAATTTTGTACGTGGGCTTTGTCAAATCATTGAGATAAACTGCCGAATTTCGACGGACTCAAATTTGCCAAAAAGTAGCAGTAAATGTTTGGTTAACATTTGTTTGTCTATTTTGTGGTTTCCCGCACTGAAAGCCAATAGTAGGTAGCCTGTTAAGCCCTCAAAACTGGCTAAGGTAAATTGAGGAACATCACACACCTTACAAATGAAGACTTACTGACCGAACCGCTAGAATACTGACCTAGGTCCCAATGAAGATGAGAAAATGTATTCTCGGTCTGCTCAATGTCTACTGACCACTGCATTAAGAATTAGAGAACTAGGAGGCTTGTTTTTTGTCTGATTGGTCAAATCAGACAAATGCTGGTTGGATTTCTTTAAACCGATGGGATAGTAAATAGGATTGGGCCACGGCTCAGTACCTACGTGAGGATCGGCTTGCGTTTTGTTTATCAGCTTATCGGTACAATGTAGGGGAACTGCACGTCAAACTCGTGAGGCGTTAAAATAAAGCTACCAAGGGGTGAAGCTCTTCACTTATGCTGCACTATAATTCATTATTCAACTACGTACGTGATTCTTTCGAGTTTTTTTGTGCTATTATTGAACATAACTTCCGTCTTGTACAGGAACACTTGGAACACCCTCTCAATCCTTTCTTCTTCTATTGCTTGAGATTCCCTTTGGATTCAACAACTGTTCCTGTTTGAAGCAGTACAGATCAGCAAATTCATCTAATGCGTCATTTTTTGGAAGATTTGGATCGCTTCAAAAATGATTGTCGTTTGTACAATGAAGTTGATGTTAAACGATATGATGATTTTGCTAGTTATTACCAGATAGGCCTTCTCTGTAGTGCAACTGACTGATTCACGTAGGAAAATTAAACGAACATAACTTACTTGGCTCAAGAGTTTCAGTGTGAGAATTTCTATCCAGAAACTTCGCAAAATAGAGGGTCCGACCCATCCTAATGAGGAAACACGTTTTGCTTTGGACTAACACGCATTCCACCGTACTGTGGGAAAACTGTAAGCCACGACAAACATTTGGCTTTAATTATGCACAAGTTTTCAACTCCATACATACCATTACGAGTTTTCCCCCTGTTATGGAGACGGCATATCCAATATTCCACTGGGTGGAAATCCTGTCTTCTGGGTCTTTCACAGCTTGTGCGAATGTACTCGATGACGATTGCATGTTGGTTAGTTCGTTCAAAGTTAAACGCTAATATTCCACCTACTACGCTAATTTGTAGGAATCAACTGTCACTATCATGCTGTAGTTATCTACGCATTTGTGTTGTAGCCGCGACGAGGATAATTTACCTCAAGTCCAAACTTTGTTTGGGAACTGTACTCGAATGTTATGCTTGTTTTCATTACGCAATAAAACTGATTGTACGCGATGGTACTACACTCCAAGTGTTGAACTAGCCGAGGTGAAATAAACTGTGGGAAGGCGAATGTGATTTATTATAGAAGAAAACGGCTTAAAAGGGCAGGAAGCGTTACCGCCCACTAGTTGCTCTATGGCCGCTTCCCAAAGGAAAATAAACGGGGGAGGAGAAAAAAGGCAACGAGAATTTTTTTATTGTAATTAAAAAATAATGAAATTACGGTTCGAGCCGACTATTTTAGAATGCCGAGTGGATTTCTCTCGTTTTTTTGGGTTCTAAGGGGTACCTAATTACTCCAGTAATAATTTCACAAGCTCTAGCCGTTCCGTTTGATTGAGGCAAGGAAGAAAGATGGGAGCTTCTCAGAGTGGAATGTAATTGAAATAGAAACCCTTGGTAGTTTGCAATTCGAGTTATTACGAACTCGAGTTCCCTTGAAATCTGCTCTACTTCTTCTCGTTCCTGTTTTAATTAGAAGTTCTAGTTGGGAAACTCGCTTCGGGAACGAACCTTTGATAATATTTGCGACAAGTGACTATTATGACGACGAGGATAATGCTTTTATGAAAGAAATACACTTAGAGGCTATAAATGCTTTTGAATAAGTAGTTTTCACCAACCTGAAACGGTCAAAAATTCATCGAGATGAAATGTATATCCGTGGTTGTAGGTCAGGCTAACTCTTTTCATTTCATTTCCAGCCTTCGCCTCTTTTTCATTGTGAAGCCCATTCACTTCCTGAACTAACCCGATAGCAGTTTTTCATCCCTGCTTTCATTCTTCGGCATTAATCGTCGGCCGTTAAATATGACCGATGGAGTTGGCCTCGTTGAGCTCCAACGTTGAAAAGAATGAGGACTGCATTTTCTTCTGCGGAAAGTATGGCGTGTATCCACCCGAGGTTGGCTCATTCGATTGCTAAACATGATAAATTCGGGGTGTTTCGCGGTCTCGACTGCCACGGGATAAGGCACGTTCTGAAAGGATTGTGATTTATAGCTGGACGCCGAAGATAAAAGCACTCAGTCATGCAGCTTGACTAATATGCGGCTAATATAAGAGATTCCTCAATCACTTTTCCACACAGAAATATGACATTTGAAAAAATATTACTAATTCGATTAACCCTTGATTTAAAAGTGTTGGAATGTTTTTGCGTGTTTTCACTCTCGTCCATCAGCCCAACCTTTTCTTGTTGTAACAGCTGTGGCTCCAGTTTGGTTTGCAGCCCTCTCAAGTAAATCTGCGACTTTGCCCTCATCCTTGACCTTTCTAGCAAGAGTACCGCATCATGCCACTTTTCATAAATTCGGAATTTCGGATGTTTGATTATCAGTCACGTATATTTGTCGTAACCAGTATGTTTAATCTTGCCGTCATTTCCCAGCACGAGCCTAACCAATTTTGCTATGCCTATTTAACGATAGGGTTTCGTCAAATTAATGAGCGAATATTTGTGGAAATAAGCAGGACTTTCATCACTTGGACGACATCCATGGAACAATAACACTACGTTAATCCGTTTACTTACATTGTTTTCTTTCGCATGAATTCCAAGTACATAATTTCGTTAATACGTTTTGTTTCAGAGGGTTACAAGGGGTTAGAGCGTTCCGAGCAGAACCATCAGGGTAACGAAAACATGCATTTCGCTTTCCCCAGTACTAATACACGTGTCACCTAAAGCACCTACAATAATACTTGCTAACGCACCAATACATGCACTCAATAACCACAGTACGAAACGAGTGCACGAACCTGTCCAAATGTCTCATTCACCACCATGAACAGCGTGTGATTCGCTTACTATACTATATACTATATACTCACATTTCAGCACAGAGTTATTATTAAGTACACGCTAGCTTGCTGATAATCATGAGCGACAGATTACCAGCAAATAACAGTTTTTTTCTTCTAAACAACACTCCCCCCTGTTACAATTTTTCCACTCAGCCTATTGACGACTGTAGTGAACACTGGAACGAAGTAGAACGCTATCGTCCGCTATCGGGAAGTAGTCATTTTCTGCTCAGCTCCTGCACCTCGACAGAAGATACAGGTATTCAAGAAAACGCTGAATATGAGCAGCACTATGAGCTATTTGTGTTAGGTGAAGAATAGAATGTCCTCTTTCTATGAAAAATTTGTGAGGATAGCTGTTGAGGTTTGAGCGTCAAAGTAGAGACGTGAAAAGGACAACAGATTTATAATTGATCAAAATCTATCGAACCCTGGGTTCCGCCAAATCGTCATACGTAAACTTGATATCACTTGGTGATACTGGGGTCAAACGTGGGTTTTCATTCCACGAAGCGATTGCTTCATACATCGGTGAGCTCAAACAATGAGGGTAGCCTGCAAACACTCTTTCTCGAATAGCCAAGGGCTGGCAAGATTGTCATTGACATGCAAAGAGCTGCATTTGGGACATCATGATGAAGATATGAGAAATATGTCTGAAGTTTCCCTTATTAATTGTGCCTTTTTAAAATGACAATGTCCATCAATGGAACGTTTCAACATAAACTTTGGCCAAATAGTGAAGTGAAATGTCTTCATTGACTATCAACCTAGGACAAAAACTCGCTTCATTTCAAGGTTCTCATGTTTGCACCATTCACAGCGAAATGAGTTCTTTTTTGGTGAGCTGGTGTCAGAGAAGACCCACACAGGGGAGAGATTTCATTGTTCCCCCCACAACATAAATCAAGTGGTCCTCACAACTTGTTAGTGCGAGAGTTCATTGCTCGTGGATAATACATCTCTTGCTTGCTGCCTTGAGTCAAGTGAGCCACCGGTATTTCGCGCGTTCGCACCGCAAGGCGCCATTCGACTTTGATTTGTTACCTCCCTTGTTAGTTTTCTTTAGAGCTTCCTGCTAGTTGGGAGCTAAGGCGGATTTATCTACAGAAGCCCCAGTAGGGCCGTTTCGCTGTCGTACTCATGAAGATGACCAATGACTATACCTTCTATCCCAGTTACCTCAGGATTTATTTTGTGAGCAAGAGAAATAGCCTTTCATCAAGTAAGCTATCCCTTTCCCTCCTCCTCAGAACTATCACAAAGGTGGTAAATACCCCCGTTGTACGTTGTGTGTTACTGAGTTATTTCCTAGGAAATTGGGTATTTATTCTCTATTAATACTACTAACACATGAGCAACACGGAACATATTAGGACATGACTAGCCTGTATAATTCTATATGGCAATAATCTCCAAACCATTGGATTGTCGATATATCTGGACAAAATCTTCTTTACATCTCGATTTCATCATTGGAGACAAACTGAAGACGTTTTTCTATTCAATCAATAACTTTATGGGAGATGGAAAGCATATTCATCCCGTTATATGAGTTGAAATGTAAGGACTATCAAGGAATTGAATAGGATTTATGATGGAGTATTCACGCAAGCCCGAATCAATATATCGAACTGAGGTATCACCGACAACCCAGTGTGCTTTTGATGTGACACGACGGCATTTACTATATCGTAATATGACCTAAAACGGAAATCTTTAGCAGTCTGCTCCCTCCAATAAAAAACAAAGAGAGATTGTACGTGGTTCTTCCTGTGTGGTAAAGGAATCAGATTTCTCTCTTAGTTCCTTGTTCTGGTAATGCGGGAAGCTGATGGGCGTGTATACATGCCTTGTTGCATGCTCTCATAATGTCGTCTACAAAAGTCAATTCAGCAAAACTTGAAACTCTACAAAAAAGTATTTTTAATACGATCATCAGTTCTATGTCTACTTACCTCACCGATAGGTAAACTTATTCTTGACATTCAAATGTGCAGTGAAAAAGTCCGAATATAACTTTAAATCACAATTAGATGCTAGAAAAATTTACAAAATATTTAGGCTCCACAAGTTAGATATTGTGAAACTTTCAGCTCATTGATGACGCAGGAAAATGAGGAGACGTGATGACGTCACAGGAAACAGGACACTCTTATTATGTGGTTTTGGTATTATCATTTTCAGAAGAAAGAACTTATAACTTGGCACAATACCTTTCAATGTTTATTATGCAATAGTGTACCAGTTCACCCTGTAACCTCACAGATTTTTTGATAAATAATCCGTCCGTAAATAGTCCGTAAGATTTTTGATAATATCCGTCCCATCACAACCGTTATTTGCGCCCCTCCCCCAAAAGGACGGTATTTTCCAATTAAGGGGGAAATTGACGACATTCCAAGGTGTGGGGTAAGGGGATTCACGTCACTGAATTTTACAATACATCGGCGTTTTCCTTCCAGCTCTCCAAACTGAGCCTACATCGCCGGCCCAAAAAGTATAATTAAGCCTGCCTTCATTCCCTCATGTTTTCCAACTTAACAACACTAGATTATTCATCCCAAGCACTTCTCCCGCCTGCAGGCAGTGTTTATTCATAATCAGGATGTAGGAGGTGCGAAGTAGCAAACAGGAAAATCAAATATTTGTTCCAGCTCTTTACTAACGACGCATGGAATCATATACGTATGCTTCGACGTACAACTTTCAGTTTTTTCAACAGTCGACTCAACCCCTTACAGCCATCTCGAACATAGAATGTAGACATTCAGAAATCTCGCTTATTTTAATTGGTTTTACAAGTGAGTGAGAATAATCATGTCGATGTTCATTGTAAAATCAAACGCGGTTTTGGAACCGAAATTTGAGAAGAAGGTTTACTGTTTTTCCACCCTCTCCGGGTAAAAATATTTGAATGACACATTCTACTCGTTTGTTCTCATTATATTCTTAGAAATAAAACTATAAAAATAAGTCGAGAAATTTTCAAGACCGACTTCTGAGACCTGTATCGTGGTTTTTTAGAGTAGTCATTGTTCTAGTTTTTTTCAATGAGCTTTCTTTTGGTTTTTTTCCCACGTGCGTCAATTTTCTATGGATGTGCGTAATACGTTTGATTTTCATACTGATTACCTATTCACTTCGTTCCTCTTACCTAATCGATAGGAATAAAGAATTATTTACGGGCTACAATTGGTTCTGGTTGAAGTTTCACGGACAAACCTGATGTATCGCACAGGTTTCACATATAACTAGGTCGGTACCTCAGTATCGGTTACTGTTACCACGATGAGTTATAGCTTTAACATATCTTCCTTCGATGTATCGTCGATCATAGTCAACGCAATACAACCCCTGGTAGCTTATTTGCAAGGAAAACGAGCCTGCAGCTGCCGAATTGATACTCATAGTGCCCATATACTTCGCAGCAACGACGATTTAAAATTATGAGGTAAACCACATTAACCGCTGGTCACGGCGACCACAGATCAGGCCACAGGTTGGTTTCTGAAGTAGATTGTACGGATCTGTCGTCAGTTTGCCCATGACGTAGCTACGAATGCCCCTGTACCCAACCTTTTTGATATTTGTACAGAATATACGAGGTATATTTTAACCAATGAGATCACCAGCTTCGAGGAAAAAATTAAAACCAAAACCTTGCTTGTGTAAGTTGCAATGGATCGATTGAGGAGCCCATGATGTAGTAAACGCCCACTGAAATGTTTTACTTGACCTTTACTCGATTCAACCCTCTTCTGCAAGTAGCGCTTATGGGTTTCAGCACTTCTGCACCATTCTACTGTACCAAGTCCAAATTACGAATTTGACTGTGCTTGTTCTCATTGTTGTTAACTTTTGTTTCAGAGGGTTGCCTGGGGTTAAAGCGTTTCGAGCAGAACCTAAACCTATTGGGTAAAATACAGTTTCAAATGTAATGCCAATCATCTTTCTTCAGTTCCTTTCTTCGAGAAATCCCTGTCACGTTTTCACTATCGACATTCTCACTTTACGTTTATTCTCAATCCATTTCACTGCACCGTAGAACGGAGGCGTGTTTTCTACTGTAGACCACATCGTACGAGTCATTTGAAATCCGTCACGGTGGAAAGATTCATTGTTCTCTTCAACTTTCGTATTTTTCAAGAAGTAGATGTACTTTATTGAAGACCACCAAAATCTTCGAATCATAAATACCGCACTTAGTCGAATGTAGCCGTTTGAATCTCACCTTCACTGTGTACTTCTTCTTGGCAATTTTCTGTAGGCACCTATTTCTTCAGTAACCTCCTAAGCTGTTTTATTCTTCTCGATTTGTGGACTTGAAGACCATTTTAGCTTATGTATGAGTTGTTCCCACTTCTGGTATAACTTATTGTACGAGTAGTTTGCGGAGGACAGCAGTGGATAGAAAAAGTTGAATCTACGATAGTATGATTTGCCTGCATACATTTTTTAAATACTCTACGAAGGCGTCCCTGTCCCTTTAGTGACGTTGGTTTTGATCAATGCTCTTTCAGAATGATCTTTGAACGTCTCTTCTCAGAAAATGCTCAGACATGAAACATTTTTTCTCAGTGAGGGGAAAAGGAAATAAGGTAAGAAGGGGTTTTCCCGTTATTCTTCGAAGTGGTTATTATTTATTTTTTAAGTGTGTCCACTTCTTTTTTTTCCAATTACCTATTTTGGTGACCTCGAAGATACGGTTTCCCGCATGAGCTATTGATCTACTTGGAATAAAACCACCACTGTGGTATGAAGCTCTGAAAAACACCGTAAATATCAAAACTTTTATACACCTCCCCAGGAGCTTTTCTCCCGTTTTCGTCCAATTCCTCTCACACATTTTTTTGTTTCGCTCTCATCTTTTCTCAAACTATTATCATTCTTTCGTGAACATGCAGTTGAAAAATGACTGAACCCGTCACGAAGTTATTCGTCGAGTTCGTGACAAAACCTTAACAATCCATTAACGCCCGGTCCGACGTCACCTTCGCCTTCCTTCTGCTCCCAATAACTCTTGGTCCGCTTTCATCAATCTTCTTTCCAGTATTCCGCTCAATACCTCAATCCCACCCATTATTTGCCTATAAGAGAAACCCTTGGGAACCTCCAGTCACGAAGCTATTAATCCGATGTGACGTCATTTGAATAATTCAGCACCTTGAAGGGTGAGGAATTTTCATTCGGATCCGAGGAGCACGTATCCACCAACCTTACCTACCTTAATATTGAAATCGATGATTTGGGGACGAACAAATAAGCAAGGCGAGGAAACTTTTGTAATTATATTGAAGGTCAGTGCTCAGAAGGAAATCTGGTCAGTGAATGATTAACACGGCAAGACGTTCGGATAATGAACGCCTGAAAAATTTCGAGCCACATCGTGGTAGCTCTATGACATGACAGAGCTGCAGCATCCATCCATACAACTTTACAGTATTGTTTTAATTGATCCGAGACTGAGGAATAATCATTCCAGTTAAAGTTCATTTCCGTTCCATCATTAGCTTAGTGATATATCAATGAGACGTAGCATCCGATCATTTGCTAACGTTTCAACTCTGGGAGATCAAACGGTATGGACAGAAATGACGTTATCGCTGAACTCACAGACCCCTGCAGCCCGGATGTGTGCGAATGATTGGGCGATCCACTCGACGGGAATATAAATTTGCTTTTCCTCTGTTTTGCACCAATCCCATTATATCAGCGGCCGAAAACTCTGAAATCCAACGCACTCGACCGAAGTGCTTTCCTAACGAAGATTTGCGACAGAGGACGGGAAGTCAACCCCTTTGCGAGTCGTCTAAACGAGAAAACACGATTGGATTCTATCAAAGTTTGAGCAGTCCTCCGCTGAAGTACCAAGTTTTTCGGGTGAGTTGAGAAAAAGTCCATCGATTCCGGTCTGAAAGCTCTTCCACAAGGTGTGTCGTTTTGGGGTGTTGTCGGACGGAGTCACGTGATGTTTGTTTGTTGACCTAGAATATGGGGTGTCTCTCGGTGGAAAAGGGGCCTTCTTTAGATATATGACCCTGTTTGCACAAAAATAACATATCCCTCAACTAAATAGTCAGCCCCTATGAAACAAACAGTTTTCACGAGATTTCTGACGACTTTTTCTCCAGCTTCGTTTTGATTAATAGCGAGTCAGGCCACGCTCCATGCTGTTTCCGCGACCTTCTACTTTCCTACAACTCCCATTTGTGATGTCATCAGTTTTCTGCTGGCGAGATACCTACGGAGTTTCCATTTTTTCAACATTTTTGCCAGCCTACTTAGCAATTATTTGCGAAATATCATTAAGTCAATTTTGTTTCAGCTTGTGGTCTACAGAGAATGCCAGCTTAATTACGTTACAACTGGGTAACAAGCTTGTAGTTCACTTAAAATGATGAGTACAACGCTAGCTTAATTTTTCAAAAAATAAAAACTTTATTCGCAGATGCATATTTCAAGTACCAAATATTTTGTAAAAAAAAAAAAAAAAAAAAAATCTACTTAATCATTTTTTTTAAATTTAAGCTGGGCGTTTTAAATTTAAAGGTCAGCTTCGGCGTAAGTGACCAAGACCATTAAGTAAAAGCATGGCAAATAATTCAACAACAAAAATTGTTCTTTTACGCTGAATCGAACGGTGACATCCGTCCACCATAAAGATGAAGGTTACAAACTTCATCAATGTGAGTTATTGGTCTTGAACTAGTAAGAAATGTGTCAAATTCTTCCAAAGTAGTTTTTATTCCTTGAAGCAAGAGGAGTGGGAAAACAGTGTCTGAGACTTCCAATCGATTCGGCATTCAATATTTAGTTGAAAACGATACCTCACATGCCTTTTTACGAAAAATACCGAAAATTTAACAACTGATATGTCCGTCATGTTTTAGGATATTCGATCTGGTGACCTCAGATCCACGTTTTTCCTCACGAGCGAAACATAACCTTGAAACTTAGTTACCTTGAATAATAAACTGTTGAGAAATAATTTGCCGCGCTTTCCCTAACTAATCGTTCATGAATGTTGGATATTCAAGAAACAATTATTAATGTCATCTTTGGATTCAGCATTGGAAAATAATGATGAAGCTTGTGCTTTGTGAAGTCTTGGTAAGTGCCTAGAAATGATTCGACTTGTTATCGAATTCCGTCGAGCATTGAACGAGAAACGGGTGATGAAAAAACGCTTCCACTATGGTTCATTAATCCTTGAAGCAAGAGTATGGGGAAAAAATTGTTTATAACTCATTACAATCGATTTTGCGTCCAAAAAAGTCCGTTAGTGGAAAAGCCTGAGTCCTCAAAAATCTCGAAAACCCACTTCCGAAATACGCACCTACGTACATACCAGTTTGACCCCTACCCACCTCTTATGTCGCCAATCCGTCCGGGGCCCTTCTCAATTGATTCAGCATCCAGACTTTAGCGGAAAATGATGCCTCATCCCACATACTAGTTTCCCCAAACAAACCCAACTAAAAATCCCAAAACCTACAACGTATTAGAAATGGGTGGTTTACTTCGAATGGGGGAAATTGTAGCTTGATGGTGAATTAATCGTACGCCAATCATTTGCAGAAGAACACGGGTGAAGAGGACATGGTGCTCCGTTGGGGTTAGAGTCCCATCATTATGTTCCACTTTTGGTTGGTTATTCCTTGAATAATCAATCTATGTTTTCATGCAAAAAATCAACCTCTCCGATTCGGCCCAAAATTTTTTTCTGGACGTTCCCTAGGGACTAGATCAAAATTAGCAAATGTCCGTACGCCGTACGCCGTCCGCGCTGTTTTCGGTAGTAGAAATTATTCTAAAAATCTGACATTTTGGTCAGGGGTTCGTTCATAGCTCTAGTTTTATTTTTTGTTCGTCTCGTGCTCTATCTTGCCATCGGACACCCACCGCACCTTGAGTTTTCAGGTTCTTCATAATTTCAGTTTGTACGTTAGGAGGGGCTCAATATCAATTTTTCACTTTGATTTTGATTGCCGCAAGATTTCATCGTCCCACCCAATCCGTGTTCGCTTAACCTTAGCTCCGAAGAAGAATACATTTCGAGTTTCGAGTTTGAATTGTGCCTTTGCATAGTGCAAAATATTATCCGAAGTAAAACCTCCTTCATCAGTTGTTAATTTCTCGGGTGATTTCTCTTCATTTCGTAGAGTTTTATCCCCTTCTCTGCCCCGATGGGAAGAGAATGAGAAATCGACGTAATAACACGGCCGTTTCATTATTCATAAGGCCGTCTTTCGTTTACTCTGAGGCGGACAACAGAATTAGAATATTGATGGAGAGATATCGTAGGGTTGTGTTTCAGTAAACAGGGGTGTCTGATACGACCGCTCGTCTTGTGGTGGAATAGTTCAAGAAAGATGAGGATGGAAGTGTCTGAAGGATGGGAGTTCAAGTGGAGGAGCAATAGTGCTGCAGATCCGCTGCGCTTTTTTTTTTTTCTCTGACTTGTTCTTGCCTCATGATCGTTCCTTGACCTAGAATTTCTCCTTCTTCATTTAGATTCCCGGTTATGTAATAAGTGAGTAAAGGGACTAGATGTCATCCCACAGTGGTAGTACTTGTATCACTGGTAGGTTGGACAAACATATTGCTGAACATTACAATAGAAGAAATTGCCATGTCGATCATAGCAATAGAACATGATAAGGGAGAATGAAATTGCCTTGGGCATTTCTTATTCTCACGGGGAGTCATTTCATACTCGAGTTAATGAAGTGCCTTCTACTTTTCCAAGACCTATACGAAGTGTGTAAGGTTATTATCAATGTTAGCTCAGAACTCTCTCTTAATTATTCGTCAACTTCCTTCTGACGGGAGAAATATGATTTAATCCTTCCTTACAATTAATCTTTGTCAGCCTCCTGGCATGACTTCCTCAATCATTAGATTGCTCTACTTTTCCGTATTTTTCCCACCTCTTCATCCTCATTTTGAGTCACATTGAACGTAAAACGATAGTTGTTTTCCTTCTTTTTGTAATTAAGATTAACCCCGCGGAAGAAGGGCTACAACGGAGACGAATGCGGCTTGAGAGGAGTCTACATTTAAATTCCTCAAACTCCTTCTCTCACCGATGAATTCAAGCTTGGAAAGACTCAAGTTATTTTGATGGGGAACTACATGAAATGTCATTAATCAACATTATATTCCCTTTCCACTTTTCTTCTGCCATCATTCTTCAAGTCAACTGTGAAGCGGATAATGGGAAATTTATCGTGATCTCAGCCTCAAACAAAACAATCTTGAGAATTGAAAAATGAAAGTTTATGGTATTTTGGTCCCAAGATAGAAATACTTAATCATAATCGGTGATAGGACTCCTGACCAAACTCACTTATTACTTATATTTTGCATTCAACTAAAACATTATTATAACATTTATTAATTATTTTCTCTTCCCATTGTTGAAATGAGCGAAACGAACGGCTGATAACACACAAGTAATATATGATCCGTAGGATCGGAGGCCTAACCTTCCTTTCCAGGGAAAGTGAATTTTGAGATGAATAAGACTATGGAATTAGTAACTTGAATCCTTCAAAGCATGAGGGTGGAGTTCAAAATGTCTCGGGGATGTGAGTAGGTAAATTGCAAAGATAACGGAACTCTACATTAGGACATGGTTTATATTGTCATATAAATTAGCTAAGGTACAGTTTCATTTATAAAACCGGATTTTTTTTCCTTGCCCTTTGTTATCTTCCTATGCTATAAACGAAAGGGTTATGTACCTTGGAATAAGATGGGAAGTCGAATTCATCGGTTTCCCGAAGAGAAAATGGATGAACCAGCTAGCGGAATCCTCTCGCATTTGCAGTTTAATTGAATGGCCTACCACGTACCATGCGCGCTTATCTACCCTCTATGCAAATACCAAGCAGTGGCAGCAAACAACTGGTCATTTCTTCATCCCGCTCACCGGTAAAAGAGCTTGCCCTGAACAAAGAGTGATGACGGAATGCCGCTTACCATAATACGCCTAACAAAACCTTCCTGACTGAGCCAAGTTTATGGTCAACTTGATATCACCACCTCCAGGGCCTCTACGTGGGGTAACAGGTGGTTTTATGCCGTTGTCAACTCCACGGGATTGGATTTTCCGAAATGAAAGAGACCCCAGGCATACACAACCCTCTAGGGTCGACCTATTCAGTGACATACTGCTGTGGTTCCCAGTATTATCCTGTCTTATGCACTTCACCTGTAAACAGTTGCACTGATTCATCCAAAATGAAACGCACGAACCGTTTTTTGGAGCTACTGTCGTTATAAATGAACAACTTCATCGTTGTGTTGTTCAACGTATTCCCGATAAAGTTTTTCAAAGTCATAACACACTAACTATTTTAGACTTACAATCGGTAAAAAGCTCTGGTTTCCCATGATAAAAAGAGTAAAACCAAATCGAATTACATACATCATTGTAGAGTGCGTTCCAATTTCCGTCTCTCGCAGCTTCGCAATTAATTTTTTCTCAGTGATTATGGGTGTTAAAAATGATCCTGAAGAATGAATTTTACGCAGCGTACCCTCCAATGACGTTTTAAAATTGGAATGTGAGTGAAATTGAGGAAAGATTAGGAAACCAGCAACTAGAATAAATGATATCCAACGTAGTGTTCCAAAAATAATTCGATCCCAGGTCCCCATAATTCTTCAGGTATTAATTTATGGATGCAGACAACTGATACGAAAATTGAGAGGCCTGAGTCTGTCGTGTAAAGATGGTTTTGGCCGTTCTGTAATATTATTTTAGTCAGAATAATGCACCTAACCTAATGATCCCCGTTTTCCCCTCCCCACTCTTCTTACGCTGTATCCATTTAAAATGATATACCGCATTGTGGAGTAAATGTCATCGCTTTCGAATGGTTGAATTAACAACATCCTGACAGGCACTTACCTTAAATACAAAATTTGCGGACTTATGAGGGTTTTTTTTTTCTAAGTAACTTGTTTGGAACTAAATTATAGAATAAGTGGCTAAGGTTTTTCATCGTAAAAGAGGTAGGATAATTGCAATTAATACACAACCTACTAGATACTAATAGCAGTTGTATTCGAATGGTTTGCGTCGTAAAAATAATTGAGCGTTTGACTGTAATGAATTTCACCCCATATAATACGGTGATTATCAACTTGTAGTTCGTATTTTTCCTAATAAAGCATGATAACGACCGCTACTTGCCCTCTGTTGGAAGGTACTCAAATGTTAATTGACGATGGTAATCGGAAAAATTTTCTCCGTTGGAGCTTATAAAGATCACTTTCTTGGCCAAGCCAAGTGCCAATAGAACGACCTTGGAGAAGTCTCACATTGACAGTCTGAAGAAGATTGGAACGTAACAAGACTCCACGATTTGTAATAATTGTCCTCGCCTGATGAGCGTTAGATAATGTTCTCCTTTGAAGAACTGCTAAACTAACATTTCACAAGCCTTTCGTTCGAGGGGACGAGGAAGGAGATACGTGGGTTGATACGCACGTACATACATCATTTAGTTCTCAACGATGATGATGGTGTGCCACAATATCGTTTTCCTTGAAAGTATACAATATATGTACAGTCCTAGGTTAACCTTCATCCGCTCGCGTTGGCGGCTATCTGCCGTCATTCACATAAGAAAGCATGTAAAACATAACAAAGGGGCGATAGAGTGGTGGGAATCGGTCGTATTCTCTAATTTAACTTTTCTCCACTAAATGTCAGTCGTTTCTAACTCTTGCGTCGCGTCTTCGACCGTCAGTAAGCCTCCAAAGTCGAAAAGTGACGCGTCGCGGCTGTTAGCCGTCCCGCGAGCGGTATTGTTACTTTTTTTCCCTAAGCACCGACAGAGAAATGTAAGTACTTTCCGATTTTTTCAGCATTGTTAATGGTAGATAATGAAGTAGTCACCTTCCTTTCTTGTTTTTGAATAGAATCTTGTTGTTTTTTAGTTTTACCTACTCAGATCTGATGTGTTCTAGAATAACAACCTCTTGACGAACGCAACGATGGCCAATGACCATTTTTTTCCGTTTGCTTGACATCGCTGGAATCAATTCGTTCAGAGTATATCAAAGTAATAACCCATCCGACGGAAATATTATCAGGAGACTTTATCTGGACAAACTGGCTATGGAAATGATTGAAGGGAATTTGAAAGATCGTGCGAAATTGAAGGTACTACCAAGCGACTTGTGTCTTTTTTTGAAACCGTACAGAGAAGAACAAGAAAATGGACTGTTGGCTGATCATCCACCTGGAGGAGCTCCTCTCAACCAGAGAGCCATTTGCTACATTTGTGGGACAAGGAAAAACCACCGAACGAAATTGACGTGCTATGATTGCCATAACTACATTTGCAAAAACCACTGCCAAATGATTTGCGATTCTTGCACTAGTGCTCGTGAACAAAGAGACGCCGCAGAAGTCAGAGATTAGAGAAAGTTACCTCGTACAATAAACTGAAGTGATAGTAGGTATTATTTTTCTTGCCTACATTTTATATTTATCTGTGAGTCTGAAGTAATAGTCTGCAATGATATTAGGTACTGATTCGTTATTTACTAGTTTTTTCTTTAATTTTGTAACTACGAGCCGTCTACTCTTTCTCTTCACCATGAAAGAGAAGAATAGAGAATAGGGGAGAGAAAGAAAAGCTCTAAGACAAACATAGAAAATCTTCCTTTATATATTTCACTGACCCATACGCCGTGTCCGTCCCCTTACAGTTGGTTCCTTCAGGGAATTCATTCAATTTTTCAACGTCTCATACGTGGGCCTCGTCTCGAAAATCCAACACGGTGTAAATGTCACAGGGGGGACCTCGACAAAACTGCCTCCTCGCTCACTATGCCTTCAAATATGTATTCCCACGCCACCCTGAATTTTTCATGAAGACAAACATAACCACACTGACTTTATTTGAAGTTGGTGGTGGCAATGAATGAGATTTTTTGATTTTTTAATACTTTTGGTTGGTTATTCCTTGAATAGTCAATCTATGTTTTCATGCAAAAAGTCAATCTCTCCGATTCGGCCCAAAAAATTTTTCTGGACGTTTCAAGGTGTCTAGATCAAATATAGCAAATGTCCGTCAGCCGTCCGCCAACCACGCCGACTTTGGTAGTAAAAACTATTCTAAAAATCTGAAATTTTTGTCAGGGGTCCGTCCATGGCTCTAGTTGGTCCTCGAAACGTTTCAACCCGATCGGACCAAATTTGGGTAGGGTAGGGGTCAAAATGTGAATTTTACCCATTTGCCTATTTACCCATTTTGAATGTGTGTTTTCCAGATTTCTGGTACCTAGGCGTGTGGGGTATCATTTTCCACTGAATTTCGGACGCTGAATCCAATTAAATGGAACCCTGAATGATTCGCGCCCTCTGGATGAGGTTACGAGTCATGATGGTTACCTATCTACCCATTTCGAATGTCTGTTTTCGAGATCTCTGGTACCTAGGCGTGTGGGGTGTAATTTTCCACAAAGTTTTTGACCCTGAATCGATTGGAATGGGTCCGGAACCCACCACACCCACTGTTTCCCCCAATTTCCCCATGTTGAAGAATGAATCTCCATGAGCCTGGTCCGAGGTTTAAATTAGTCTCCATGCGCCTGGTTCGAGGAATAACCTACCCGTGTCTAAGAATTTTCAGCGTTTTTTATTTGTTTTTTTGTTGCTGACGGTGAGGAGATCATCATGTAACCCGCTACTTCGCTCAACCACTGCACGCATTATTGTAAAATACATTTATCGGATCTGATAGTTAACCCTCCTTATTTTGGAGGAACTCATTCATCAAGGGGCAAAACCTATCACAAATTTCATTTCATTCCCTTATATTCTCAATCATACCAGAATAAATTGAAAATGTGAAGTATTTTCCCCTCTAGTTCTCAAGGCTCTGAACGCAAGGAAAAATGTTATAATATTTCATTTCAATTAGTTTCCTATTTGTGGAAACAAAGCTTTCACAGATGCATAAAAATGGCTCCAATGGTGGGATGTTGGTCATAACGTCTTGATTTTGCCCTACAGTGCTTTATGGTTGGACTCCTCAGTACTTGCGTTGGCATGGGTCGGCCAGCCGTAGTAGAAGTAGAACCAACGAAGAGAAGCAAAATACCCACTCCGATCTTACCATGCCCTCACGTTTAACTGCAACAGACCAAGAAAAATCATTCATTTTCATGGTTGCAGACCGACTTCATATATCCTTCCCTTAGTTACCTACTTGTTCCCGGCTTCTCATTGCTTGTTCTGGTAATGACATTTCCCATTGAATATATTCCCGGATCCTTAAGAGAAACAAGGAGACCCTCAAGAACCCACTTCATTGTTTTGAAATCCATTCAAGTACAAGAACCCTCGGGGACGACGATGAATTGTTCAGCGAGAGCTTGCCCTTTCCTAAATTTCTGCTACTTGATACAAGAGCTTGCCAGCATTGGTGGAGAAACGCTCTCAAGGGTCTCTCTAGCGCTGGTTCCGATTCGGAATTAATCGTCCGGAATATAATAAGGGGAAGCAATTAAATAGGTACGTACTGCAGCATCAAGTAGGGTGAAGTACCAATCAACCTCAATCGAGGGCTATGAATTTGAGTTCCTGAATTATAGATGGTGAGCCTGAAACGTTAATTTCAAATTTCGAAATAGGATTTCTGCTTAGAGATGATCAAGTGTACCAGACGCGTCCTTCATGATGAAGCATCCCGTTAGAATTTTCCCCGTAGTCTTCTCTACGCCGAATGAACCACAAGAAAATAATTTGGCCTTGGCCTCGTAATACATTTTTCCAACTTCAGCTGGCGAGATGATGTGGCCTTGAGTGGGAAGGGAAACGAGATAAAAATTTAGTAAGGAATCTCCCTCAGTGATCATGCTTTTCGTTTAAAAAGTCAGAAACAATGTAGAGTTCAGGAGTTATCATGAAACCACATTAATGATCGCTCAGTAATCTCTCGGTTTTCGGATGATGAATAGGATATAGGCACCAGATGAAACAAAGAAAAAAAAACATACGACTTGAAAGCGCAGCCATAGGTTACTGATTTATCCCAGTGGGATCCCCAAGTAGGGTGTGGAACACAAGTTTCAAATTGGAAAATCAGAAGGCGTATTTTGCGGCGATTGGCGTTTCTACATCTGGTGGATCTTCTGACTCCTAAAAACGCCACGCATGGCAGCAGTTGTTTGACCGTAATGGGCATGACTTTTTGCGCGTTTTATCATGTGGATCCATGAACTTTCTGATTTTTCTCAAAATCTCACTTTCAATTCCTCAAAAGTATTCTCTTTTCTTGCCACGGATAGAAAAGGTGAGGTAATCAAATTCTTTTACGCTCTTGTACGTGTTTGAAATATAAACCTCATTCTCATCAAGCCTCCTTGTCCGGGTACTCTGTTGGAGAAGAAAGCCAAGTTTAGCTTGACTTTTCTGAATGTACATGGGCATCCTTAGGTGACTCTTACGACTTAGGTGACTTGTATGACTCGGAAATCCTAAACATGACACTCGAGAGGGAATCATCTGTGAAACGAACACGAGTATACTCGTTGAGAAGTCACGCGCAACAGCTCGCCTTCAGAAACAGAATGGGATCTTAAAATAACAAATTCGATGTTAGAGTAGGCGAGCTGAAACGAACGGACATTTTCGGTAATGAGTTTAAAATGGCTGAGTGGGTATAGATAGGCAATGCGGCAGGCTGTTTCGACGGAGAAAGTAAGATGGATAATACCTTTTTCATTCTAAAACGATAATTTATTACTTGAACACCTGTTACTCCTGAGAAAAGTAGAGCAGCCTCAACTCCTGGAAATACAGGTTTGGTCCGGACACTCCGAAACTCGCCGTTGCGCAAAACTAAGTTCGTGCGTATTGCACTTATATCGAGGCGGTTTTGATAAGTTGGAAAACCGGTTCGATACATGTACGATCAGACCTACGGGCTGTTATATCAAAATAATATCCTCGGAAAACGCTCACACCACTTCGAATACTCGTTCAAACTTTCTACCGTTCTAGGTTTCTACGGTAGAGCCTTAGACATTTGCAGACCACTTCGTTGGTAATGTGCATTATCGACTTACAGATAAGAACCTTTCCAGTGAGATTGGGAATGGGCTCACGTAATAACTCCGTGTCCTACTACCGAATATTCCCTAAATATATTTGGATCATGAAGACATATATGGAGTGCCGCTGAGGTGATAAAACTGGGAAGAAACAATTTCAAAAGATCTGAACGTCTGCCCTTCAATAATCAAAATAATGATAATTGATAGGTTCAGGTTAAAACTAATGATCAAGAATATGAAATTTATGATAATAAAGGTATGAAAATAATTTAAGCACGCGCATTTAAGAGAGTATCGCAGGAAACTGTTCGTCTTGTCATTCGAGGCACCCAAAAATGAGATTTTGATTCGATTTTTCAATATAAAACGGGCACTTATTTCCACACTCTCGCCCTTCCTAGTAGCTTTAGACTCACTATAAACGAAATAGTAGCCGGGAAAATGTTTCTCTTAGTCCATTCATGTGGAGAAACACTCGCCTTTTACTGAGATCAAAAAGGACCTCGGCCGGTATTGTGCCGACTCGATAAAAGACCCGCGCACTCCGAATGAAATGAAGCTTTAAACAACACTATACTGCCTACACCTGAACGATATCATTTTCCAGAAAACTCCGCACGATTTTCTCATTCGCGGATAAAATGGATAGAACCGTCTAAGATTCGCTGGAAAATGTTTTTCCGACGGAGAGCACCTCTCTTGGGAAGGCGAGGTACTCAGCGTTATGAGGAGGAGAGGCGAGCCAAAGGGGCTCAGACCTAAGAGGAACAGTCTGCCGCTGACAGGTCCCTTGGTTAGTTACGCTCAATAGTACGGTAGGTATCCCAGACATCGGAGTTTCTTGAAACTGCTTCAACACCCTCACGTTCATCCACCTTTCATTTAATTTTGCTGACAAGGAGAGAATTTCCTGAATGCAGAAAGGAATAATTTGGGAGCAAATGTTCTGATTTTTTAAATTTTGAAGTTTTTGTACTAATCAGTTCCAGAGTCGCTCAACATATAAGGGGGTGGGGGCTGCAGCAGGACTGAAAATTGAATCTGAAAAATGAAAAAGCTGGTTCTTCTCAGATCTGGCCATGAGGTTCAAGTTCTAGTTAATGAGAAGATCCGTATATATGTGGCGGAGGGGGGGGGGGATGGATTCAGGACTCGTAAAGGAGTTAATAAATAAAGAAACGACGTAAAATCTTACACAATCAGCCATCTCCCTGGCTGACGTCACGTCACTGAGGTGGACATCAAGTGAACCTCAGCAGCTCATCGCCAGCCATCGTATAATGCTATTCCTTTTCAAAATGCCATATATGCTTGGGGAGTACCAAAACCCCATGTGATGACGTACCTTACCAATTAAGCTCATTACGGTCAATCTAACAGCAACGAGACTAGAAGCTTGAGAATTACAGCTTCTGACTTCAGGAACATTATTCTTGAGATGGCCAAAAATGCAAGGGAGAATTTGGGACGTTCCATTCACACAGAGGATTGGATTCAGCAGGGTACTAATGCCAGGCCACCCACCATTATGTGTCCATCTAACCATCGTACCAAATTTTTGGTAGTGTGTGAGAAGCCTAACCACGGAAAGGCGGCATCCGTGTTGAACGCGAAGTAAGATAGGGCTGAAGCAAGATAGCCTTGCCATGCCCCCCCCCCCCCATGAACCTCACCCTTGAGGCAGCACATTCCCACAATACTTGAAGTATTTTCTATTTCGGTAGCCTAGTTCTTCAATCCTCCAAGGACAAGCGCTAGCTTGTCTTCGAATGACGATAAGTGATACTCATTGGTGTTCCGATCAACATTGAATCAACCCCCTCACATTGCGTTTCAAATTTTCTCGAGAAACTTTCAAACCTTCGATAAATTATTTGTCACCTATTTTTGTACAATAATTACCACCACGCGTTCAAAAGTTTGCACGAAACCGACATAATTAAAATGCATAATTCATGGACCTTTTGCCTGAGGGTGGCAGTGGTGTTCAGTTTCAAATGACAATCACTCAAATGAATTATTTCGTTAGCCAACGCATATCAATAGCCTGCTTTTCCTTTCCTCGGGCTGTGTCAATGTACCAAAAATAGACGTTCGATTACCAATCAACCGGGCGGCCTCGACCTTGAAGGTGCAGTTTACCATGAATTATGAAACCCATCGAAAGCTTGAGATTGAATCTATATCAGGGGCTGTTGAATTTATTAGTGCTTCGGGCGAATTCGTGTTGGACGAGTTGTCCGGCACGGAACAATCAGAGAGTTTTGGTCAACGTTTTAATAAACCATCAGACCCGAGACGGCTCAATATGACTCGTTCGGTTAGTGTTCTGTATACAATCAAGCAACAGATGATCGACTTGGCTATGTATACAACTACGTGAGAAATTATCCATGTATTTTGAATCCATCACAACATAGTAATAGGTACTTACGGAATAAAGTACAACATGTTATTTTATTACTCTTCAGGATCGTTGAAAGGAAAGTAGTTATCGTTATCAAATGTAGAAACCCTGTAAATTCTTACACACGGGGTTGGCTATTCCTCGAATGGAGGGAAACAGTGGGTGTGGCGGGTCCCGGACCCATTCCAATCGATTCGGGGTTCAAAATTTAGTGGGGAATGATACCCCACACGCCTAGGCACCAGAAATCTTGACGCATACAAAATGGGTGGATACATACCCATTTTGACACATAACTTCTTCCGGTGGGTGCCAATCGCTCTGGGACCCACTTCATTGAATACAACGTCCAAGATTTAGAGGAAAATTATACCCTACTCGCCTAGATCGCCCAAAATCTCGAAAAATCCATTTTTCAAAAAACACATTATGACCCCTACCCCGCCTAAATTTGGTCCGATCGGGCTGAAAAGTTTCGATGACCGTCCTAGACCGGGAACAGACCCCTGACCCAAAGTTCAGATCTTTAGAAAATTTTCTACTACCTACGAAAACGGCGCGGACAATGGACGGCGTACGGCGGACGGACATTGACCTTTTGGTTGGTTATTCCTTGAATAATCAACCTATGTATTTTGATCTAGACCCTGATGAATATGTTGATGATCCTTTTTTCTTCTTGGCAAACGACGAATCCCTCCAAATTAGGAGTGGCATCAGGCAGAGATCCGTCTCCTCAACTGCCACCAAGATTTTCTTACATACCGTCAGAACTAATGTATGGGTCAAGAAGGCAGATGTAGCGTGCCATCGTGCCAATGGGTGATAAGAAAATATCAAAACTCAACTTGACTTTTTTTGTATTTTCTCTTCTCTTAGTTTTTGTTTTGTTTGCAACTCGTTTTCGATTTCTGTTGCAAGTAGGAGGTAGAATTTAGAGCCATTTTGCGAATGTTTGACTCAAATATGGTCAGTTCTTACTTCATCAGCACCACAAAAAGCCGTAAAATTCCAAAAGCTTCTACCATTTTCCATCTGCCGGCCGTACAGTGAAAGTTGTAGAGCAATATTAGTTGGAGAGAATGAGCACAATATGCTACCAATAAACTATGGTAGTCATTACTGACGACCGTGTATACACTCTTGCTTTTTCCAATTTTTTAAATCTGGACGAATTTTATCGGTAAATCAACATAATTGTATGGATTTCAGTAATGATATAATATATGATTATAATCAAAGTGTGTTAATACGTATTGAACAAATGGATTGAAGAGATAAAATCCAACTTGAATGATCATCAACCTAAGAATCTTCCGGGTGGGAGAAACGTTAACAGTCCTGGAAGTAATGACCGACTCTGTACATTCCCGTTCAAGACTACGACCAACTGTTCAAATCGCGGATACAACTGGACCGATAACCTGAGAAGGATAAGGGTTATAAGATACGAGGTTAATGTAAAACCATAGAGCTAAAAGGTAATTTGGCTAGACAAGCTCATCATCTCTTCTTTCTACCGTCCTTTTCCTTTTCCAAAACTCACAACTAACACAATTGTGTCGTCACAACAACACAAATTCATATTTAATAGAAATGAACTTTCGATAAAGCGAACTGTTCCGGCTTGTGGTTATTGTAGTGCCTACTATTGACGATGTGGTCTGAGGACCTTATTGCATTTCTTTGAGGCACCTGCCTTGGCAACTATGTTCTTACAATAGAGGTCGTCTTTGTTCCTCATTCGATGAGTTGGAGAAAGAGCGAAAGTGATTTTCTCATTCGACGTTTTTCGCTGAGAGAAAGGTTTGTTTGAGTCGCAATATAGGTCGGACGGTAAACGTATATATCGATGTTTTTCTTTTTCTGACCTTTGATCTCGTCAAATATCGATTCGTAAGCTTCTGCGCGAACTTTGTCGTTTGACCTGAAGGATGTAGTCACTTGGTCAAGAAATTCCATCTCAAAAATGAGATTCTTAGCTCACGTCACCAACCAATACTCAAGACTTGTCAGGTTATGCAATAAAATCAGCAGTGATTTCCTTAACGCTGATTTGTACGAGCCAAGATCATTTGTGGAGAATATTCTACCGGAAAAAGGAATCCCATAAATTTTCACCGTCTACGACGTTCTTGAAAAACACTTCGTCGCAACGTGAAGGTAACGAGGATTTATAACGAAGCTAAGGCTAACAATTGAATATAAAAAAGTTGCTCTTAATGATTTATTATTTTTTGACCTCCGGAATAATCATCACGAAGGACAAAACCTTTTAGCTCAAGGACTGCGGCAGCCCCGGAATCGCCTGGAAGGGATTGATAGTCTTATCATTTTGAGATGTTCTGAACCAACCTTGGATATCTGACTTATATTTTCTTCCTGCTTTGTACTTATCCGAGAGGTATCATATCAACTTACATTACTTCAACTCTCGGCAAAAAATAGTAAACATACCCAAGGGCTCACCTATCCATTATTGCCCATTGCGTACTAGAAAACATTGCTACATGGGTTTACTTTACGCGGACAGATTAGTTCGGAGTTCTGAGCATTGCTCTTATGTTCTCTTAGGACACTTGAATACTTGCTGGGTCTTGGAACTCCGTCTGCCTTAGAACTTGCTTTTTAGTGGGAGGTATATCCAACATCTCCTTTCATTCTTCTCGCTAATTATGCCTGACGATGGTCCCATTCTAGTTATACATTTTGGCTAGGGAGCCCACTGGGTTGGGATGCGTTTGAAACCCCCTCAAGGCTAAATGCGAGGGAACCAACCGTCTTATTCCTTGTTCTTCACCAAAGAACGCTCGTTGGAAAGCCTTTTGTGTTCAGTAGTGAGACCTGTACGTTTTCCTCAACGCCTTTTCATCTCTTGAACGCTAGGAAACGTGGGAGAACTCTTTTGTCTTGTACTGGAAGACGATGAGAGAAACGTAATTTTGAGAGTTAGACTCCGCATAGAATACAGGATATTTTAGTGAAGATTTAGAGAAACCCCGCAGGAGTGCATCGCAACTGCCCTGACACTCCGATAAAAGTGAAGGTACGTGTTTAAACTTAGCCGTCCATAATCGACTTGCAATGATTTTAGCGAAGGATTGCGCATTACTTACTAGCTACTTCAACTGCTGGTGAAGAACTTTTCAAATTTACAATAAATTGATTCCTCCATGGGTTGAAGTCACCATTTTAGGCATTTATTAAAAAAAAAATACATAATTTAAAAAAAACTTCATCTTCATATCTTCATAGGTATTCGATGCACAGGGAAAATGCACCACATCACTGGGGAAGCGCTGCCGATGGGTCCGGTTCACCGAGATGTTACTGCGATAATGTCCACAATGGTTTTGATCCGATTAAGTTCCGATTTCCAGGGACAATGGGTTGATTAGTTAATAAGAGGCTCCATGTGCATTTCATCGTCTCAGCGCATGTGGATAAATATTAGGCTCGCCTGACACATCATAGAAGGGTGAGGTGTTTCCAAGATTTGGCTTTTCTATAAAAGTCCTGTAAGTTCAGTGGTATGGCAAGTTAATATTTGTCACTGATACTTCTGGACTACTCTTCTAGCACAATTTTATTTTTGAACGAAGAAGGAAAAATGTTTTGGTAGAGTAACATATCGTTTTCGATGGTTATTCCATGAATAATCAACCTATGTGGCAGAAAGTCAATTTCTTCAATTCCGGTGGCTCTAGTTGGTCCAATTTTTTAATTTGACATTTAGTAATTTGGGGGGCAAGGCGTCAAAATGTGTACTTCGAAAACTGTATTTTCGTACTTTTCGGCGATCTAGACGTGTGGGGTATTATTTTCGTCTATATGTTGGACGCCAAATCCAATAAAACGGGTCCGACGGTACGATTGGCGCCCACCAAAAGAGAATATGGGTCATGGGGTATCTATCTACCTGTTTCGAATTAAGGTTTTCGAGATTTCTGGTACCTAGGCGTGTGGGGTATCATTTTCCCCTAAATTTTTAGTCTCCATGTGGTCCGAGGAATAACGAACCCCTGTGAATGAATTTGCAGCGTTTTTCTTTTGTTCACCTGACACAGGATGCTACCTGTTACCTCTAGACCACTTTCAGGGTTACGTGTGAGGTGATAAAACGGAACATTTTAATATGTTTTAGCAGTAAATCTTATATGCTGTGTTTTATCGTCCATCCCAACGATACCGTCCCATTGGATCTTCTTTTTTCGTTATTGTATTGGTTTATATTCATTTGAACTCAGTAACGTTATGAATGGTACTACCAACAACTTTTACGATCCTGGCAAGAAACTTGTGCCGTTTATCAACGACATAACTTGCCCCCGATCTCGAGAACAAAATTACTACGACATTTATCCTTACGTATTGCCCAGTAAATTTTGTTAGCCCTTCTTGTTTTTATATAGTATACCCTGTAAAAAAACTTCTTTCGCAAATCCTTTCACCCAGGGCCCTGGAACTAGCGATCGGTTTGGGGAAAAAGAAAGTCGATTAGCCCGAATGAAAATCCGATGTCGATGTGCTCTTCCTACTACCTCTCCGAGGCTAATCCAATTTATCACTTGTTTCTAGCAAAAAGCTCCGTTTTTCGCCTTGATCTGACCCACATTTCCATTTGATGGCAGAAGTGGTAGTTTCATTCGCTCTTTATTATGTTGGAGCTACGAATTCGCATTTCCCATTAAATTGGGAATAGGTTGCCGCGAGAAAAAAACCAGCTGAATGCACTCAATGCACGTTGGTATTACATGAACCAACTGATTTAATATTCTAACGGTCATTAAAAAATACCAGTACTGGTACCGTCGGTACTCAAAAAAAAAAAAAAATCGTGAAATGTTTCCTTCTCTGTTATTAGTGAGATTCTGATGGAGCGTTCTGAAATTTTTTTATTCTCGTTCTCGCCGAATCCAGATGTGGGACGGCATACTGAGTTTACTTTACAAGGAGGGCGGGGTTTTCCCATTTTCATATTTGCTCAGCGTTTTAATCCCTTTCTTGCCTCCCTCGCCGAAAACCTTTCGGCTGCGTCAGCTGGCGTGCTTCCTTTGAATTAACACATTAACGGGTTTAAGAGCCTTTTTTCAGATAGGTAGGTGGGACTTACTGTATTCGTTTCTCGCGGTTACCTGCCGGCTGGAGCTTAAAAAACTAATAGTTTTACATGAAAAAATCTGCAAATTCTTACACACGGGTTGCTTATTCCTCGAACCAGGCGCATAGAGACTAACTGAAAATTGGAAAATGGGGGAAACAGTGGGTGTGGCGGGTCCCGGACCCATTCCAATCGATTCAGGATCCAAAATTCAGTGGAAAAAGATACCCCACACGCCTAGGTACCAGACATCTTGAAAACACATAAACAAAATGACATACTCATTTTGACCCATAACTTCTTCCGGTGGGTGCCAATCGCTCTGGGACCCACTTCATTGGATTCAGCGTCCAAGATTTAGAGGAAAGTTATACCCCACAAGCCTAGATCGCCCAAAAGCTTGAAAATCCATTTTCCAAAAAACACATTTTGACCCCTACTCCGCACAAAATTGGTCCGATCGGGCTGAAAAGTTTCGAGGACCGTCCCAGGCCGGAAACAGACCCCTGACCCAAATTTCAGATTTTTAGAAAATTGGCTACTATCGAAAATGGCGCGGACGGTGGACAGCGTACAGCGGACGGCGGACGGACATTGACCTTTTTTGATCCATACACCATGAAACGTCCAGAAACAAATTTTGAGCCGAATCGGAGAGGTTGACCTTTTGCATGAAAACATAGGTTGATTATTCAAGGAATAGCCAATCAAAACAAACTGGATCTGGGTGGCACACACTTTAGAACAGGAAGATTTCGAATTGCATTTACTCTTTTGTACCACATACTTGTATTTGGGATTACACAGGGTCATGTGGAGTTGATATACATCCTTCTTAAAGAGAACTTCGTGGAACTTGTAAACAATGATCAATAATTGGCTTAGAGCCGATGTCCAAAATTTTATTTCGAAAAATTGCACCCCGTACACCTAAATCTCAAAACTATACAATCAAAGTACCTATTATGACCTACTTCCTTCTCCCGAAAATGGAGTCATGGAAGATGAAGTGTTTCCTAACTGACGAAATGTTTAAAATACGACTTCAGGAATTAAATCGATGTATCTATCAGAGCGTGCTACCTGTCCCTCATAACATGAAGTGGTACCTAGGTGTAAAACAGTAGTCAGCGGTGTAGGTCAGTTTCTTCAAGAAAACGACGCTAAGATTCTCGTTCGAGACAATCATATCATATACGAATATGATCTTCCTTCGTTTGTAGTAGCAGTTTTATCAATGCAAGGGTGTATCGTAATATATGTATCTATATCCTGTCGTAATGAACACTACAATTAAAAACGCTGCAAATTCCTACACAGGGGTTGGTTATTCGTCAGACCAGGCGCATGGAAACTTATTTAAAAACATGGGGAAATGGGGAAAAACGGTGGGTGCGGCGGGTCCCAGACCCATTCCAATCGATTCAGTGTCCATGATTTAGTGGAAAATGATACCCCACACGCCCAGGTACCAGAAATCTCATAAACACATATTTAAACGCTGCAAATTCTTACACAGGGGCCTACTCGCCTAGATCGCCCAAAATCTCGAAAATCCATTTTTCAAAAAACACATTTTGACCCCTACCCACCCAAATTTGGTCCGATCGGGCTGAAAAGCTTGGAGGACCGTCCCCAGGCCGGTTACAGACCCCTGACCCAAAATTTCAGATTTTTAGAAAATTTTCTACTACCAAAACGGCGTGGACGGCGTACGGCGGACGGCGGCGGACATTGACCTTTTTGATCTAGACACCATGAAACGTCCAGAAAAAAATTTGAGCCGAATCGGAGAGGTTTGACCATTTGCATGAAAACATAGGTTGATTATTCAAGGAATAACCAACCAAAAACATACTAATTAATGTATAATGAGGGCGGTTCTCTAACTCCACCGTTATTTTTGTTTTTCCCCAACAAACCTACTCTAGTTGAAGTTATTTGGAGGTGTTATCATAAAATCGATTCCCATAAAAGAAACTTGATTCTCCCTTTCGAAGACTTTTGATTTTCTTATTCTCACTTTTTTCCCTTGTGGGAAAAGGAGGATTAGCTAACCGACGCAAAAGGTCGATAAGAGTCTCTCTTCCTCCAATCCAATTTTTTCTACGTTCCCTCGACCTCTACAACTAGAAAATGTCTCGAGCACGAAATCAGTTTATTGCGTTGTCTTTCCTCTATTGGCCATCATTCGATGCTTAGGGACCACTTCCCTGCAATGATGCCTAATCAAATAACGATCGGCAACGACAATAACGAGGCTCCGAGCGCGAGAGATACGAGTATACCAGCACCTATCTACGTATTTCAGCCTTCCTACAACGATTGGATTGGTGATGATGGATATTTGAAAGAGTTTAGTTCGTTTGCTTGGGGCCCTAAACAAAGCTATTTCACTGTGGTGGACGTTTGCCTCATAAAAGGCGTTGGGGCTGTGACTTCACGAGCAGTCCATTCATCGGGTCGAGAAAAGATCTTTTTTCGAAAGACATTACTTTTCCATTTTTTTACAGTATCCTCAAGTCTTGCCAATTTTCAGTAAAAAAAAAAAACAACAAAACGCCCTTTTTTCCTTTTCACATTTTTTAGTGAACATTTCGATTCTGCAGCTTTGGAGGACAATGAAGCAGCGACCTGTGAAATACCCAGCCAATGAGCTGCAATTGAATTTCGGATTTTGGATTTCGGAAAAGGATGGGTTTGATTTGACCTCTTACTCTTAAGCTAAATAATGTCGTCGGCATTTTGTAGAATTTAATCTGGGTAATCTCACATGAATTAAAACAATTATTGACGCTGTTATAGCAATGCAACAGAGAACGCATACCCTTCTGTGAGCGGCAATCGACCATGGTCTGAATTGATTATCTACAATTTGAATGAAGTAGGTGCAAGGTTTCTTCCTAGTACAGCGAAGGTCGTTCAAAATCATGAGGGCAAAATGAACGATATGTCCTAAGTTTCCTCCCGAGAGGCTGTTACCCAGAATGCTGAACCTGCGGACTTTGAGTCGATATGTACATGACACTAGTAGCACAATGGCAACAACTCAGTCTCGGAGATATTGCCACTCAAACATGATGACTTCCACCAGTGGAGGCTAGAACTTTGAACCCAGTGCGCCAGTGGCTACCTGTACTCGAGCCTCGCGTGTGCCGTATGCCCTCAATGAATAAATAATTGTAACAGAACACTCGGCAGATCCAAACTTCTGGCACACGCTACAGACAGTGCTATTATGTGACATTCGATTGATACGATGCAGTGTTTGTGTTGAGACCACACGTTCGTTCGTTGCGACAAATCAGCCCTGATCTACTGCAATGGAGACTGTGTAGGATACTGAAAAAAATGACGCACGTATTGCACCGAAAAGCGTTCTGTAGTTTGGCCAACGACTTTGGGAGTACATATCCACATTTTATTTAATTTATTCAAGTAGATTGTGTTCATTTTATGAGTTATGTGCCCGTAAACTCAAAATTTTCCTAGCTTATTTTTTTCTGTATGAAATTGTGCCCCATCGAAGCGTCAGATATCATAATGAAACCTATATTCATAGCTCATAGTCATTAGAGTAACTTCTACTATCCAACTCACTTCATTTTGCACTTATTGAACGATAATAATTGTTATTTACGCAAAAATTATTGTTTGTTTCAGGTGAGTAGAATGTTCGTGATGCAAAGCACAGATTAAAGCAAGTATTGTTGATGATAATTCCCTGTATAATTGTCATTATAAAGCATGCAAGTAATAAGGGAGAATCATGTATGCGGAGAGTGACTGCAACGTACATTGGACGTAACACTGAGATGAAGTGCTTGCGGGATATCAATATTTTTTGGGAGCCTCGAAACGTGTTTTAGTTAGCATGCGATCTACTTTTTACCCACTTACTCCCACGCGACGGAGAAAGTAAACCGGTTTCGTTTGGTTCAAAATTGCGTGTTTCAAAGATCTGAAACTAAATATTAGTAGATCATATATGAATTTATCAAAGGTGACACAGATAAATTCGGTAAGCTCTGCGGCAATAAAACACCCCTGTGGTATTAAAACTATAAATTGTTTGGAGAATACTCGATAGCATTTATCTCTTAAAAATGTATTGAGTTAATCATTTATTTAGCCATCCGTTGGCGGCCGCTAAATACGTTCTTACGGTGAAGAGTTGAACTTGGTAATGGTAATCATAAACGAAGATTGAGACAGGATAATCAGGAAAATTGTATTGTAGAGGATATCATTATCTTTCAAGCGATGCTAGCGTGACTTGAATTGCTTTCTCCCAACGTAATCTGCGAAAGAATGAAATGGATATGCGTCCTTTGCCCTTTTTTTCGTGTATTCAAACTTCATCCGGACACGCATTGCGCCGACTTCACCTGGTGATGGTGATTTCAATTAAGGCTTGAGGCCCAGGTTCACTGACCATCCTAAATGCTGGAGCAGCAATCCTGCTCGTAAATATGGAGACGATGACTTACCGATGTAGATGCAGATACATGCAGTTTGATCACTTGGCGGGACCTCATTCAAGCTTGGACCCCGACAATCTTTCCACTGGAAAGATTGGCTAACCTGCAACCTCTGCTGCCACTAATCCAACCACCAATCTGCTAGGCACAAACGTTTCAGTAGCCAATGTAGTGAATAAAAGCCCCAACAAATTTTACCCGGACAATGTTACATCGCAATCTTTCAGGGCCATTCATTTTTATTACTCCTCCGAGTTTTTATTGAATTCAAGCTGAGAAAAAATTAAGGTAAAAGAATGGGTGAGCAACCGTAAAGTGCACAAGAAGTCTTGTTGTCGGGGGTAGAACTGGATGGTATTAGTTCGAGGGCCCATTTTCCCATTCATACGGAAATTCTTCAACTTCTGGAAAGACGCTTCTCTCTTTCTTTCCTAATTAACAAGTTATGCTTTCTCTCAAGTTCCTTCTTTCATCTTGTCCAGATGGGGAAATTAAGTTTTTCAAGCGGAGGCCAAGGAATCTCCAGTCATTTTCTTCTACATTTTCTCATTTTGAAAGTTTTGGCATCGCTTTTTATAGGAAGAAGAAGCTCGCTGGAGGAAAACAGGCTAAGTTAAATCCTAAGGCGTAATGTTCCTTCCCTTGTTGTCCCCTAACAAAGCAAACATTTCAAACATGTCAGAGCAAAATGTTGGCGCAATACGGTAGTTTTCCAATTAACTCAAATACTTCGCCGAGACAGGGAAAAAGAAAGTTTTCCACTTTTTTGCGAGGAAAATCGGTCACGAAGAAAAGTGTTCCATGACAGGTTTCGCGCTCCTACTTAATTATCGGCTCGTTGAAACTTGTTCGAACTTCCCCTCAAGCGATCCGTGCCTTCTGTTTCTTTCCAACTCAGAGGGTTCCTCTACTCACCTGTCTGATACCATTGATCGATATAGAGTTACGAAATACGATTCTTGAAAATTACTTATGCATCCATGCCTGTTAAGGAAGATTAATTCGGCTGTTATACCCCTCCCTATGGGAATAACAGGACTTATACCTGCAATTATTTATCTAGACCATCAACTTGATGAACCTCGCTCGATACAAATCTTCAACCTAAAGCTAGAGGCCACTGGCTCCAATGGCTGGACTAGTGTATATAAATGTGATTTTATTCATTTATTTTCATTTTTATTCATTGAAATTTTAAATGTGCATTAAGGTACTAAATAATTTTGTTTAAATCAATTGATTTTCACTTCAACCACAACATTCTCGACGTTAATTCGAGTTAGATACGAGTTAGAAAATTACGGAATTTGGCTGTGAATATGACAGTCTAGAAGCATGATCGGACCGGTTTGATATCTGAAAGCCAGAACTCTGTCGTCTTTGGGTTATTGCTACGAGTACCACTCATTGCTATTTTCCACTAGTTCACAGGCTTCAGCCATCTTTCATTTCAGTTTTGGCAGGCAGGTGATCTTCTAGTCTCAGGTGATTCCTACTGTAAAAACGCTGCAAATTCTTACAAAGTTAGTTATTCCTCGGACCAGGCGCATAGAGACCCATTTCTTCAACATGGGCGAAACAGTGGGTGTGGCGGGTTTCGGACCATTTCCAATCGATTCAGGGTCCAAAATTTATTGGAAAATGATACCCCACACGCGTAGATCGCCAAAAATCTCGAAAATCCATTATTTAAAAAAAAACACATTTTGACCTCTACTTCACCCAAATTTGGTCCAATCGGGTTGAGAAGTTTCGAAGACCAACTAGAGCCATGAACGGACCCCTAACCAAAATTTTAAATTTTTAGAATAATTTTTACTACCAAAGTCGGCGTGAACGGCGGATGGCGTACAGCGTACGGCGGACGGACATTTGACTTTCTTGATCTAGACACCTTGAAACACTCAGAAAAAAATTTTGAGCCGAATCGGAAAGGTTGACCTTTTTTATGAAAACATAGGTTGATTGCTTAAAGAATAACCAACCAAAATCAGTCACATTTGACGAAAAACCTCATGTTAACCGAATATATGACTGAAATTCCGACAATAATTATTGTCCGACAATAATTATTGTAATAATAATTTAATTATTATTATTAATTATTATTATTATTATTATTTTCAATATTATTGAACAATTATAATTGTAAGGCCATTTGAGGGCCTTAAAGTGACTCGAAAACTTTTAAAATGTGCACAAAGACCTTGTTTGGATCTTAGTTAAGCCTGACTCATTTTCAGCCCGATCGCCCCAACCGGACGCAGGGTATGGGTAAGAATTGGTATTTCGGAGATAAGGTTTTGGAATTAAGGGGGAACTAAGCATTTCGGGCATATTTTCTACTACATTTTGGGCGCTGAATCAAATGAAACGGGTCACAGACCCTTCACTACAACAATTTACAGCGTTTTTGAAATACATCTAACTCCAACCATGCCAAGTTCCAAACCGTTTTCCCCCAATAAAGGAATCGATTGGTTTAGCAGTATTTTGAGTGAATGTTATTTTTGGTGCGCCATTTGTGGAGCTGTCCATCGTGAGCTGTCCGAGGACCCCTAAATATTACATTTACTTTATTCCTAGTCAACTCTGTTAATGCAGGGGCATAGCGGCCCAGTGAGCAAATACCAAAGAAAATACCAAAATTGAAAGAGGGTAGTCTCGATAAAAGCAAGTATTCAATTCGCTTGAATTGCGACGTCGAAGGGCAAAAAACGAAGAAACGTCGTTATCGTCGACGGACGTCAAAAGGAAAAGGTTTTTGTGCTGTTTGACAACTCTGCCTGAGAGCTCTTTTCAATTTATAGCCCAACTCAACCCCCTTCCTCTTCCACAGCAACCTCGGTTTGGTTATCTGACCGTTTCTACTCTACCGTTAGTACTCGGGTTCCACAATGACCAAGTCCGACCGGAAAAGCTCGCCGATAAAACGCGCCTATCCCATACAATGTTCTCGTTGGGCTTCCAACACACTGAAACTCGTATTGTTACACACGTGAGCCGCATTTTCGTTTGCCGTCTTTCGACCCAGTTTCTGTGCACCTCATTATCACTTTCACAAAGTTGTTCGCCCAACTGTTACAAATATCCACATTCGGATTGTCTTTTGCCCAATTATAAACTTTGTTATTCAGTGACCAACTGTTGTTCAAAGTTGAAGGTGAAGCCTCGAACTGTGCTATTTTCAAAACTTCGCATTGTATTCATGATGACACTTCACACTATTTGGTTCTCCCATTTCTATATATATATATTTTTTTTTTTGTACTACTATTTATATCTATTTATCTGCTAGCACTGCCTACAGTACAACATCCATCCTCCGATAATTGTCAAAGATATTATTCTTTATAAATACCTATAATTTGAATATTTTAAGATTATTCACAGAATGTACAGTTTTCTCTTATTTTTGGATCCCGCAAAATAATGATCAGGACCCAAAAACGCAAACGGTATGGAAAAATGGGATGTTGATTCATAAATGCCAATTTAAAGTCAACTTTCAAAAATCTAGTGAGCGAGTCCGTTTTGACTGAGGGTTAATTTTCTGAAAAGAACAATAAAAAGTTTAGTTCAGAAAAGGGAAATACGTACCCTCCCCCCTCAGCAGCCCATAGCTCAGTCGCGTTTCTTCGTGGCGTAATACATCCCTCAGGGAGCAATTCAGAGACCGCCCCCCCATCGAGGAGAATTAATTGTTTCAACTGGACCGTCCATAACCCCGTCGTAGGGGATTGTCCTTGTTTTTCTTCTAAATCAACAGTTCCGTTCTCGCCCCTTGTTCCACCCTCGAGTAATATTAAATGTTCCGTTAGCCTTAGGTTCGTAATTTGTGGAAGCCACTACTGTTGGCAACAACACATTCTAACTATCGCCCCTTTTTGTCAGCGCTGACATTCATTAGATTGGACTAATTAAACTCTTTGGTATTTCAATTATATCCCAACTGCCTCGGGAAAGAAGAATGAATCAATTGAACAATACAAGATTCTTACTCGTACTCTCTTTTGTATCGTTTTATTTAACCTTGCCCGTATAACCTGTAAGTTAGTCTGATTTGACAAAATTATTCATTCCTCCTAGGGTTTTACCCTTCGTCCATTGCCTTTACTTTCACTAAAGATTAGATTTTTAATAATTTTCTCAGACGAAGTGTATTTTTTTCTAACCCAGTAAGGTAATAACCTGGGGACAGTACTATATCATAGCTGAATATGAACTCAAAATGAAATTAAAATCACTAACTCGCTTAGTTTTGCACATGATATATATGATATAACATGATGAATTCTCTCCGCAATCATGGCCGAAATTAAGCTGCTACCATGTTACGGTTTCGAGGTTAGATTTGGTATTGGTTTTCTTTATTAGATTCCCGAGCCTCGTTTCTGTGTGGTATGAGGGAATGTCATGCGTGTCGGTGGAATTTCGGTAAAGTTGAATAATGTGCCAAGGTATATCATATTGTGTTCCTGAGGCCAGAGCATTGTCCTTCGCGTTTCTCGTGACTGGAATCCTCGGCCCCTTCTCGGAATTTATCGCCCTCATGCATTAACCTCAACAACACCATTCATATCAAGCCTTCTCTTGAATGTCTCAACCGTTTATGAAATTCAGCTTCTGTTCGGATTATTTCCATTCGATTTCCCCTCACGCTCCTTGATACCCTCGAATGATCTACCTAAATTAGCTTTTCCAAAAGTTTTGTCTCCCTTCTTAGGTATCTTCCTCCCTTGCATCGTCCCCTGAGAAAGGATCGGCAAGAAGGGAGGGGGAATATATTTCTCTAGAAAACGCCTTTCCCCTGCCCACGAGGCGCCTGCTAGAAGTTTCTTAATCCTTTCCGTTCTCACGGAAAAAAGAAAGGAGCTTATGTCGGCCAAAAGAAAGAAAACACCCCACTAAATTCGCAGGTTTGGCTCAGCTTGGTTTGTGGAAAGGGTAGGAGAATACTAGTTTTTTCTTCCTTGAGTCCGTAGTTTTCATCTTGCCCACGTTATGATAAGTGTACCCACCAACACAACCACTATCATTTGCTGGTTAAATAAGTAATGCCGTTGACTATCTCTATGTATTTGAACCTTACTTAGGACTGAAACAAATGCCTTACGAGTGGGAAAACGGCATTGCTTCCGCGAGACTGCGTAGCAGCAAAAGCTTTGTTTTTACGGTCGAAATTAAAGAAGTTGTTTTGCTTCATATCACATTTATAACACGCGTTTTGTTTTTTATAGCATCCCAAAAAACTAGGTTTGTGACCCAATGCAACAAAGTTTCAGGGATTGTGCGAATTCAGCCCTAAATGGTTCCCTATCAAGTATCAGTACGTCAACACGATCATTTTCGAGTATGATGACGTTGATGGTAAATATATGTAAGATGTAAGATATATTATGTCAGATAAGACTGTTGCGAAGTAAATATTGTTTTTCAAGATTGAGTTCAGTTTGGTACAGTTGTACCTGATACGTCGAATAGAGTGCACACCCTTTACTAAGTATAGCTTTTATTTCAATCCCTGCCTTTGGAAGGAAACATACGTTTTAGATTCGTAAATCTCTTCATTTGTCTATTATAAGAATAAAATGCCAGATGCAGTTTCTCAATACGGTAATTCGAAAATAATGACAAAATTACAAGAATGAAAATAATATTAAATCCTCTGGTTACGTGCAACTATAAATGGTAAGATTGCTCACCTGAATCTAAAATGTATGTGTCTTTCCAAAGTTAGGGCTTGAAATAAACGCTTTACTCAGTAAAGGGTGTGCACTCTCTTCTACTATGTATCAACTACAACTGTACTGAACTGAACAAAATCTTGAAAACAATGTTTACATCGCATCAGTCTTATCTGAGATGACAGCGCAAGGAATCTTACATATATTTCACCTACACACCAAACAGGAGAGCCCCGAAGATTCAATCCAGAATGACGTATTGTTCAACAAATTCAAAACGCGAACAGTTTGGCTCACGATCAATGCACGTTGACTGCATAAATGCACAATAGGCCGGATAATAAGAATCCCATGATTGATGTTGATTGGCGTTTGCATAGTCTCGATTCTGTACAGGCGACGTAGCGATAATTTATGAAAATGAAGGCGGCAAAATGAAAGGCTCTCAGGCTTTCTATGAATTATCAAAAATTGATGAAGGAGGCCGTTGTTCCACTGACACACATAAGCCGAGTGCGTAAACTATGATCGATATACGCTAGAACGGACATCTCCTCAAAGGTTGGTGCCGAGGGTCCGTCCAGCTTGTCTGATGGCATTAAGCCACTTCAGTGCCTTCATTCAATGTTGCCTACTCCTACTGCGCAATAGAGGAGAAAATCTGACAGGAAGGTTGAATGCTCCATGAGGCAGCAGTAAATAAATCTTCTTCATCCGGATAAACATAGTATAGATTTATTTTATTTTATTTTTTTTTTTTTACGATTTTTGTCGTACTTATTATTTTACTAAATTGAAACGCATGATCGTCTTGACGCATCGATAGATGAGTATTATCTTTACAGGGATGCAGGTGTAGTCTGTTGGTACTGATTTCTTGGAGAGCAAAGGGGTAAACTGTGATCAGGTTATTGACTAATTGTACTCCCGTAATACTCGTGAGAGAGATGTTTAGTATATGAGTGGCTAGAGCGTTTCCTTTTTGATCATTCATATCTTCCTAATGAGTGCACAGGTGGGCTGTAATGAATCGACGGCTGACTTTCTTGATAAACCTCGCGACCTGGCCTGGGCGAGGACAGAGAGCAGATGAAATCTGTTTTCATAATTTATGCTTAGCGTCTAATTGCAACAAGCATACCTGGATGTATGTCGTCAGTTTTCACCTTTAGTTAGGTAAGTTGATATAGTAATACAGGGGGGGGGGGGGTTAAGTTTCACTTAAAGAAGATTCAGGGGTTAGTTGCTTCAGCCAGATGCCTAATAGGTTGCTCAGGTCAGTTGTCAGGTTAATTCTAGCGTTATGTCTTTAGGATGGTGTTCAAGATCAGGACTGAACTGCTGTGCCTGAACTCAATACTCTCCTCCTTGCGATCTCATTAAGGGAAAACTGAGAACACGTCTCCACTTTTGGTAGGCTATTCTTCGAATGATCAACCTATCTTTCCATTCAAAAATCAACCTCTCCGATTTGCCGCTAATTTTTCCTTCTGGACGTTTCAACTTGCATGTATTTCGAAAAATGGATTTTCGATATTACCCACGATCTAGGCGTGTGGGGTATCATTTTCGACTAAATTTTGGAGATTGAATCCAATGAGAACGATTGACGCCCGCCGCAAGAGGTTATGGGTCAAAATGGGTATCTATCTTCCTATTTGCGATTAGAATGAGTCTCAATGCTCCAACCTCACGGGCTGGTCCACGTTTGGTTTTCTCCTGCTGTAAAACCAAAATTTTCTTGGTAGGTTTAATTTTGTGGTAGCAATTTTTTGCTTATGCTTATTCGTATTTTTTACGGTTTGGCTCGATTTATCGTGGGTTGTAGTGACGCTGCTCATGGGCAGTAGTAAAAGTGCACCTGAAGGGCGAATAACAACTAACTTCTTCTGATTTTTCTATCCATCTCCCGCATACACGAGCGCTGCTTCCACATCACTCCTTTACACCCTTCTCTAGCTCCGATCGGTCTCCCGTTATTATTAAGTTCTGATAAAAATTCACCTCGCATCATGTGAGTTCTGGGGGTGGTCCGGAAACATTTTGTGGGGAGTTGAAAGGGGAGCGTTCCGTATACGGTGGAAAAATGAAAAGGAAGGCTATGACCCAGTTTGTATCGTTCGGAAAGATCCAGCGTTATATTGGAATGGAGGACTTCCTTATTTTTTCTCTCCAATGTCAAACTCTTGGTGAGGAAGAGCAGATTATTTTTTCAATAAACTTCCACTTCCCCTCCCACAAAAAGCAATATATCCGAGCCCTTCAGATTTATCTCCAATCGGAAAAGTTTCATAATACAGATTTACGGTATTATTTATCGAGTTTCCCCGAAACAAGCATTATGTACGCAGATACCATCGAGGTCTTCGCCAGGCTATGCTCACTCTACGTTCCGGGGGTAACTGTTTCTCACGAAAGGACCTAGCATGTTGCGAAGAGCAGCTTATGTACAAGGTTTCTGGCGTAAGGATGGTGGTATCTTTCCACGGTGCTTCTTGAATGATGAAAACAAATAATTAGATTCGCACATAGTGCTTCAAGCGTATCCCGAAGGTGAACGAAACGATAACATAAGTTCATGGCGCCTCCTGATTCTTACGCCAAGAGTGACGATGACTCCGGCACTGAGGTTAATTATAAAGATGGGAAACCACAATCAAGGGCAAGGCACGCCTACGCTGAAGCACGGAAACGTGATTGGAGGAAACTTCACTGGTGCAGTCAACTGTGTGATAATGGCAGATTTCCAAATTTTTCATTTGGTTTGACCAGTTATATCAAAAAATAGATTAATTTTATAAAATTGACAACTTGAAAATACCATCAACAAAACTGACCAGAAATCTCGAACACATTCGAAATGATTAGATAGGTACCCTTTTTGACCCATACCTTCTTCCGGTGCGTGCCGATCGTTCTGGGATCCATTTCATTGGATTCAGCGTTCAAAATTTAATGGACAACCCCCATGATACCCCACACGCCTAGACCGCCAAAATCTCAAAAATCCATATTTGACTCATTTTGACCCCTACCCCGTCCAAATTCAGATTTTTAGACATTTTTCTACTTCCAAAGTAGGCGTGGATGGCGGACGGACATTTGACTTCAGTTGGTTATTTTTTGAATAATTAACCAATGTTTTGGTTGGTTATTCCTTGAATAATCATCCTATGTTTTCATGCAAAAGGTCAACCTCTCCGATTCGACTCAAATTTTTTTTCTGAACGTTTAATGGTGTCTAGATCAAAAGTTTGCTGCGAATTTTTTTCACGTGGGTTGGTTATTCTTCGGACCAGGCGCATGGAGACTCATTTCTTCAACATTGAAAAATGGAAACAATGGGTGTGGTGGGTCCCGGACCAATTCCAATCAATTCAGCGACCAAAAAATAGTGGACAATGATACCCTACACGCCTAGGTACCAGAAATTTTGAAAACATATACAAAAATCTTGAAAACACCTATACAAAATGAGTAGATACATACCCATGTTCACCCACAACTTCTTCCGGCGGGTGCCATTCGTTCTGAGACCCTCTTCGTTGGATTCAGCGTCCAAAATTTAGTGGAAAATGATACCCCACTCGCCTAGATCGAATCCATTTTTCAAAAAACATTTTTCGAGGTGTCTAGATCAAAAAACCAAAATTCCCGTCCGCCGTACGCCGTTCGCCGTCCGGGCTTTTTTGATTGTGGAAAATTTTCTAAAAATCTGAAATTTGGGTCAGGGGTCTGTTTCCAGCTCTAGTTAGTCCTCAAAACTTTTCATTCGGACCAAATTTGGGCAGAGTAGGAGTCAAAATGTGTATTTTGAAAAATGGATTTTCGAGGATTTGGCGATCTAGGCGAGTGAGGTTTCATTTTCCACTAAATTTTGGACGATGAATTCAATAAAATGGGTCCCAGAACGATTGGCACCCACTGGAAGAAGTTATAAGTCAAATTGGGTATCTATTACCCATTTTGAATATGTGTTTTCAAGATCCGGGACCCGCCACACCCACTGTTTCCCCATTTTCCCCATGTTGAAGAAATGAATCTTCATGCGCCTGGTCCGAGGTTCAAATTAGTCTCCATGCGCCTGGTTCGAGGAATAACCAACCCGTGTGTAAGAATTTGCAGCTTCTGTGAACCTCTAAAACGGATACTGTGGAATTTACAGGAAAATTCCAGATTCTTTCTACTCTGAGCACAACAAGTTCATGAAACTGACTGTGCCTTTATGTACGAAAATATCATACTGAGAAGTTATCAATACAAAAAATTACTAGAACTGGATTCTCAAGACGGATTTTCCTTATTAACAGAGTCCATCAGCAGGATGTTTAGAGACTCTTCAGTTGAGACACACTCATGGGCCTCTGCTTCAACTCTGCGTTTTCTTCAGTATGTTGATATCCCTTTGACCAACCCTCAAACCGCATTCATGGTTAGTGCTTAGGGTAATGTTCCGGTGGGTTACTTTGAAACACGCTCTTACGTCATCCGAGATTATATTTATTCAAATGTAAAATAAAATTTCTCGCAGCGCACTTAAAATATTTTTTTCCACTTTAAATAATGAAGAAATAAATCTGGTTCTTGGCTTTCGAACTGGATTATGTGGCCATTATCTGCCCATGCAATGGCTCTAGGGTAAAGGTACAACAATTCATTCTACTACGCCCAGCGAATGAAATAAATTGAACGCATTGTGGAACTAAAATAGACGGGCTGAATAAGGGAATTCGATACAACGCTACAACCCCCTTTGCCACTTACCTAGTCGCATTAATTTGCGAATAATCATTATTTAATCAGAACAGCAACCAACGCTTGACGGCTGGGCCATTAGCGGTAATTGAAATTAACGACTTTGAACTTCTACGTAAACCGCATGCAGATCGTGAATCATGATGCGTCTTGAGAATAGGAAAATGCGCATTTATGTTCATCACGAGAAACTAATTTTCATGGGAAACAAAAACGGCAGTTAATTGCGAATTCGCTGTTGCTTTTAATCAGATTGGTGATTTAATAATTATCCGTTTACACAACAGTCGGCGCGTGTGATGATGGAGATGGATTTTTTTCGCGTAAATCAATGTTTAAAACAGTTGGTTCCCTGATGCAAACCCGTATAACCTTTATTCGACATTGTCCTGACATCAGGTTCCGAATTGTCGTGGGCATTTCTATGGACTAAAATGGGTATTTTTATGATGGTTTTTTTTTTATTTCAAAATTCTGATTACTACTATGGAAGATAGAATGTATTGTGCGATCTTATATATGCAGGGAGAGAAGGGACTCATAATCCGTCGATTGAGTAAAAGGCCGAACTAATCACTAGACGTATTTATTCACGGTATTTTGCCACCACGAGCTAGGAATAAAAATAGTATCGGAGGCATATATTTAGTTTTGATGTTATATCAATCTTTAGCTTCACTTTGGGAGAATGGCATTTCATATATAGTCCTCATAAGTGGCACGCATGATTGGTTGGTAGACTCCTCGATCCCATAATGATGTCAGTATGTATGTACTTGATGGCAGGGAGTCGCTCGGTCGACTGCCGTCAAGGAGGTTGGTTGACCTTGACCAGTGACGCAACCTGCCTTCAACCCGCCTACACAAGCCGTCATCACGGATGGCAAGGGGGTGAAAAGCCCTAATGGCAAACTGGCACGTAACGGTGCAGGTCCTCTCAGGCCAATGCCATCGACTGCTCCTCGACTTTCCAACTTTTTTCCTCAAATTGATCAGAAGAAAAACTAGGTATACCTGCCCACTCAGCAACTTTCCTAATACTGCATTTCGGCGAATTCCTGCTTGAGTGACTCCTCAAGGAAGACTTCTTAACAGTGCTAAAGATCACAAAACCTCACAATTCCATTCATTTTGGCCAAAAACTTGACACCAGTTTAAATGCCGTTGTGAGTTTCCAATAGCGCTGCATCGGGAAACTTTAGGTAAATATATTAAATAATCCCAAAAAGAAGTGGTTTCTGCTGCAGCTTCACAAGGTGCAAATCCCCCTTAATATTGTTTATAACTATACTTACTTAATCAATATTCATTACTGAATAATATGAAAAATATAGACAGAGTTGCAAATCCCAGAAACCTTTGAATATTCACGTTTTATCCGCTCTTATCTGGAAGCGGGGAACGGATGACATCACGAAAGAAAATATCGGTTGAGGAGGTAGGTAGCGTCATTCCGGAAATATTCAGACTCCCCCCACCCTCTCCTGCGTGATAAGAGCAGTCATCCTTTCGTTATTTGGTCACAAATCTATGTCGCTGATTTTTATACAGCAGATCTGTAAGGGTATCGAGAAATAAAATCAGAAAATTTTGGATAATACTGGCACGTCGAAATCATATTTAAAATTAAGGCAACTTCCTGCATCATTAACAGACCATCATTTTTTAAGAAAACCTGCATACGAATCGTAATTAAGCCACCCACCTGGCTCTCAAAGCCTTAGCAGCGCTAACTTCTCCTCTAGGGCTCCTCGTTCTTCGGTAAATCTTGCATCCAAATGAAATTTTGTCAAGTTACGAAATTCCGGACACTTCTTTTATATGAGATTCGTTTGCAAAACCAATTTCCGGTAGCATTAAAACCACTCTAAAATTTTGGTTAAGGAGAAGGAGAAATGAAAACATTGACTTGGCCAGTTTGACACCGTCGACCTCCGCACAAATCATTTGCAAGAAATGCGAGATCGCTTCGGTATTTCTAAAAAGTGTGTGTGGCGTTATTTAGGGCTTCTAAATGGAACATCTCATTGATATGTATTAACAACAGAGCCTCACACCATCCTTCCTTCAACTTTGTGAATTCATATAGAATTGAACTTGAGGAGCATAGACACGCTTACGTATACCGGGAGGTAGATGATGATGTACCTACTGGGTTAAATGAACAGTTTATATTAGACCATATCGGTAAGACATTGAGAAGGCTGATGCAAACCCGTACAACCGTTAGTCGACACTGTCCTGACATCAGGTTCCGAATTGTCGTGGGCATTTTTATGGACTAAAATGGGTATTTTTATGATGTTTTTTTTTTTTTTTTTAATTTCATAACTTCTTTGGTTTTTCCTTCAATGTCAATATTACAAACCTATCTAAAAAGAAATTTATCAGCGCAGAAGGGAGTTGACCAGCATAGAGAAAACGAAAATGTTATCGAATGAAATGAATATTAATCGAACCAAGGAACCAAGCTGTGTCCAATCATGTAATGTGAACCAAGAAACATAACAGCTCTCTATTCTGTAGACCGTCAGTGTTCACTCTCACTCTTACATGGTAATCTCATGTAGGAGGTTCCAACCCTCGTACGACCGCAACCTCCTGCCCTCAAAAGCACTCAGAGAATCTCTGAAGACTTGGAAAGGAAAAAAGGCCGATTGGGTGTAGTGTAGGGGTCGAAGGAAAAATGTATTGCACCCTCCTCCCGTTGGGTTCGCCGATATAGGCTTGTGATATTCGTTTTGTTGGAACGTAATGGAAGCGCGGGATTCTCGCGTGTTTTCCATAATGTAGCACCAAGGTGAATAGCGTTTTTCCTTTTCTTAGGGCTCGTGCCTCTACGAATATATGATTTTTAAAACATTGCGTGACAGCGTTTTGTTTCTACATTGAATACTATACGCAGTATCTATACGCACCGGAGCTCTGCCGCACATGGTGCTGTCTACCCAACGATAGCGATCATGTGAGAGAATCCTTCGGTGTTTACATGCATAGTTTCTGAGAATTTTTGTAACCGTAGGAAAATTGAATCCGCTTCAAAGTTGGCTATTGTTTCAAAGCAATACGCGATAAAAGTCGAGGAAACTGATTCCGTGGTACGGTGAGAAGTCGGGCTCAAGAAAGAGGTTCAATGGCAGTTGTTGCAAAAGGACGCTGTTGTTTTTAGAGTTCGGGACGAAAGTTGTCTGGGTCATTGATTGCGGGAAATTTCTCAAACACTTTTGTACGCCTTTTAAGATGGGGTAAGCAAGAACAATTTCTTTCGTGCTCGTTTTTTCACAATCCCTTCTCTATTAAGAAGAAGAACCGTGTCGCGATAAATTATGATGACCATTCAACGACGAACCTACACAAGCTCTCTTCTCTAGATTATTATGATTTAGGTTTTTACTGAGACCGCTTTTTAACTGATATTTTACAGATTGAAAATTCATAGAACTGCATACATTCATCCCAAATACATTCATCTCGTCTTGGTCGATATGTTTGATGAGAATTTTTCCACCGTCATTATTTGCTATGAACCAGAGCCATCTAGCGTTTGCCTTTAAACAGAAGGATACGAAGAGCGTCGTTGATCAAAAGAGGAAATTTCACGGTCGGCGCCCGCGTTTTGAGATAAAACGCCCTCCTTCCGACACGTTAAGTTCTATGGCTGCTCTTGGCGTATCTTTTATTCAAAGTTGCTTCTGAGAGGATCTGTCTTTGTAATATAAACTTCAGTTGAAATAATTTCTACGAATGAAAATTATTCTACAACTACTAACGAATTTATTTTTTATACCAAATCGGCGCCATTAGTCAAAGACAAATGAACATTTTGTTGAGGCGATAAATTATTTTGGGAATACGTTCTTTAAAGTGGACAAATAAGAGAATCTGGGACTCTTCAGAACATTCCCAGTAATTTTAGTTTAGCTTTGACGCAAACAAAGGGTTGAATGGACGCAAAGCAAGCCCATTTTCATGACGATATTAGAAGAGATTGTAGTTCGGAACGTATCTCCCTTATAGGAATTCCGATCAACCCCACAGAGTGCAGCACTTGTCAATTAGTTGAGTTTAAAGCAAAGCCACTCCTTCCACCGAGGTTTCAAAAAATTGAATCTGAACAAAAAATAAATAAATAAAATAAATAAATTCTAAGAGAACTATGTAACCTCATAGTTATGTGAGAATAGAACTATAATATCAATATAAAACTTGAGACTCGGATTTTGAACTCGGTTGATGAATTGGTATTTCTTGTTGGGCCTCGTAAATTTTGCAAGCATTTCGTTCGGGTTTTTCCCACAACCGAAACCCTCGAAGTGTAACAAACGTGGGTATAGATGTACGCCTCAGTCTCTTCTTGTTAATTCAACGTAACCATTCCGATTCGAAACTTTCCTATCGCTTTTTCTCCGAGCTATGAAACTCGACCGAGTTGGCCGAAAAGCGTAGAGTTTCTGGTTCCTCAAGGCGATGGGGGGGGGGGGGGGGGAGTTTCCTTTACAGTTTCGTGCTATGTGCTAATGATGTTTAGAATCCCAGGCCCTAGCAAACCTCAGAGAACCTTGAAAGAGTGGACGCTTATACTGGAAGTTGTAGTTGTTGGCGTGTACCTACTAGCTTATCTCGTTCTAGCACTATCCAAGCAACATCCCCCCTGATAAAGCTATAAGAAAAACTGAAAGAAGAGAGTGTAATGCATGGAGGGAGGTGAGAGTAGTATTCATACTTGAACTGGGATTAGTTTTAATTGTCCAATATTCAGATTTTCTTAAATGGGCAAGATGATGATGGTTCTTGCTTAGAAAGGTGCAGGTTATTTATTATCAACTTGAATAATTTTAGTATTAAATAGGTATATTTATTTAATTTTTGTTTTCCCGTCATTAGTCTGCTCACAGTTCACCAGACTCGGTTTCCAAGCGTCTATACTTGTAACAAAAAGAGTGTTATTTTTCCTGGTTTGAATAATTTTGAAAGATTTGAAGTGGAGATTGTTTGGAAGAAAGGTCTTCTAACGTCCCTGAGTCTGTTAGCTCTTTGTTCAGTCACCCCCTCCTCTCTTCTTTCTCCGTCTCATCTACAAGCTTCCAGGAAAGAGGTGGCAACAATACTCATCTGTCAGTTAAAGAAAAAGAGGAAGAGGGGTGATGAGTAGGAAACGTCAAGTGTTGAAATGTATGCCACTCGTGAAAGTGGGTTTCCAGTGATGACGGGAGGAGTGAGGGGAGTCTACCCAGAAGAGAGCACCCTTCCTGCTCCTCATCCTCACACAACCTTTCCACTGTAAAGAACCAATCGATGGTTTGTGAATGAGCGACAGGGGGGTTGCCGAGGGGAAGGAACGCGTTGCTAGGGCAACCTGAAGATTGGAGGGGTGGCAGTTTTAGACCGTGCTCCATTTATTGGACTGTCGGCCCAGAGTTGCATTCAAATCCGGTCCCGTAAGTGAGGAATCCGCCCTGAAGTGAGTTACGTAAATATAAGTTATCAGAAGTAAGAGTAAAATTGTTCTAATGTGATGAGAATTTCGTCTATAAATTATTGTTCGTTTCATGTCAGATATTGAAATAAAACAATTTAGGACACTTATGGCTGAATGGCTAATCGCATTAGAGTTATAACCGACCATGGAGTAATTTCAGCGTGTTCTTTATGTAGTACGTGTTTATACTCATTTTATACACTCAAGTCTGAGGTTCTACGCCCATAGTTTAAAATGAGGAACCTAAAATTCTCTTAAAAAAATTCAAATATTTTTGTCACATAATTTTTATTTTATTTTTATTTTTTTTTGTTGCTTTATTTTTATTACTTTACATGTAATATACCTTATTGATAATTGCATCGTAATAAAACACTTCTTGATTTCACTGTTTTGTATGTCCATCGTGGTGGACAGGCACATTATGTACACGACTGTCACATGGTGCTGGAAAACTGACCGTGATTGGTATTAATTTTTGAGACAAAATAATCATTGAAATAGGTACCTTTCGACAATAGCAGTTGTTCCAAAACTGGGATATCCACTCTATCAATGAGTCCAAAATTCGTGTATGTGGAAAAACTGAGACTCTGAAACTGGGTTGATGGGAGTCAGATCTCCTTACTTTCAGAAAACTACCCACAAGTATGATCTTAAAATTGAAATGCGATAGTTGTTCTTAAGCAAGTTTCACTTACGAGCGTTGCCATGCATTTTAGGGCAGCCTCACGGTGTTACCCCGATGAAGCAAATTATTCTGCGTCTTATTTGACCCTGGGGGGACGAAAGGGAACTTTGTTCTCGAAGCTCATACATTAAATAGCTTCAACAAGGCTGGTCGTCGTTCGTTGAACAAAACCTCGGAGACAAGGCTTTGAAGTGCTGAAACTTGCGGGCCCACCCGCTGATTATCAGATAGAAAACGTGATTAGGTCGGAGAGGCTAATACATGCATAACCTAGTAACATGTGGTGGAAAGCGGGACGTGCTGTTAGTTAGTGATTCAGCGGCTATTCCCGCGAGAGGAGACTGTGCGAGGGCCGTAACTACCAGCTATGTCCTCCAACAATAATTAGGTCCAGGCTACCTACCTGTTGGGGCTGCAATGATTAAAACGTCGTCGGAATCGGCGGATGTGGATTCCGTTTATGTTCTCTATCGTCGTTTGGCCACCCACCCATTCATTCAGCTTTCTACATGTTTTGCTTCGGTTAAACATTTTCACATTATGATTTATCATTAATTATAATGGGAGTTGCAATTTACTTATTTGCATCAAAAGCACCAGCTAGACCCCCGGCATGAGAAACTCGTTGAAGCTAATCTCCAAATACCTCAATGCATTTCGTCAGTAATCAGCTATAGCCAAAACCAGATTGCGGAAACGAGCTTTTACAAGTAGCCAGCAGCGTTCTTGTTGAACCGGCTCATTCCTTTTGAGTAAGGTTTCCTAGATGTGGAGGACTGTTTTTCAAACGCCCATGTTGAATAATCATTCGAAAATGGGGTTCTGCAAAAATGCTTTCCATTGAGCGTTATTATTCTACTAGCTACTCGTATAGTTATTGGAGACTATTAGTTAGCAAATCTAGGAGACGTCTCTGCATTTTGTTATGAATTTCCTTTGGCGAGTGTAATCTTGGTACCTACTGCTGTCCTCAGGGTCAGACTCAGGGTCAGTGTCATCTTGATTTTTTTGTTCTCAGCCACCTCTCTCATCGTTACTCAATTAAGTTATTGGGTTCTTTACCTTTGTTCAACTGAAATATAGTTACGGCTCGACGCATGAGCTGTGATCATGTCATGAACGGTGTCATTGCTGCCAACCCCAAGCGGCAGATATTGAAATAGGTTTGAAAATTGCTTGTCGCGCTGCATGGCCTTTTTTGGCTCCCATTGATACCTTGCTATGAATGGTCGCTTTATATCATAAGACATTGCCATAAAGCGCAACAGCTGGCTGCTGCAATCCTGGGCTGGGTTGGGTTAACCGAACTGAAAATGGCTTGGGCGGTTTGGGCCCCAATCACATCGGGTAGACAGGACGTGGACCCGGTTCACGATCGCTCAATAATTTATAACGTATTTCTTACAATGGCCGTAACATGAATTTCTCACTGTCTAGGGAAACTCAGTGATGAGGAATGAGCAATCGTTAATATTTAATCAATTTGCTCGTGGCCAATTCCCTGGCAAGCGCAAGAACATGAGATACTTAAAAAATTCTTGTGGCTACTTTCCCTAATCCAGATCTTTAGGCATTCTTCACCAGATTCTAACTCAGAAAAAAGTGCTCATTTTAAACGAGTTCCTGGTCACCGCTGACCAAACATCCGTTGGGATCCCCGTCTTATAAATGTGATGAGCTTGCCAGCGGTACCTTAGCAAAATTCCTTCTACCTTTGTTGCAATTAATCGTCTAACCAATACAACGTAGCTTTCCTTCAAAAATACTGTTTAGCTTTCCACTGGTTTTAAGAAGTGGGGCCTTCCTCATCCTCTCAATTCAGGTTCAAGTAAATTAAATAAGTAATGCTCGAATACGTAACAAGTAAAGCAAATTTTATATCGTATCTGTATGGATCGTCAAGTGAGAGTGAGATTAATGCAGGACTTTCAATGTTGCTTTTCTGATTGAGTATATTTGTTTACTTGCTCAAACCAATTTTTTTTTTTTTTTTTTTTTTTTTTTTTTTTTTTTGGTGTAGATACGTGATTACTTTTTTTGAACCAAAACATTCCTAGATACATCAACCAGCCGTAGAAAACGGCATCGAAAATGTGGCAAAGTAGAAGTTGCAAAGCTACTCATGAAACGATTTGTAATATTACCCTACATTGGCATTCGCACGTGTCTTTTATGTTCAGTCAGGCTCAAGGTGGCAAAGATTTTATTTTGATTATCTATAAAATTAAAATTTAATTTAATGGAGTGTTAAATTTGAGTTTATCTCATCGCTATTCTATTTTTATTTATTTATTTTTTGTTAGATTTGGGTTAATGTATAAATCCTGGTTCCTGCTTATATTTTCTCCTACATGTATAATTGGAGTCCTTTCAGACCAAACGACGAGCCCTGATAAGGATGAAGGCATCAAACGTAGTTGAAAGCTCGACGTTACGGCTGCCACCTTCGCCTTAAACCTCAAGGCAAATCATCAATGGTCCTAACTGATAGTCACATTATACGTTGTTGTCTATGTTTTCCACTCGTTCTCGTATGAGGTGAAAACTACGATGTACGCGCGACTTTTGCTGTGTACGAAGCAGAGCCATTTCCGGTATATCTTCTCTCGTGTTCCATGGCATGTCCACGCGCTGCCACTATCCGAAATGCGGTGCGATGTCTCTCGCCGAATGAGTTATCTTTGAGCCCGCCGGAAAGTGAGCTGCCAACGAGGAGAAAGGTTGTTTTGCATTTATATTACAGCAGACAGAGGCGCGCGCGAACCCTTTTCCGCGTTTCGACAAGCCTTCCCTTTCAACGAGGGGTCGTGGCTCGCGTTCTCTTTGACGAGGCCCTTTCATTATATGAGACTGACGACAGAAAATTAGTTAAGACCAGAAAAACCAGATAGTCGGTGGTTTTGTCATTGAGTCGCACCATTTGGGTAGTTTTATACAGTTTGCTCGTCTATTTTTAATGTGAATCTCTTAATATTATCTTTCTAATTTGGCTGAAAACAGAACGAACGAGTGGCGCACTAACAATACAAATTGAAATCACAGAATAATATTTCAATATGATTCATATCGGGGCTCTTGGGAAAGCTTATAATATATAATGTCATGAGGCATCGACCAAAGAAGTGAGACAGACTCTCAATACTGCGTAATTAAAACCACTGGCTGAGCATGTTCTCTAGTGCCTTACGTTGCCACGAAACTGTAACTTTATGGCGCGGGAAAATGCTTTGGCAATGCAGTATGCAGTCAATCAATGGGTGTTGGTTGTGCAGAAGAATCCCAATGTCGTAGACAGAAGATTGGCAGCGAATAAGCACGAGTAAGGCTTCTTGGCACAGGTCTTGAACAGCTGGTGTGACCGGAATAATTTTTAAGTAAGATTGAAAATGAAGACGCATGAACAGCTACAACTACTACATATCAAAAGTTTCAAGACGCGATCGATGAGTAAAGCGGTCAGTCCTGCAAAGTAAGTATTCTCCGGAAAACACACGCGAAATCGTAATTTCGAATAGGTGATTTTGTTTCCCCCTCTTGTTTTCAACCCTCAGTGCCCTCTTATTATTTGATATCATGGTCTTTGATCAGCAGCTTCGAAAATCAGCCCGTGGAGTGCGGCCAAATCCGAAAGCAATCAACTGATGGTAAGAACTTCAAACTCGGAAGCCACTAATCAAATTAATCCTTTATGACTCCGTTCAACAGCCTCTTGGGACCGCCGCTGGGTAGAGACGTGAAACAATGTTGGGAACTTTTACTATTTCCATTGGAAATTAACGGACCATCCTGTGGGGACGCTCCACGAACCTTAACTCGGAGACAACTTTTAGCGTTCAAGCTCTCCAGCTTACCCCGAATTAGTGAATTCTGGGGCTATCATCACACTTTATCACTAGCTACGAAGTGATGGGAGGGCTTTGGCGATATTCTTGTGATACTACCTATTAGGTACCAGTTCATTTTACACTACGGCTGAATGTTATCTTACTTATCCGAAATCTCGTTTTGCCAGATGGCGATTCTTTGTTCTTATTTAGACCCCAACAGGTTGCAGAACTTGATTGAATCCTTTACTATAGTTCTGAATCGTCAGAAAAATACCAACATGGTTTTCCAATATAAATAAGACCGTAATAGGTGATAGGTGAGCTTGAAAGCTCTTTTTTCCTGAAAACTGTTGCTTCTCGAAAAAAAAAACCTCCCAAAAACTGTACTAAAATATCATTAACTATCATAACTATCAAAGTAGAATGAAATCAGCCCAACATCTTTAGAGATCGTTTTGCAAAAACCGTCAGGCACTTAATTTTTCTGTTAGCCCTTCCCATAGTCTCATGCGCTTGAGCGTAGCTCAAAGGCAAACTCAAGTGGAATGTGAAGTGTTGTGGCGCTTGTTGGCTCTTTTAATACCTGAAGTGCTTTTACCAACACGTTGACGCTTCGTAATAGGGATATTTCCTTCTTCCTGAAAGCACGCATATACGTGGTACTTTCTTTGCCTATTATTATTACGGTCTTTTCGCGATTAGTGAAGTTTTCCTGACAAAAGAACAGGGAATCTGTTGTTTTGAAGGAAATAAAGGCAAGTTCATTTTCCCAGCGGAGGTTTCACCTGGTTTTTAATCTGACAGGTGGAAAGAAGGAGATGGGTGATTGTTCTTGCGCTCAATGAAGGTGGTTTGAAATCCGCTTTCCGACTTTTACAGTCGCGCGTTATTTACCGTCAACTTCCCTACTGAATAGAGAACATAATGAATAATGATTACATTAAGCGAGGAGTACCGGTGATTTGCAAGAGGTTGTGAATTCATGATTGGCAAAACTTAGTCAGTTATGTAGTAATAACCCACTAAACAGGTTTACATACCAATCACTTTTCTGCTCATAAATAGAAACCAAGATGTTTTGCAGAATCTAAACCCAATTGGTCGCCCACGTTGACACCTAAAAGATATGTATATATTCGAACCCTCTACACCCCAGACACCGTTTCTTGTACCAAATGACGGGCATTCTCGGAAGATATAGTCTCTTTGTGTACTGCGCACTTATATCCCACAAAACTAAGAAATTTCAACCTCTGCCTGGGTTGTTGACATTGTATCATTGGTTTTTCTCATCTAGTTGCTTCTTTGAGTACTTTTTGAAGGTACATATTTCACTTTACGTCCCATTCTCTTGAATTGTTGTATTCATAGCTTTCCACTGTTTCCCACTCATCCTTCCGTCTTATAATCCCACCTTGTTGTTCTTTTGTTTCAGTGACTGTTCCATAAGTACTCGAGTCGACAGAATGCAGTCGCAAGCAGACGTATCGCGACCTCTCTGACACCGAGAAGAGACTGTGGACAGTCATTTGATGGTAACGTCCCAGTCGAGCGACCTCTAGCTTCTTGTCACCCCTTTATCAAACCTCCCTTTCAATCAAATCTTTATTGAAATATTTTCGGAATATTTTTTATAAGAGAAACTTAAGGAAAATTGATCATAAGGCATTTGTACACGTCGTCAGTGTGGATTTTCCGCTCATCCGAGGGAGAAATCATTCAATTTTCCGTTCAACACTAATCAACTGCCGGGAACTCGTGTTTCGGAAGCTTCCTGCTGGTCCAGGAATAATGTGAGTTACCGGCGTCTTTCAAGATAATGTTGAAACTCGAGATCGGTTTTAGTGTGATCAGTCAAACACTAGTCAAAAGTAGAAAACCTGCCTGCGATCATTTATAACCAGAGACTAAAGGTTTCAAGGTCGTCCAAGGTTTTAGATGTACGCATTTTATTTTCAAGACCAATGATGATATGGCATGGGTTCTAAATTAGTTAGATGTATCTGAATAACGATTTATTATTGTCAATGCTGTGTTTTTGGGGGATACCTAACCTGCTTATAACAACCATGTAAGATGTAACCAACTGGGGAATTCTTGTTTGTTCATTGTTTTTAAAATTATTCATTTATGGAGTCAATTCAGTATGTCTGGCAATTTGAAGTGAAAACTATTCATAGTAATTACGCAATCACATCAACTAGACGATCTTTGGGGACAAAACAAACAATGCACACCTTAAAAAACATTAATGATTTTTCAGGTTTTTTATCAATTTATACGGAAATGTAAAAAATCGCACGATTGATAAACAATGGCGCCGAAATTCCTCACTGCTACTCTTGTTTAAAAGCGACGTTTTGCTACACTGCTTCAATCAGTTTTTAGGCCCAAATATTTTTCTATATGGCCAGTCATAGGAAATTCGCGAGAAATTACGTGCTCACACACCGTGAGTGGTGCGTCCACACTGTACACCAAATGACTGAAGTATAAATGATCACTAACTAGGAATTGAATGCATTTCACAATAGATAAACAAAACAAAAATTAAATAAACCGAATGGATTTTTGGACAGATTGTTAAGTTACCGCAGATGTTGACTTTGAATCTAGAAATTTGAACATTTACTCGAATTGAGGTTGGATTTGTAACGGAAAATAGGTGGATTTGAAGAGTTGATGATAGTAATATTCTAGTTCGAATAACTTATTTGTTATCTGCGTTTTGAGAAAATATCTCACCCCTTCCGTATGCACTTGTGACTCGAAATGCCAGAGTTGCGTTGGGGTGGGGACCGCTCTGGTTAATACGACCAATGAAGAGTCGGGGTTCTGGCACGCCTCCAAAAACACTTCCAACTCCTTGAACACGAGCCTCCCCGTACCACCAGCAGCCACCTTGATCTCCCATTCTTCCAACCGCTCCGACCGCAGCCTTCAACAATGTTAATCGCTCCTCTCACCAAAGCTTATGGCGGTCATAATTAATGATTGGAGGTTTTCATCGTGAGTTTACCATGTCTGGGTAAACTGGGCGTAACGTCATAACGGTTTTCCAATTGAGTCCGTATCCTTGGAACAATTTTGATAGCTCTAGTGAACTTTGAGCTGCTGAAAGAACTGCGAAAAAAGTGATTTTCATAATTCAGTAGTGATTATGATCCGAAGTAAAACCTCAAACGTACACATCTGGAGAGAAGTATGACCGGTTGCGTGGTGAAAATCCACAATTTTCAGCTCCAACGGGAAGCACACAAAGTAACTGTGACCATATTGGCTCAACTTCTGGGTTGAAACTGGTTAAACTCGGCCTCTAACGAAAGTCGAAACGTTAGAGCCAACCCCTAAGACTTTGGGCCAACAGACAAGCAGCTCTATACCTACCAGTTTTCGCTCATGTTCCGAGCCTTGTATTTCCTATACCCTAAATTTGTGTTTCTGTGGGCTCTCTAGATGTGATTTTGTATAGAACAGCCCATTTTCCATTTTTTAAAACAGAGCGGCTTCAAGATCGAGGGAAAAGTACACTAAAATTAAAACTTCATTCGGCACCAATACATCAATGCTAAATCCTTTCCAGTTGAGCAAAAATCTTCAGCAAAAATTCTAGGTACCACTGCCAAGCAATTTCTGGCTTCAATAAGATCCCTTGTCCTGGCGTCGAAACTAATAACAAGCGCAACTCTTCCATTTCTTATTATTACCGTATGTATAACACACGAGAGAGGACCTACTTCTTTTCAAACTCGCACTGCTACCATGATTATTCCCGCACCTCAATCAACGATCCTTCCATCCATAAAAATACTCAAGAGTTTTTCCCACGTATTCCGCAAAGTCCAAATTATATTTTCAATTAATAAAAATGGGAAATTGGGAATTATTCGAGAAGAGAACGCAATGATTGTATTTGTAAACCGAATAAAAACATAATTAGTTTTATATATTTAAAAAAATACAGAATAATTTTCTATGTAACATAGAAAATAACTTTTATATTATTGTGGATATAACCTACTGATAATTTTGTATAGCTCATTGTGGTTTGTTCGTATCCTCACAAAGCGAGGAGCGCGATGGTACGTCATATCTGACGGATTTAAATTATAGACCGAAACGATGTTCCAAATGGATTATTATCCGTATCATTCTTGAGATAATATCAAACTAACATCTTGGGCGTTTAGTATTATCGAAATACCAAAATATGTAGGAAACGAGGGGGTCGGCGTTCAGTTGGACCGCCGGTTGTGCAATCATTATGACCTAATCAACGATTTTTGGGCATCTTTGATTAAACAAAAAAAACTTTAAAGAGAGATTTCTTTTATAATAAAGAGAGTTGCTTTACCTTCGATGCTATGATTTCTTGTGGGGAGAAATTCACGGCTACAAAAAATATTGTTCTGTTTTGGTTTGGGAATCAGCGATTGCAAAGGGAATATCATCTCCGGGAAGAGTGGGCGAAGAATCAATGTTAATTATACCCTCGGATTGCTCATTTCTACTAGTAACCTCCTACTGTAGGTATATACCTACAAGAATAGATTCTTAGCAATAATTTTGGCAATGATCTTGAAATATTGTTCGAGATAAACCACTTGAAACATCGTTTCTAATACACCTACACTCATGCCAACTGCTATTATTGTCTGTAAATAACAATTTGAGTACTAAGCTGCTTCTTCACAAGAAAAACTTGATGTTTCGGTGTAAGTCCGATGATGTATACTTTGTACCTACGTAATATTATTTCGTTCGATCAATTATATTATGATGGATCAAGACCATGTGGTACATTCGAAATTAGATGTTTCCAGTGGAGTAAATACCATCTGAAAGTTAATTTAAGTCAAATTAAAATTACACCATTGCATTAAGTGGACGAGAAAGCAACAAAAAGGAGAGTCACGGACAGTTTTCATTTTCATGTTCCAAGTTAACTTAAGAATTGCTTGTCCTGTGTTGAGCCGTTGGCTGGCATCAAAAATTAGAGGGGTTTTACGAGTGGTTGCAGTGAGTAACTACAAAGATACCCGATGTAACTCATACAAAAACATACGTATGTCTCCCACTTTACAATTTTAAGTATAGTAAATTCATGTTAATTGTTTGGAAATTTGAGAACAGTCAGTTAGAGCAAGGAGATAGCTCGGTGTCCATTACAGTTTACCATAGTTCTACGTTGCATATTTATTTTCTCCAATTTACAAAAGGCGAGAGCAAACTTGCCCAACTACATCTGGGTCAATGTTGTAACCTTGAAGTAATTCATGTACCCAGACCAATGGAAACCCTTGCAGTGGCGCGTATGACCTATCTGCATCAGCTGCATCATCTGAGAGAACAATGCAGGACAAGACAGGTAACAGGCTTCCGAGTGGACACAATTGTGTTTTAGAGCTATGACATGGGGCTATGACATCCCGATGCTCTAGCGAATATCCCCTCTAGCTCACCTTGTCTACTGAATTTTGGCCATCGGTGCCTTCCTCGCGCATAACTAACACATTCATGGTGCCTATTCGTACCTATTGGACGAGACGGAAGGGAATTTTACTTGAACTGTAATCCTTAATCGTTCCCTACTAAGTTCCGTTATTTGTAACCCTCGTCCCTTCAAAGAGTCAAAATGTGATGTCTACCCTCCGAGATGAACTACTCGTATATTTTTAAGGTTGATACCCTCTCAATATACATCCGAACTCTTGAATTAAGCGTTGATTTTGAACATTTTTTCATTACATACACACTGCCACCACTCGTCCGCTCGCTCCGTTCTTCTTAGTGCATACTGAGTAATGAGTTTGAGTTCAGATAATATGAACTAGGTATACAAAACCAAGCTAAAGTAACCACCAAGTAAGCTGAAGTTGCCTGCTAATTTGTTTCACCCCAAAGTAAAGAAAAACTACTCATTTGGAAAAAAAATTCGAACTAAAACAAAGTGTAGGGAACATATATTATATATTTTATACTAGGATTGTACATTGTACATACCACAAAATGCATCCAATAGCTGATTTAAATCAACTAGAGCGAGTGTTATTGAGAAAATGAAATTACGTAAAAAATATGTGGATATGACAATATTATTTGTTCGTGTATAGATCATAGAGCACTTTTATCGCAATAGGAAATGGATATTTTAAATAATATTCTATTTTATATAAGAAAAGAACAAATTGGACATTTAAATTTAATCAGTTTCAATCGGAGAAAAAAATTGAAACAGTACGATAACGCAATAAGTTCACATTTTACGGCTCAATCTACGGTGTGTGGATAATTCAAGTGTGAGCTCTACCTTTTTATTTTTTAGAGGAATGAGAGATAAAGCGAGAATTTATATGAATTCAGAACAGGATTAGATTGAACATTCAATTGACTTTCATACTGACAGTAGTCAAACTCAACGGAATATCTGAGAAGAAAACCACCGATATTGCAGATTTTATAAACATCACGTCATGAGGAAACAAATATGTTATCAGATCCAGGCGTGAGCCTGGCCGTTCTGAGAAAAGCTGATTTAATATAATTTAATTACCAAATTTGAGCCAAACTCATTTGAACGACTCGTGAAAAACTCAAGCAACATCGCTGACGTAGCATGAAGACTCGGCTTTGTGCACGAGGACATACATGAGCGCTCTCCGCTGCAGCCAGTGGATCCCCTACCACAAAGGCGCTTAATATCTCATTATGTCCTTCCTTCCCGTTTTTTATGATTTCATTCGATTACTACAAACAACAACAAAGCTAAGGAAATTATGGCTAGATCAGGAAGAACTTGACCGGTACTTATTTAAACCAAGTCAACATCGATGTGCAACGTTCTTAGGTGATCTAAAGTCAGTCCACCTTGTTGTGTGTTATGATCCAATGTTTCTTCTTATCAGCTCCTGTTTCTTATCTTATTGCTCAAATCAAACTGGTGACATTTTGCTTTAGACATCTAATGATACTTGAGTGCGTTTCGTTTCCTTCCTCCAATTTATTTTATTTTGATCTAAGAAGCACTGTGTTTTGTAGGAGCCGTAATCCCAAGTCCTTTCCGACCCCTCTAATCGAGAATGAGTGCCATTTTCTTACTCTCAACTAGGACTGCCATCATTGATTTTTCACGAAAGTCCCAAATATATTAATTAGGTTTTACTTACTGGATTGATAATTTCATCCATTTCCGTTCGTCGTGTAATGTTTTCTAACGTCCTAAGGTTCATTTAAATTGACGGATTTATGCGCTATGAACTCAGTAGAATACGAGGTAAAAGTCTAATGCGTTGCAGGTAATGAGTAGACTTTTCCATTCGCAAGAGATTTTCAGGCCTACGGATTTCTCAAAAAATCCTACGGATTTTGCCTGCGGATTTCCATGAAAAAACAGTGAAAATTCGCTGGCGTGTACGCAGTGCTACTCATCTTAGTATGATTACGAAATGGGATGTTATTTGTTGTTTTCTCTCAATTGATTGTTGTTTTTCAAACTTGAAGTTGAAAATATTGGAGTTGAAAGAATCACTTGGCTACATCCCCACTAATGCGTGAAAAAGTACGAACATACACCTACCAGAAAACCCGTATTCATCGCGCTTTTAAAAATTAAAAGAAGTGGCAATCTTTAAACTCCTGCTATTATCCAAACATCCTAGTCACGTTGTTAAAAAAAAATAATAACGCTTTCATACACACTGGGATGTAACTTTAGTTTTGCCATTCCAATGATATTGCTCAAACGTTCGAGTAATATAAACACTGGATGTTATTTTGCCCGCTCGATTGAAAATCAATACAACCTTTTTCACTTTCGGTGTTTCAGTTTTTTTTCCGTTTGTTAAAGGAAATTTAAGGTGTTTCTACGAAATAAATGTGTTAGAGTGGTTACTGGAAGAAAGTCTAAAAAAATTTTGCTGCTCATGAGAATCATTATACCATTGTACTGTATAAATTAATATAACCTACCTATTGCTAGGCTTGAATGTGGCGGCGTAACATATAAATTGAGTAGTTTGATGATAATGTTTACTACAAAAAACATGAAAGGCATTTTCGGTGTAAACTGAACCTACCACTGAGTGTGCGGGACCTAAAATATTGTTTATTGCTAATTCATATTTTCTTTGTTACCTCCGATTCAGTCAATTTTTGTATTTGCACAAGTACTTTTTGTTTTTAGAGATATCACCAAGAATCCCAAACATTATTCAAACTGTACATAACGTTCAAAATTCAGTTTCCGTAATCGTTTGCGTTTATTCCCGTTCCAACCTTCTCATATCATTACGATAGGAAATCTAACGATGCTGCCAAAACGGTCGAAATTATTTTTACGGTAGATGGTTATTGAGATGTTTCGTGGGCTTATAAGTAGATTTGTTTTTCTCCTGAACTTAGCTGACGTTGGCCTTCGGTCAGGACTTTCGGTGCGGGTACTTGTTGTCTACGTTCGGTCGCGGAAAAAAAAACGAATTTTTTTACACGGGTTGGTTATTTCTCGGGCCAGGCGCATGGAGACTCATTTCTTCAACATGGGGAAAATGTGGAAAACAGTGGGTATGGCGGGTCCCGGACCCATTCCAATCGATTCAGCGTCCAAAATTTAGTGGAAAATGATACCCTACAACACATACACAAAATGGGTAGATAGATACCCATTTTGACCCATAACTTCTTCAGGCCAATCGTTCTTGGTTCCATTTCATTGGATTCAACGTTCAAAATTTAGTGAAAAATGATACCCCACTCGCCTGGATCGCCAAAAACCTCGAAAATCAATTTTTCAAAATACACATTTTGACTCCTACTCTGCCCAAATTTGGTCCGGATGAAAAGTTTTGAGCACTAACTAGAGCCGGGAACAGACCCCTGACCCAAATTTCAGATTTTTAGAAAATTGTCTACTACCAAAAACGGCGCGGACGGCGGATGGCGTACGGCGAACGGACATTTTGACTTTTTTGATCCAGACACCTTGAAACGTCCAGAAAAAAATTTTGGCCCAATCGGAGAGGTTGAACTTTTGCATGAAAACACAATACTCAAGGAATAACCAATCAAAAAACAACGTAACGAACTGGTATTTCCCTGAATGTCATTACAAAACGTTTCCGATCATTTTCAAAGTTTTTGAGGTGGACAGTCCTTCTAAGCTTTAGCAGGCTTGATGAGACATTGCCTAAAATTTGTTTTACTCATGCTTAAAAAAGAAAAAAAATGAATGAACTGATGCAGGTTTTTTGGAGTTTCTACCTTCCTCGTCACTTATGTTTGATAGGATTTTCAATACGTAACTCCAAGAACTCTTCTGATTTCGTCGACACTTTAATATGAAGAATTGGTAGAGGCTCTTGCATTGGCAATCAGAAGATCGATATTCCAAGACAGAATGAATCAAATTTGTGATATTTTTCATGTAATATTGGTATTGAAATGTATCGATATGTAAAATGAGTACTGCACCGATACGTGTCGCGCCACCCCAAGATGCAAGGTTCAATTCAATACCTACTACTGGAGGTTTCTGGTTTCAAAAATGTTTCAAGGGGAGCTGATTAATATGAGAGTACCATCTCGAACAGTGAGCGAGAATTTAATAGAAATAAGAGGACTAAATTGTACTACAAATCTCAGACAGAAGATGCAGGGCGCGAATCAGAGCTTTATTCTGTATTGTGCGGCTCCTTCCGTCGGTGCGAACAGAGAAAACAACATTATCTCATTGCCCAGAATTCCCCGATGTTATAGGTATAGGACGGTATAACCGTTATTTCCAAAGAATTATGCAGGACTAAACTGAATCTGATATTTCACGAATCCTGATAGAACTGAACTGCATTGATAGAGAGTCTACAATAAAAAGACAATGCTAAAATCATCTCTCGACTAATTTTTAAGCATAAGAACTTCAAGCCGATTTCAATAGTGTCTTGATCCTAAAGGAGTCTGCCAAAGCAGAGATTCAAACAAACAAAGCCAGCCAGATTCAATTGTGATGGCTTTCCCTCATTTTACTGTTTGTTCTAATGAACTTAACAAATTTAACAAAACTATTCTCATCAAATCGAGATAATTTCCTCCCTACTTTTCACGTTAGGTTATCTACTCACCTATTCGTCCCAGTCAATGCCAAACCCACGAGAAAACCCGTATCAAGGACTCAATGAAGTAATTTTATGAAACAATGTGAAAATAAATATCTATAAAACCAAAATTTCGTAATTTTTCCTCACTTGTGATAAATTTGGGTTTTCTGAATAAAATTACCGTTATTATTTTGTTCTTCACCGAATATCTCCGCACCGGCCTACACATCACGCAATGACAACGACAAACATTTTCTGGAAAAGTCAATTCTTCGACTAAATATTTTGGAGGGGGAATTCTCTTTTTTTCTGCTTTTTAAAATGGATTAGGGCTGATAAATACATCGTGGTGGTTCAGATCTGCATCACTCCCCATAAATTGAGGGTAAACACTATTTTTAAAGACAAGAATATATTGCAATATATATGTGTTAGAACTGTGGTGTAGATTGTAAAATGAAATTAAATCGTGATAGATTTGAAGAAATGTTAATTTAGGAGTAACAATAATTTGATGTTCAGTCAATTTTTTTCGGCACACAAAATTATGTTTGTGAGCGAGGCAAAAGGATGGTTTGATCTTATGATATTTTTTCATGAAGTATAGTTTTGAAAAGTAAAGAAACTCCCTTGAGTTGACAGGGATACATTAATGGATTATAGTTACCTACTTCGTCGCTTTTTTGGCCTTAATTGAATACCACTTTGTTATTTACCAAGTATAATTGAAATATTTAACGAGTTGTAGATGCCTAGAAATGTACAGGCATGTTGTTAAGTTTTTACATAGTCATTATAAATTATATAGTTATTGTTATTTGAGGCTGGACCTTGGGTAACTATTAGGAGCGTTAGTTGGGTGTGTATAATTGAATTTAAAACAAGTTGCTTCGACAAGGAATCAATATTATTAATGAAAATATTCATAAATGATGCAATTAGGGCGTAAGGAAATATTTTTAAATTTTTTTAAAATAAAAAAGTTGAAGATACGACGAACGGAGCACATTTTGTTTGTTGGTTAAGTGCAATAAAACATTGTTGAAATGAATATATTGTATATAAAATAAAAGGAGATTATCTGGAAAGTGATGGAACTGTTCGATTTGATTGTTACGAACCCTCGAAACTACTTATAGTGTGGTGGCAGTAGAAAATGTTATATTACTCTGCTGCTTGGTAGAAACTGTCGTTGTTTCAGCTTGTTTGAAGGAGCTCTACAAATTGAACAGACGAGGCGAACAATATCAACTGTTATTCATTCTGTTGGTGTCGAACCCTGGCGATTCTTCGAGGAGCTATGCGGAAATAAACAACGTTTCATGAGTGCTAAGCGAAAATGAATTCATCGGACTTTCTGAAACTAGAGAGGTTTAGACTGAAGAGGAATCTTTTCGATATGTGCAATGAAACTAGCAGGTGAAATTTTCCGAGTAGAAATGAACTGCGCGCATTGTTAGAAACGATAATGGGTGAACAAGAGAGGTGAGTTTCTAGGGAGTACACTTATAAGTGGAAGCTTTTACAGGCTTGACAAGCACTTGGGGCAAACAAGGAATAATTAAGGTAAAACGAGGAAAAAGTGGCGGGAACCAACCTGTTTTACAAGAGGCAAAATGAAGCAGTTTATCCTCTTCATGATGTGAAAAGCCACTTCATTTTGAGGTGAGTCTTGGGAATTTCGGAGAGAACGTTTTCACTCGGGGAAAAAACCGTTCAGTATTGGAGAGAATTTTGATTGGCGTTTGAAATTTTAAAACCTAAAAAAATTTTCCATAAAAAGAGGGTTGGGAGGGGTAGGAATTCGATGGAGGAAAACGACGGGGGCAAAAAGGGGTGGAGTCCCCACACCGCTCTTCCGATCCCCACGCCTTTTCAACTGTGGGATAGCTGGGGGAAGGGGGGGGGGGGCGTCCTTGGATGAATTGATCGTAGTCTGCACACCCACAACACCACGAACACCTTGGGCTAGCCCCCCACGTGTCTGGCCCCTTCCACGTCAGTCGAAACAGTTTTTAAGTCGAATCCTCAATCAGCGTGGAAATTTTGGTGAATGTATATTAGTTGTATGGTAAGTATGACAGATTTTCGTGCATCCTTTTCGTTGGATCATGTATGAAATACGATCGAAATGAAGTTTACAATTTGAACGGCCTTTCTAGATCCGTTTGGGCGTGGTGCATCCTACGGAAACAGTCACAGTATAACTGCCGGATCACCGCCTGGAATTTGAACGAGCTCAAGCCCTGCTACACGTTTTCAAAATTCATTAATTTGATGCTATTGTAGACGAAAAATCCTCCCCTCACTAAATTGATTGCAGTGCATCAAAATACATATTCTGGGATAGTTTTTTGAATAAAACATTCAGAAAGAATTCCCACCTTTACATATTACTTTTGGTTGGTTATTCCTTGAATAATCAACCTATGTTTTCATGCAAATGGTCAACCTCTCCGATTCGGCTCAATTTTTTTTTTTTCTGGACGTTTCATGGTGTCTAGATCAAAAAAGGTCAATGTCCGTCCGCCGTCCTGATATACCTGCGCTAGACTGTTCCTGAGGCCATGTTGGGGCCCATGCTGGGTTTTCCAAGGGGTCTTTTAGTTCAATGTTTTGCTCTGCCAGGCCTCCGTACTGACGCGCCTCTTCTTATACTTGCGGTCTTCCATCATTGGCATGTAATGAGCTTTAGGGTGGGGTTGGCTGTGGAGCTGTTGGGACTTAGTGCTTAATGTGGTGGTGGCGGCACTTACCACTTTACTGGGCTTCACTGAACGTACAGGCATTTTGTAAGGGTACCTAAATAGGAAAACACCCCACCTGTGTCCTCCTCACCAGTTCATTCTTTCTGGCCTAGGACGGTCCTCGAAACTTTTCAGCCCAATCGGACCAAAGTTGGGTGGGGTAGGGGTCAAAATGTGTTTTTTTGATAAATGGATTTTTCGAGATTTGGGGCGATCTAGGCGAGTAGGGTATCATTTTCCACACAATTTTGGACGCTGAATTCAATGAAATGGAACCAAGAACGATTGGCCTGAAGAAGTCCGAGAAGAAGACCGATTAGCACCCACTGGAAGAAGTTATGGGTCAAATTGGGTATATATTACCCATTTTGAATATGTGTTTTGGGGATTTCTGGTACCTAGGCGTGTGGGGTATAACTTTCCACTAAATCATGGACGCTGAATTCAATGAAGTGGGTCTCAGAACGATTGGCACCCACCGGAAGAAGTTATGGGTCAAAATGGGTATGTACCCACCCATTTTGTACGTGTCAAGATTTCTGGTGTCTAGGCGTGTGGGTATCATTTTCCATTAAATTCTGGACCCTGAATCGATTGGAATGGGTCCGGGACCGGCCACACCCACTGTTTCCCCCATTCAAGGCATATCCAACCCGTGTGTAAGAATTTGCAGGGTTTTTTTAAATGTGGTATCAGAGTAGATATTGTGTTTGAACACATACTTAACCGGGCACTGCAATCCATTTTATTCCAATCCAATATTTATTCATAATTTGATTGTTTATGTCAAAACTCTACTCCAAAATCTCAAAATTTCAAAAATGTTCAAAATTCTACCTGGTTGGGGGGGGGGTTATAACCCCTGTGTGCCCCCCCCCCCCCCTGGAATCCGCACCTGTTGGGTAGTCACCCCAATTCGAAGTGATAGTGAATGGAAAGGGATCCCTAATGAAAAAAAAAAAAAAAAAATGCATATCAAATACCTCAAATAATGTTAATATATAGGTAATAGGTATGTCGTTTTTGGTTGGTTATTCCTTGAATAATCTACCTATGTTTTCATTCAAAATTTCCATCTCTCCGATTCGGCCCAATAAATTTTTCTGGGCGTTTCAAGGTGTCTGGATCAAAAAAGTTAAATGCCCGTCCGCCGCCAACGCCGACATTGCTAATAGACAATTTACCAAAAATCTGAAAATTTGGTCAGGGACCCGTAGGCCTTGATGAGATACCTAGAGCAAAATAATAAAGGAACAACAAGCCATTTTGGACACAAAAAAGCTAGGTGGACAAAAATTGCACAGATAGGGAAGAAGCAGAAGCATATTTCGAAGAGCTTTGACAGACATAACAGCGGATGGACAAATCCTATTTTATATCTGCTTAGTTTATAATACTGTAAGAAATAGGTAATTCAATGAATTACGTATAACGTAGTTTGATAATGTTATAATTGTTAAGTATTTCTCATTCTCAACATGGGTACAGCCAGCCCATGGTGGGCCTACCTACAAACATACAAGGAACAATATTTTTCATTCCTACGAATAGACGCACTCTCAATGTGCGATGGAGAGACTAGAATGGAGTTTGGTTAGGTAGCTAATATTTTCATATAAATTATTCTATGACTTGAAAAAAAAAAAAAAAACTGCGTTCTCATGCCTACGTTTGGAGAGTTCGTATTTGTAATTGGTCCTCCAACCTTTACATTTTTTGGAAGAACATGATGACAGACGAGCTCCTTAACTTGAATCGCGGTTTCCATTGCCTATGATCTCACATAGGTCTCTCCAAGCAAGGAGGGCAATGTGCTGATCAAAACACATTGCTCCAATTCGATACTGGTTAGATAATAATATATATATAGATATTATCTAGAGCGGCGTAGGATTGTATTTGACAGTTGGAGTATGGTTCAACTAATCGTGGTTATGGGCTGCCTGGCCTGCAAATGACGCGTTTGTGGTGAGGTGAGAGGGGAGGAAGTGAGTGTGTATAATGCCAACCGGAAAGGCCAACCGTCGAAGGAGCTCTGCTGAAGCCAAACAAAGTGAAATGTCACTACTCCCCATAGGTCATATATACCCACTGCTCCAATTTACTTAGAAGTTTTTTTCCTGACCAGTAAAACGTATTTTTGAAGACAGTCGGTTCATGAAACTGTATTAGTACGGAAGAAGACATTTCGACTTCATATCCGTCTTCCTCAGTTCCCATTTAGGATCGAAAATATTGGATGCAAAGAAAAGACCCACCGGGAACACCTACCTAGTAAAACAGTAAAAGGCATACCAGCAAGGGAATTTACGACCAAATACTATATACAGGGTGTCCCACGAGTTGCCCCCCCCCCCCCCCTCTTCAAAAATTGTCCAAATGGGAGTAATCTAAAAATTGTCTTTTTTCATCTTTATATCTTTTAATCTTTATCTTTATGTTATACCTATTTGTGTACCTCTCGCAACTGCGATACCATGCTCATGTGTCACTAACTTTCGTATATAAAACGGGAACCCCAATTTTTATGGCAAATTCGGATTTTACCAAAAATTGCATGAAAATTTGATCCCTCTACCAATTTTTTTGATTGCGCGCAACCGGCTTAGCGAGCACGCAAAGATGCATAACCCCAAAATCGACAAATAGTACCTATATTTAAAGTGTGGCACATAAATTGTCATTGTTTTGTAACGCTTCAAACAAGATATGGTATCCTTTTCTTGATTCGACTCAAAATTTAATGGTTTAATGATTATTCAATCTTTGACATTTCCAAACCAATTCGAAAATTTCCCAATTGAAGCTGGTCATTAAATAACATAGTGGCCATTACATTTTGCTCTCTTCAAACCTAAATGATCAAATCGCAAGCCAAGTGGTAGCTAAGGGACGAATGCTAGTTCCAGGTAAAATGATTAACAGGTAGGGGAAATGTTTCTATCGCAGCTTGACAATCAATCCTCAGGGTTACGGACATATCAGTGAAGGTAGATAACGCAACGAAAGACAAGGTCGGAGATTTTAAATGTAACTCTTCGTGAATTCCTGAGTGACAAGTGTGGCCAAGTCCGATTTCAAACGCTCAGCGATTGCTCTCCCGAGAGTAATTTGTAAGAAAACCAGTAGAGTGCTCTTACACACCCCCCATTCTTCGGTAATGAAAGACAAGTAACTCGAAACCTTCTTCCATGTGATCGCTTCCATCCTGTGTTGGGATTCCGTGTTTCATGTCTGTGAATCGGAGAATACTTGGTATGACTCGAACCTCGCAATATTAAAACAGTAAGAATAACACATACTTTCAAGGACTACGACCTACAAGTATGCTTACGGGTACTCTCTGCTTACTTGGTTAGTTAGCATCGTGGGAAAAATTGCTGTAACATTCAAAAAGTAGTAAAATAACTTCGCATTGATCAACAACTTTTTAGTCCCTCGTGAATGGAGAAGAGTTGGTATAGTTGAGTTAATTATTCTCAGTGCTGCTCGCCATTTTCAAGAGGTGGTGAACCATTGTGGAAATGTTATTGCCACATCGTACTGGATAGGATTCATGTTCATCCATTCCACATTACTGGGACGATAGTTGACGGATTGGTATCTTGGATACGATACACATACACACATAGTTGTCAAAATGCATTTTAATTCTCGACCATGTAGTGGTGCTATGTACTTTATGTACCTGATGAAATATTGTTACCCACTCTACTACCTACTCTCCTCTACTGAGAGTGACGCCACTCTCATGAAAGCCGCGTTTACACCGGAGCTGACAACATTGCTGCCAGCAAAAGCTGATAACATTTACAAAAATCGTACTTTTAATTCCGTCAACATTTGCTGCCAACAATGCTGTCAGCACCGAAAAGTGTTGGCAGCATTTACCCACCAGTAGTCGGTAAAGATCAAAGAATGTTGTCCAACATATGCTGGCAGCAATGTTGATGGGACTAAGCGACTGTCAACAATGTTGGCAACACTTACCTTAGCGCATGTGGTTGGCCGCCATGTCGTTCCGAATGCAACTACGCACCAAAGCGCTACGCAAAATGTTGTCAACACATGTTGATCAGTCTAGGGAATTCGCCAACATTTGCTGCCAGCATTTGTTGATAGGAATGCTGCCAACAAAAGCTGGCCAACATTTGCTGACAGCATTTGGTGTAAACGCGGCTGAAGTCATGTAATAGTATAAATAGCTACTCTGATGATTTAAGTGTTTACTTGTTAATTTGAGGTTTTGGCTCAGCAGTACCTGTTGTACTACAGTATGTATTAATAAATAGAGAAACAACGTATACTAAATCATATTTGACGTTCATTTTGTATTACATACCTGCATAAGCACTGGTAAGGACTTGTTTGATGATTCCTGGTTTTTCGAACAAACTGGCAGTGAGTAGTAATGATTGACCCAAAAAATAATGATAATTCTTATTGTTTGTCCTCAGTTGTTAGAAGACAAGAGACGAGCTACGTATATCACCAGAAATGAACCCTCCAAATTTGGAAGAAACAAGGCCTACCGAGAGGAAAAAGAAAATAAGGACCCCTAAAGAAGATTTGTCGTACTACTATGAGCACCATAGTTAGTGTTTTTTTTTCTGTCTAAACACAGGCTTTTGTACTCTTTCTAATAAACTCGTACGTCTCTATGAAACATTCCAGGATCTTGCAAGAGCATTCTTGACTTTCTCTCTGGGGGACCCCGGATGACGGACCTTGAGGACCAAATCTTCAAATTCAAAATGGTTTGTAGTTCCTTTTTTACTGAAAACAAGGTTTGTGGTATATTTCAATTGATATATATATAATATCGTGGCGAGACCTGGAGGTGATCTGTAGATCAGTGGTGATTTCTAAAACCTTTATTTGATACTATAAACGGAATATCCGTCTGAGAGGCGGATTTATTAGGTAAGTAAAGCTTGAAGATGATGTTGTGATGAATGGTAAATTATGTTCTTCTGTGCTCATCGGGTAGGTGCCTACCAAGAAATAAAAATACTACTACTTGAAGTAGAAAATTGGCAAACAAATTTATTTATAGCAAAAAAATATTGAATAAGGTTCTGGCCGTTTGTTCTCCTCTCAAAAAGTTCTCAGTAGAGAGCTAACTGGAGCATTTTTGTGGTACGGGCCCTCAGAGCCCTCGATCGTCTTTCAGCGACTCCTTTTCAGAAGCTAACTGCCTGACGGACGAATGTTCCGGCCGAAGGGCTAGTAATAGGAAACGTGATACGTGCGTGCGTGTGTAGGCACGCTCCTTTGCCTCTTGCGACAGAGCGTTCCTCAGGAAACTCCTGTGCTCACGCAAACTATTGGCGTCCAATTTTATCTGGTGGTTTGGTTTTGTTTTGTGCGCTAATTTCATACTATTTTGCTACAGCTCATCTCCGGAAACGAGCTCTCCGTACGCTGCCAAGATGAAGCTGCCATTGAACTCTTTCTTGATATGGTTTATAGATTGGATTCGGGTCTTGAAGACAGTCCCCTAAAAACAGTCATTCTACGGTGCCCGCACACACATTTTATAACCTTTTACATGAATATATTAATTTCATTGATTTAATTGTAGAATTCTTGAAGATTATTTTAGTTCTTATCTGTGTTCGTAGATATTTCTCAAATCAGTTGGGTCCCATCAGAACCAAATCAGAAGAACACCTCCTAAAATTTGTAATGGCGAAGGTGCTCGATACATCTTCTGACGATGATGCTGTCGGCAAGTTTGTGGCCTTCCTCATGCCATGGTTGGTGGATGCGAGTAACATAGGAGCTTGCTTAAAACCAGGAGCTGCTCCAATAATTTATTATTTGGAAAGTGCGCTGGATAAACTGCTATCGAAATTAACGTAAGTGAATCTATCAATTTCATTAAAAATTCCCGTTATTTTGTAAAATTATTAAATATTTTCTTTGACCTTTTTTTTAAAGGATGGAAATGTCTCCAACGGCCAAATTGAAAGTTTTAGAAGATCTCCATAATGTTGTCAGGTGCTTGATGATGTTTTCTCAAAAAGTAGCCAAAATATACTCCCTCAATCTGCAAAACCGGATGTTGCACATGGTGTCAGACGATCAGTTGCCTTTGGACTTGAGATCGAACTGTGGCATACTCTACGTTTCAATTTCGAAACATATAACGCCTCGCTTGCTCTGTGATAAAGTGAGTTGCTTTAGAGATAGCTAACTACTATTCGCCACCCAGCTAACTTCCCTGAAATATTGCTGTCCCAGACGATAATGCTGGCCCTGGTTGGAGAGCAAACCAATGGACGAATATAAAAATATATTTTCTTTAACCCCATTAACAAAAATCGTTATTTTGTGTGAATTGGTCAACCCCCAGGAAATATTTGTGAGATCACACTATCGAGTAGGCGCAGTTCGAACAAGAAAATGAAGAAGGCTGTTGGCTCTTGTTCTAGGTGGTTGATACGACTTTTGCTCCTGATAAGTACCAAGCTAGGCTCTGCATATGTGGTGGCCTGCTCAATGTGTTGAATGAAGAAGATCTTGAGGAGGTAGTGATGTTGCACGAGGAGGGATACTCGCTTTTGCACTTCCTACTCAGTAAAATAATATCAATTGAAGAAAGGTAATTAATTCATTGCTAGCGCGGCATTATATCGTTACAAGCCCGCATTTGTGCATTGCAAAACTTGAGGATTCCAGGCTTCATTTCAACATTAGAATGTCATATGTATGAAGACATCACTGGCTGCAGCTGGAACACTTTGGTTCATTCCTTGTTTTTTTCCCTAGTTGGAACGATTCTTTTGAATTAGTCCTTTTCACTCGGTTTCAGCAATCCAGCAGATTGTACTTTGATCCTAAGCGCAAGCCGTTGCATTCAATTGGTGACCAAACGTCTGGTGTCATCCCCACACATGCTCACAGAAAAAATGCTCAATTCCCTTTTGAACTACTTGTGGGTTCATTTGGATCACAACATGGACGTTTCGAGACATTTGGCCGCTTCTTCCTTGGCAAATGTTGTCTCTGCTGGGAATAAGTTGGAAAGTGAGCCCAAGATTATTCTTGTTTTATAGCGCAAAACGGTCAGAACGCATTCTGACCTCAACGATTAAATTATTGTTCGTAATGCCCCAGGCTAAATTTTTTTGCTCGATTTTATTTTTTTGTTTGTTTGGACTGAAGGTGCGATTGTGACCAATGCGATCTTGAACGGAATGGGCGTCCTGGCTAGCGACAATCGCTCGAAACATGCTGCTCTAGGGTCGCTTATTGGTATTTTACCGGTACATCTTATCCTGTCGAAAGTGCCTGGTCTTGTGAACACTCTGTTGGAATCTGCCAAAAACAGCAATTCTCGTAATGGCGTGAGGAGTCGAAATAATGACATTTTACGCATTGTTATGTTTTAACAACCTATTCATAGTGAAATCACACTGCAGGCTGTTGGAACGTTCGAAGCGCTAATGTCCCGACATTTTGAAGAAAAATCAAGTTTGGCCGAATGGTACAATTTGTGGGTGAATCCCGTGATTAAATTATTCGGAGATGGTAACAATCCGGCGTTGGATCACGTACTCACCACTATGGTGAAGATTGAACCCAGCGTTCTCCAACATATTGCATGGTAACTCCTTTCAAAATGAAACACTTCTTCCGTAAAATCCAAAAAAAAAAAAAAAAAAAAAAAAAACATCTCGGAATTGAGATTTAATTGCATTTATTTCTCTAGTTTGAAAAAAGAAAACCCCGATGAATTGATGGGTATATTTTTGGTCGCCTGGAGAATCGGAAAGAAACTCGCCCTCCTTGATGAAACCAGTAAAAACTACCCTCTCGATCAACGAATTTATCAGCTCCTCATCCATCGCAATTTTGAAGTGAGTGTTTGTATTATTTCTCTAAAATAGCGTAATTTTTGCAGGCTCAATGATCCTTTCTGCCTTATGAACTTACAAACACCTATTCGAATGTTACAGTTCAAAATCGCTCTTTTCGCTGTCATAATTGAGGCTCCCAAGACGACACAAGCATTCTCTGAATATGAAATTGGACATTGTTAAAGAATTTTTAAAACGTCACATGAAGATCCAGTCCGATAATGAGCGTCAGAGGATGTTGGCCTACTTCAAAAAGGTTGGACTTATTAATGATGGTTGCAAGTATCCCGTGAATCTATAATCATTGATTATTTGGTACTTGTCAATTAGACCCCCTCCCGAGGGTAACCAACTATCCCAAACATGGCGTGATGAATCGATTTTCTATATATCGATCTATATATAACCTCCACGTTAGCGGTGTTTATAGGGTTTGTTAGATGTTTATAGGGTATAAAAATTGGTAACCTCTTTCGGGTTCTGAACTGAAAATTTTTATATCCTCTTCATAAATGGTTATTACCGTTGAAATAAATAAATAATTCTGAAATATGTTAAAGTCGGTGCAGGCTACGTTGCGATATATCGTATATATCGCTGTCCAACGGGGAAGGTTACGGTGCTAGTAAACAGGTCACCGTCGGGAGGGGTTCTAATAAATTGACAAGTACCGATTTTTTAATTTGAATATTACATTGTATAGTGCGTTTGCCTCAGGAGCAACGTATACCCCCAAACAACCAAACAAATGGGATCTCAACGGATTCCGCGTAAAAAATACCGTACAAAATACACACCCACACACCTCCCCCCCCCCCCCATTGTTGATATCATCGATACAGGATTACATCGATTTTTTTTTTCGCAGTTCATCACGAGATTTAAACTTGGATTCGACTATTGCCTGCGTGTCACCACCAAAGGAGGAGCTGTTGAGTCAACAACTTATTTAGAAATGAGGCAAAGACTCGAAACAGCCGAAAACTTCTCAAAATGGCTTGTTCAGTTTTGCTTGGACAACCTTTTCCCCGGAGCGAATTTCTCGCGACGAGTCGCCGCCCTTAGAATGCTCACCGATTGTGCTGAACATGGGTTGTGGGGAATTGGGTTTTGGGAGGATTACCAGACTGAAAGAAACGTGGCCGTGCTCTTGAGATGCTGTCTAGACTCCTTCGAAGAAAATAAGCGTCTCGCTCAGAAGCTGTTAATGGCGGTCCCAGCGCGCACTCTCAAATTTGACGTAAGTTCTACCGCTCACTTGCTTATAAATCCTCGAAATAGCTCCACTGATTTGTATCTTCAACTTATTTTAGTGTCCTGATTACGTAAAAGGATTCATGGAGAACTCCATGAAACTCTCAGTCAGTACAAAACCCACCGACAGCCAATCAGCAGCATATTTTGTGAGTCTGCTGGCAACATTCGAATCCTCTAATGACGGATTGTCAGTCGTACTTGAAGGTCTTGCTGAATCTCCCAGAACCAACACGAAGAAAATGTAAAAAGTTTTACCTAAATAAAAGTTCATCTACCTATTTAAAAATAACAATTGCATTCGAAACAAGTCCTGAGTGACATCGCCAAGTAGGAAAAAAATAATATTTTCCCTTTTTACCGCAGCCCAGAATCGGGGAGATATCTTTGCGTCATTATCCTACTGAAGAAATTGAAACAGGAATTGGAAGTTGCTCGACTAAGTCTGCTGAAAGCTGCTTCCACGGGCCCGATGTATGGCCAACTTGTCGTATTGAACCATTTATTTAGAGAGGTTGATTTCAGGTAGGTAAAACTGTAGCTGTCATGATATTTATCCAAATTTGCGTCATCAAGTGTTCAAAACATTTCAGTCCTTCTGTCTCTACCATGAACTCCATTATGTGTGCGTCTTTTCGGAAGGGGGTAGTATTGTGTACATTTGTGAACAGTTACCTCCATTCCGAGCTTTTGGGGAAGAGTTTCAATTTGGATATTTTGCCTCTCTTGATAATAATAGAGACGCCACAATTATGGGGCCTACACCAGAAATCAAAGTCATACGTTCAAAAGTTCTTCATTTGGATGGTTATTCTTTGAATAATCACGCCCAAGATTATGGGAGGTCAACCTCTCCGATTAGCCCCTAACTTTTGTTGTGTATATTTCGCACCCGTCGTGGAATACTGTCACATCTCAAAAAATGCATTTTTCTGTTTGTGACGGCAGCGTCTAATTTGCTCGTAGAATAGAGCACCAAGCGCAGTCCAGTAGTTGGCCGCCGGACAGCGGTACTTACAGTTTCGAGTTGAGGGGATTCGCCTGCTGCATTTGCTGAATACTGTAACATCTTTCACTCCAGTAGTAACCTTGAACCCGTCTGGTCCTTTTCGCGATGTGACAATATTCCACGACGGGTGCGATTTCAAAGTGTCTACATCAGAAATCGCTGCAAATTCCTTCACAGGGGTGGGTTATTCCTTGGACCAGGAGCTTGAAAAAAATGGGGGTAACATGTGAATGTGAATAGCCCGGACTCATTCCAATCGATTCAGCGTCCACATACCTACCTTACGCGCCAAGGTACCCGAGAATCTCAAAAACCCACTTTCGAAATTGGTAGGTAGCCATTTTGACCCGCACCCACAACCAGCGCCCATCGGTCTGGGACCCATCATTAGATTTAGCGTCCAATATTTAGTGGAAAATGATACCCCATACGCTTAAAACATAAAAAATCCAATAAAATGAATTTAAAAAAAAATTTTTTTTACCTATATTTTTTCCGCCAATATTTAGTCCGATTGGGCTGAAATGTGGGACCAACTAGAGCCAAAATGAAATACCTAACAAATTTCAGTTTTTCAGAAAATTGTCTGCAACCGAAATCGACGTGGATGGCGGGCGAACATTACCCCTTTTGGTTGGTTATTCCTTCAATAATCAACCTATTTAATTTTTTTTTTCATGCAAAAAGTCCATCCCTCCGATTCGGCCCAAAATTTTCTTCTGGACGTTTCAAGGGGTCTAGATCAAGAAAGTTAAATGGCCGTCCGCCGTCCACGCCGACTTTGATGGTAGAAAAATGTACAAAAATCTGAAACTTTGGTTCAGCCAGATCGGATCAAATGGGAGGGGGGGGGGGGGGGGGGTTCAAAATGTGTATTTCGAAAAATGGATTTTCTATCTAGCCCCATCTTCCACTAAATTTTGGACGCTGAATCCAATGTGATCGATCCCGGACCGGAAGAGGTTATGGGTTAAGATGGGTATCTACCTACCCATTTTGAATGTTTTCGAGATTTCTGGTATCTAGGAGGGTGGGATATCATTTTCGACTAAATTTCGGACGCTGAATCGATTGGACTGAGTCCCCATGCTCCTGGTCTGAGGAATAACCAGCCCCAGTTTAATCAAGACATCATAAAACGTAAAAAAAAAAAAAAAAAAAAAAAAAAAAATGGTCGAGGTTATCCTCTGGCATAAAAAACATGGGTTGTTCATTCAAGGAATAACCAATCAAAAGAAAAATACTCCATCCGCCGTCCAGGCCATCTTGGGTAGCAGACAATTTTGGAACCCATTGAGACGGGTCCCGGACGGATCAGCGCCCCCCGGAAGTCGGTATGGACGACACCTACCTATTTCGAAAATGGGTTTTTGAGATTTTTGGGCACCAAGGCGTGTGTCCACTAAGTGTTGGACTATGAATCTATTAGAATGAGTCTTATAATCTTGCTCTAATGAATAATCAACCATTGTGGAAGAATTTTATCAGCGTTTTGGTTGGTTATTCCTTGAATAATCAACCCATTTTTCATGAAAAAAGGTCAACCTCTCCGATTCGGCTCAAAATGTTTTTCTGGGCGTTTCGAGGTGTCTAGATCAAAAAAGTCAAATGCCGCCGTACGCCGTTCACCGTCTGCTCCGTTTTTGGTAGTAGAAAAATTTCTAAAAAAAAAAAAAAAAACTGAAATTTTGGTCCGGCTTCCGGCTTTAGTATTGGTCCTCGAAACTTTTCAACCCGATCGGACCCAATTTGGGTGGGGTAGGGGTCAAAATGTGCATGCTCCTGGTCCGAGGAATAACCAACCCCTGTAAAAGAATTTGCAGCGTTTTTAAAATAATGATTCTTCGTGTTGTGTCAAATTACTGAGTATATACGCCTACACTTGAAAAAATAATTTAAAAAATATTATTGTGTTATATTTGAAATGTGTAGTATTTAAAAAAGTAATGAGGAAACAATGTTTGTAAATTAATATGATTATGCTCCGATTTCAGCGTTATTGTGAAGTCTGAAGAGTGGAAGATGGTTATTCAGGACATCATCACTACTGCATTCGAATGCGACCAAGTGGTTTCTCCAGTAGTTAACAATTCGTCGCCGGAAGGACACTTGCCGATGGATTTTGACTATGGTTTGCTTCTTTTTATCTCTCATTTGATTACCCAATTATGAATACACATACCTATTTTTGGTTTGTGTTGTACGCTTGGTACATTTTTCAAGATTATGACCAAGAACTCCATCTATGTATTTTATTTACAATAAAGGTAAAATACAATTCTGGAAAAACTGAATTTGGGAAAAAGGATGTTGAAGGAAGAAGTGTTATAATAAAGCTGGTTACTGAATAGAGAACATGGATTGTTTCAGATATGAACGAATTTGCTCAAGAAAATCCAGGAGTCAGAGTTACTGCTCAAATGCTGCTGCTCTGTTCGTGGAGAACAACCAAAGAGGTGTCTCTCCTCCTTGGGGAACTCTCTGAACGCACCCCCCTATCCACCAATGGTTGAGTATTGCGAACACGTTGTGTTAAACAAAAACAAGTTATCATTCAGATAACTTCAGAGGTATCTCTTTCTGTGACTTGTTTCATCATGCAGCCGCTGCTTTATTTCAGAAAACCCAGGCCTTGTGTCCGAGAATCAATTACTAGCGATAGGAGAGCATCTGAATTCTTTACTTGCTAAAACCAAACATCGTGGAGCCTTTGAACAAGCCTATGTCGGATTCTGTAAACTGGTAACACGCTTATGGCGGTGAGTCATCATGATAAAATTATAAAGTAAAAATATCGGTATTTGACGATGAGAACTTGCGTGGAGAATGGGATTTTTTCTAGAGTCCCTGAAGGCAATCTCCACGAACTTCCTCGTCGATGGCTGGATGAAACCTTGGCAGATATAACCAACGATCAAAATCTCAGTGCCACTCGTAGGAGTGCAGGAATCCCTTTAAAAATTAAGGTGACTACATTCCCTGAAATAAACAAAATCATTTTCCAAAAAAAAAAAATGTATTATCACAAATTCTTTGAAAACAAATGTTAAGGAGCGCATGAAAGAAAAATTATAAGTAAAAAGTATTTTCTATGAATTTTTTTTTAAAATTTAATAGTATTTTTACTGCACCATGTTTACACTTATCAACAATATTTTGTTGACCTTAAATACTGCGGGTAATAATCCAAAAGTTTAATACATAGCAAGTTCTGTTATCTTTGTGACTAACTGTTCAAGTTCACATTCACTTCCTACTCAAGCTCATGTGGCTTAGTTCGCCTAGGCGTCTTGTTAAGTTTTCCACGTCAAGAAGGTGAGCCGCTTCTTTGTTGACACGGTTTTTGAGTCTAGCTGAATGAGCACTAGCACTTTGCTTGATCACATGATCGACACTATCCACTTGGAGTTCCCTGTGGATGGTATCATTGCAGAAATACCACGGCAGTGATGCAGCGGAGTACCAAGTTTTGAAATCTCTGATTGTTCCTTGTTGGTTGGAGCCATGCACCCCCACAGTCGTGCACTGTATGCCCAGACAGGCTTCAGTACCTGGTTCTACAGAAGCAACTTATTTTGAATGGTCATGGAGGACCGACGACCAATAAGCCAGTTAGCTTTTGTCTGATTGTCATGAGTCCACTGGCCACTCGGTCCACGGATTGCCGGTGCTTGAATCATGAGACGCTTGAGATGTTTTGTGGCTTTCCAGAGAGAATAATCGGTGTAATGATCACTAGTAAGGTTACGGAGGTATGCTTGAGTAGTTCATTTCTTTGCCATCGCTTCCTAGCTTCCCGCTTTACTTTGACCGCCTCTACGATTTCCCGAGGGTAGTTAATACCTTTTAACTTTTGATTGATTGCCGGGGTACAGCTTCTTGCAGCATCCTGGATGGCACAAACTAGTTGCTCAAGTTCTTGATCTTCTTTACCTCATTATCTCCTCCTTACCTCTTTCGATCCAATCTTGGTAGAGAGGTCAATTTTTTCGTTGACACCAATCTTGAACCTAATCCAGTCGGTATACTTACTAATACTGGGTTGTTTGGCTTCTGTATAACACACTCACTTACCATAAGGATAATTGGAGAGTGATCGGAACTAAGATCGAAGTTTTCCTCTATTAACAGGTAGTTGGCAGATATATTCTTCGTTATGAAGAAGTCAATGACATCGGGTATTTTGTTTTGATCAGTTGGCCAATAGGTTGGTTTGCCTGCTGATTGAACTTCACAACTGCGCTGGGTAATGGTCTTGCATAATGCTCGTCCTTTGGCTGTACATAGCCTGGAGCCCCATTGGGTGTGCCTTGGAAGCGATTATCCATCTGGTCGATCAGCATCTCTTTTTGTAATCCTAATTTTTTGTTCTGGAGTATGCCTTGGTGGGCAATATAGGCTGGCCACTTCGATTGAGTTCGAGGCTGTCTTGATCTTTATTCCACTGATCTGGAACATCTCAGTTTCAATTTTTTTAAATTCACGATGATGCAGATTTTTCTTAACTAGCACTCAAATTTTTCCACCTCTTGCTTCATTTCTTGGATGAATTGCATGGTAGCATTTGTATCCTTTCCCTTTAATGCAGGACTCTTTAGTGAAGTGTGTCTCAGAAATGAGGCAAATATCTATGTTGTTATTTTCAAGGACAGAATGAAGCTAATGTAATCGCTGGAGGAGTCCATTTGCATTCCAGCAAATAATTTTTACACTCTTCATTTCACTTCGCGAGGTTGGCCTGGTATCGGTCTGCTCTCAAGAGCATCCACTCTGCTTATCACGTTGGTGAGGGTTGCTTCCATTTTCTCATGTTTGGTTATCACTGTTAACTGGTAGGGGTCTGCCTGTTGCTTCTGTGCTTGTAGATTTTTGGTAACTTTTGCATAGGAAGGTAGTTGTCGATTTGTGTTTGAGGTAGTTATGGTAGTTGGATTGACGCTGATATTGGTTGATGGTCTTCTATTATTCATGATAGGCTTCTTAATGAAAAAATTATGTTGTCTGTTTTTCTGGTTGACACTCTTGTTTCGAGCTTCCTGAGCTTTTACTGCTACAGGGCACCCCCTGTAATTAGCAGTATGGTCATGGGACCCGCAGTTAGCACACCTGGGTTTTACTTCAGGTGGTTTGGTACATTCTATGGAAGGGTGTCCCTTAACACATTTGACACATTTTGCTGTTTTGGAACAATATTTTTCTGTATGTCCAAATTCTTGGCATTTTTGGCACTGAGGTATCAAATTTTGTTAGGCTCAACAGTGACTCTGCAATACATGAGCTTTTTTATATAGTATATTCTCTCAATATTCTCGCTGTGATCAAAGTCCACAGCGCACATATAAAGGGGCTCCTTGGTTTTCCATGCTGGCTTCCTAACTACCCTGAGTACTTGGAATGCTTGGTTTTGCAATTCCCTGGTAGTCTCCTCTGCAGTGAACAATTTGTGTAGACCCTTAATCATTACTCTGATTGGCCTATTTTCTCTGTTTTGATAGGTAAAATAAGAATATTCACCTTCTGTGAGTATTCTGCTCAAATCTCGAAAGGCGTCTGAGCTGTTTGTATTTATTTTTACTTTGTTATTGCTCACTATTGTGACTGTTGGATCCCCAGCAGCCTCCTTAGCAGGAGTAAGCAGTTCAGGAAGTGATGTAACATCCTCCACATAAATGGTTTATTTTCTTTCTTTTCTTCTGTTTCAATTATCTTTTTTACGTTTTCATTTGACTTTTGAGGGGAATGGCTTCCCCCTTTTTTCCTTTTTTGGTTTTGAGCCAGTTGCCATTCCCCTGTTTTCATGGCCAACTCTTCGTCCGTGTAATGTGCTATTTCTTTGGATGAAATAGGCGTTGGACGATCACTTGGACCGTCGGCTTTCGATCGTAGCTCTTCATTTTTTAATACCAGCTCATCTATTCTTTTTTTGACCTCCTTCATTTGGGAGATTACCTCAAGTACGGTCTGACTAAGAATGCCTACATAATTTTTGCATTGGTTTAATTCCTACCGGAGGTATTGGCTGTAAGCCTCTTCGGATTGACCTGGAACTGGCTGCGACAAGGGGGTCATCGCCATTCGAAGTCCTTTCTCGGCGTTTTCGCCAGATTCTCCCATTGTTACACGTCAGCGAGTTCGTCAGCGGCGAGGTCTCGGCCAACACAGCACCATCACGTAACCGCGGAATGTTTTTTAGGAGTCAAATGATATACGAGTAGTGTAGGGAATGGACCCCAGGATTTATGTAAAGAAGAAACACAGCTAACTACTTAACCATAGTTCATCATTCTATATATGTACCTAGTTCTCGCTAACGAGCCAGGGGACATGTATGTAAGAGAAGATGTCTTCAGAGTTAATGAGTGCCTTTCCAAAAGCGTTAGGAAAAGTAAGAAAGTGGAACAACATAGATTTACTATTTTCAAACTAACTTGACCAGCATCCACGCGTACATCCGGTGTGCGGCAGTTGGTTTGGGACCCTACTGAAGAGATTGGGCGTCCAACGTTGAATTGAATGATACCTCACACGCTTGGGTCTTCAAAAAGCTCAAACCTTATTTTCAAATACCCATTTGATCCCATAAACTGCCTCTGGTCAAGGCGATCGGGCTAAAATGGTCTAACTTGCACCCTAAAGGAGTCCTAGGCATTTTGGATCTACATGTCTAAGCAATATAAGTCATTGTTTTAAGTCCTTGATGAATTCATTTACTTTCATCCTCCGTTGTCTTACTTATCTTTTTTTTTTTTTTTTTTTTTTTTGCCCAGGCCTTGGTCTCTACAGAATTGGAAGTCGGAGGAACCCAATGTTTCCAGAGAGCGATCAACGAGCTGCTCCAACTTGCGAGCGATCCAAGCAGCTCCGTTGAAACAAAATGTCACGCGCTGAATGTTCTGAGGGCTCTGTACTCACACACGTTGCTCGGCGAAATGGTCAGCCCCTACGTCGCTAAAGGGTTCACTGTGGCGATTGAAGGTTTCAACGCGAGTACCTTTGCGGTAAGAAATCATACCGACTGACCATATTTCTCAGCTACCACCAAATATTCCTACCCTCAAATCTGGGTGGTGCACTAAAATCATACGTGGGGGTCTCATGGGCCTCATTTTTGCTTTTGTTCGCTTTTATCTTGGCGTGGAGCGATTTTCTCCCAACCGTAATGAACCCGCTAGATAATACTCAAAAATCTGTGTTTACGCCAAAGGTAAACACTCAACGACCCGGTCGCCTTTGCTGGTCTTGTCGGTGTAATGCATTGCCGGTCCCTCCCTTATTCCTTCCGTAAACTATTATCTCGGCCTCGGAAGCTTGGTTCAGCAGTTGAACGATTGTCGTCACCAAGTCGTCACCGCACTTCTCGTTGGCCGTATCGTTCTCGTTCGGCATTACGATTCTACAGACCACCACGAGGTTATCAGGATCCTTGGTCTATTCTCTCGGGCGTTTATTATATCACTGAGGTCTATCTACGTCGCACGAGAAGAGTCATCTTGGCACAAGAATCGCGTTTTTAGTTCAAAAGGTCATCAGCATCCCTGTGAACCAAACTCATTCTACTTGTCTTTCCAACCTGACATCATCGTGAAGCATCAGCCCCTGCCTGTCTTAATCTGAGTCCACCAGTCGCTGACGTGGTAACACGAGTAACCGAACTAACTATACGGCCAGACTGTTTATTTATTTTCCGAACAATTAATTTTAATTTATACTAGCATATTTAATTTTATTTTAGCAAAGGAGCTCCTAATTTAATTTAATCATTTCCAACTAAACCTCACATTAAACTTTCTTAGTACCTTGGGTAATTGGTTATTTCTTAATATAGATCGATCGATAATGAAATGGTCTCGACTCCAGAAAGATGCCCCAACATGATATATTTATATAAGAGAAAGTATTTACCAACACAATATGAAAAGGGAATGAGTTAGAAACATCAAGTTGGCGTAGTGAGGTTATATCTGTTCGTACCGTCTAAACAACTTGAGGTACCTAACTTGCTCCAGCGAGTCTGGTCACACGCCTTGTTTTCCGAAAAGAACATTAACAATTTAGGGGGGTGAACGACGCCCTTGAGATTGTTCAAATAGTTCTTTGTTCATTCTGTACGTTTTGTTGGGACATAAGACGTATTTCTGTGCTATTTTTTTCTCATGTTGCTCAATGTTACATGTGTGACATTTTTCTAAGTAATATCTGTCCTAAGGCTGGGGGTTCATTTTTTATCTTCATGTGAAACGCCTGTGCGCTGGTACTTCAAGAAGGCGTCCTCCTGCATCAACATACTTTCTCTCATAAAGAAAGCTTAATTACTGATCCCTAAAGACCAAAATTCAACGCTGTAGGTAATCCCTGAGAAAATAATCGGTGTTGCCAGAGAGCCGGATTCAAGAAGATCCTCAAAGACAAAAGCCCAGGCATGGATGTCCAGAGGTTTTTCGAACAGTCTCCTCCGGGTGCCGAATCCCTTCGACTATCTCGGTCCTGGGCTTGTCGAAGGGTTTCCAATAAAATGATCTGTCGAATTGCTCTGTTGGGGGTGTCGAAATGTTTCCTGCAACCCCGAAATAGAACAGAACGATGTGATATAATCGATCTCATAGAGGGAAACAGTCTAGTTCAAAGTCTGCCGAGCCAAAATTATTCGCTATGATATTAACACAACACACCTGTCTCGATTTTAACTATCCTTCATTACAGGAATGTAAAATAACGGTCTACATTAATGAAGGGAAGGTGCAGTACATTAGGTTACTATGTGTGAATAAACTACTAGTATTTTATTGTTACAGGAAAGAAACTCGTCTACGCTTCTTTTCAGCGCCTTAATGACCAGAGTGTTTGGAGTCCCTAGGTCGCGTTCTGACGAACTCTGTTGGAAAAATAAGATGACTGGAAGAATCTTCTTTCAGAGGTATCCATCACTCTTTGGTGTTCTGCTTGGCCATTTGGAAGCGGCCTCTCAAAAACCATTATACCCCGCGACTTACCCTGTTCTCCTGATCTTGGGGCGATTATATCCTTCGTCACTCGATGGGACTGATTCTAATTTACAGGTGAGACTAAAAACTTATTGATGAAACTTAGCGTTGTATTTATTTTTGAGGGACTCATTCGAACGAGCGTCAGACTAGCAAAGTTGGGATCGAATGAGGAATTTGCATCTATTGTTTTCCGGGGCCAGGTATGAATTAGTAGACAACAGTGGCAAAAGTCAAGGAGGATGGATGGGAGTTACAGGAAACAACTGTCCGCCACAAGAGACAAACATCCTTGGTAGGGCTGTTGCTTGCAAGGAACCTCTTCCTACTTGTACAATGTAAAAGAATTCATTTATTCAATTATTTTATTTTCTATATTAACTTTTTATTTCGATTAATAATCTATGAGATGTCTATTGTTCCTATTTATGCTCTGGAAAAGTTGGGCCTTATGACTGGTATTTATCTCTACCAGGTCTATAAATACACTATCTAAATCTCAATCTTCCTCTGTCCCACTCAGGAAGGACCTGCATTCCCTAATGCATGAAGAGGGAGCGCTTGAACCCTAGCTCAGATCTGTTTGTTCTCTACTTCTCACTCAGCCTCCTGACATATAAGTTAGGGTTGTCATAGACCGAACAGAAAACTTATTAAGGAAGCTCTAAAATGACAAAAAATGAAACATCTACCCCTCCAATTTTGAATGTGAGGTCGCTGAAAGCAATTCCCTCTTGACTTGCCCCTTTTGGCCAGGTCGTTGTCGTGCAATGAAAAATTATGCTAATTGACCGTTGCTTGTTCATCTGTCAAATGGATTCCTCCAGCAGTCCGGCTGTTTCATGAATTTATCCTGCTGTAGTTCTTTTTAGTAGGACTCTACCAACAACCTGGAAGCGTCCTCTCACAGTGTCCTCTCCTAGTCAGACTATGTGGTCATTATGTTCTCATTTCAACACGGTTTCTCTCTATTATCTCAAAGCTTAACCGAGCCTCCATTTTTTGCAGCTCCACATGTACGTACCACTCGTGTTCAAATGCTCAGGGAGTAATATTCTGAAAACAAGAACTCTGGCTGCATCGGCTATGGCCGCTCTCATAACACAAAATACTTTTGTGAAACACATCGAAGAAGTATTCGAAATGCTCGGAGGCATCATCAGCGAGAATTTGATGCATGGGCTCCTTCTACAAGTAAGCCCCTCAGTGGAAGATTTGCACCAACTAAATTAATCCAAATACTCGAGTAATTTCAGATCAATAGACCCTTAGTCTATGTGTTACATTCACGATTTTCGGAGCTTTTCAAAGGCTGTTTTGTGGCCAGACGGCGAACGGCAGTTTCGGATTTTGAAACGTAAACAATCCTTTTTTTTTTTATAGAGATTTTCCCCTTTTTTTAATCGATACAAGTACGATTCCAGAAAAAATGATAAAACAACAAAAGATTGAATTGCAGCCCTTAGTAGTTGTTACCTATACATTCCTTGCCAAATGATATGCAGAAAGCACGCCAATATTTTTCTCTGAAATTTACATTGCGTTGTTAGTAATAACTGTAACTATTCAACTCATAGAAACCGTGGTAACATCAATTTGACATGCTCCTCACGATACATAAAGAAATAGGGAGTATTTTCAGAGCCTCGGTACTTATTAGGAAAACCGTCCACCAAAAACAACACTAATCCATGGAATGGCTGGTGGTTGGTTGCAAAGAATCCACTACCGTTCATCCTGGGATAGACCTGCGCGTTCCCAACTGCTTGAAAAGAGTTTAAGCTTTCCCGTGTCCATAAATTGTAACGAACCATCTCACACTATTGCTAAACAGTTTATAGACATGTCTCCAAAAACGTGGGGAAAAATACAAGGAAATGTTGTCTGATAGGTGGGTTCCGAAACGATAAACGCTCCTGCAATTGTCATTTTGGCGCAAAAATCTAAAGTGAAAGCGTTGCTTCTACCGTCTTGAAGCAATTGATAGCATTGTAAATCATTGTTGAAAAATAATGAGGAAAACTATACCGACTCAGCCTTCTACAACTTGTTCGAAGATCAGTAGAAGATTAGTAGCGTTATTGACTCGTAATTCTTAAACTTTGTTAATTTCAGGTTTTGAAGCTTTTTCATTCACCGGTCATCCCTGAAAATGTGGATGAATTGATAAAAAACAATTTACGATTGTGGATCTCTCAACTAACTGGAATAATTACATCATACGATCATTCCTTCGTCACGAAATCCACTTGCGTGTTGATACTGCTCCACTGGACGATGAATTATTTTCCTATCATGCCTGCGGACTTGTTGGAGAACATAAAACGAATTGTTACGAGTCGACGGCGAAACGAATATGGAATGAATGTCTATAAAATGTATTCATCAGCGCTGGTATTGACCTTGGATTATTATAGGCAGGAGGCTGATGAGGTTGTGAATAGCATCCTGAGTTTTCTCGATGCTATGAATTGCTATGAAGTGAGAAACGTGGTAATCAGGTTCATTCACTGCGTACTACGAAACTCATATCGTTTTACTTTATTAATCGACGACTCGTGCGAGATCGTCCTTCGACCGTCAAGTTTTGGGGAGACACTGAAAGCCGTTTTGGTGAGGGCGTGGGGGATCGCTGAATGGACGTTGGATAGCTTGGAAGACAACACGGACCACCACGAAAATATTTTAGAGTTGTATAATATAGTCAGCTTATGGCCCAACATTTTGCCTCGAGTTATGTTGCGACGTTATTCTCCGATCGATTATTTCGGCGAATTGTGCGAAAACAAGCCCGAAATTTTCAGGCGTCTCTCGTTCCAGTGTCTTACCAAGGATTGGCCGACTGAGGTAAGAGCCTATTTGTGAACCTATTGTGATAAAGTAGAGTTAGGTGGACGACCGTTTTAATTTGTTTCCCCTCTAAAGGCACTCATAAGAGGGGGATCATGGCTTGAGACTGATTGGGCTAGATTATGTCGACTTATCGACCAGTCCTCTTCGCCGGATGCCGAGAAATCATGTCGTGCCGCCGTAGCTGAGTTTTTGAAAGCACATTGGCTACACCTGGACAGAATCCCGATGTCCATAGAAAACAGTGAGTTGCTGTTCAATTAGAAAACGCTGACAATGACTCTACATTAGTTTTTTTAGGTTATTCCTTAGAGCAAGACTATGGAAAAAATAGTAAGTGGACCCACAAAAATTGGAAAGGGTACAGGTAAAAATGTTTTTTGAAACTAGATTTCTGGGACTTTTTGGGAACTATGCATGTGGGATACATTTTGGAATCAGAATCCATAGAATCCTGGCTGATTGGCACTCTTTGGAGATAATTATGAGTCGTAATGGTATTTTACTTAGTAAGGAATCATCTTTTACTACATTTTGAACGATGAATCGGTTGGAATTAGTCTTGGACACTCATTGATTTCCCCTTACTGTTGCTCTGAAGAATAATAAACTGTTAATTTTTGGCGCCAATTGGAGAGGTTGACCCCTGGCGTGATGTAGTTGATTATTTAATGAATAATAAAGCAAAACTGAAATGTTTGTCCGCCATACGGAGTTATTGATAGCATTAAATTTTCTTAATTCTAAAAAATTCTTAATCCTATATTTGGCCGATTGTGCTGAAAAGTTTCGAGGTTTAACAAGAGCCTAAAGGAGGTCGTGACCAAAATTTAGGATTCTCTTTCTCCGCCATGTCGTTGCCTTTCATGAACTAAATATTACGAAACCAGCTGTTTTATAAACGGTTCACAATTTCAGGAATGATGCTGAGAATTTCAATGCTGAGGCTGCTAGAAGACGATGACTGTGGTATAAGGGAGACTGTATCAGATGTTTTTGGTCCCATGCTTCATTCTAATACTGCCCTGGAATATTTTTTTTACGGGATGGCAAGTAATGATAACAATTATGATGTGAGCCCTTTTCTTCTGCGCTGCGTCATTGGTGACGTGGATCTGGCCGACGACGGGGATTGTTCGGTAAGTTCAGTAAGTTAGGTGAGATTTGAGATTTAATGGTGTAATGGCGCTAAGGCGTGCATGATTCTTCTCTTCATCTTCCTAATATGACTTTTTGGAGCGGAGTGCTTGAAAGCTGATGAGGAATTACTTGGGATGTTCGCTATATGACGTTCGCATAGTTGCATAATTTTTAGAAACTCATAAAATAAAGTAAAACTTAATGTTTTCAGCTGTGGGAGCAACACCTGACTTTGTATGTAGCTCGCATAATTCGCTAATGCAGCATAATTTCCCTTCTGATGCAGCATGATTTACGATTTATGCTAAACCACCAAGAATCTCGATTTTTACACCCGTTTTTTCTGTAATTGTCTCCTTCTCGGATTTGAATTTACCGCTTAAACTGACCGAAGTTTAACCCCGCGTTGCGGGACTGGTTCGCAAGGCGGTGAATGAGGTTGATGAAGAGAAGGGGGGGGGATAAGACGTAATTATGTATCTGGTATTAATTAATTATATTGATGTTATAAATTTTTTAAAAAAAGAAAAATCTAATCGGAGTTTTGCAATTTTTTAAATTTGCATCCAAGGTCTTGAAATCTTTGAGTTATATGGCAATTGTCTCCTTAACTTGAGTTTTTTCTGTTATCGCATAATTTTGCATAAAACCGTCAAATAGGGCGCACAATGTACGGAAATTACTATGCATTATTCCGCTATTTTTGACTACATAATTTTGACAATTTAAACGTCATGAAGTGCACATCCTTATGAATTATTTAACCAGGTATTGGCCCAAACCACTGTTGAAATTGAAACTCGTTAATCCTCGGTCGTGGAAAAAAATACAGCCCTTCATTCAGCCATATCCTCTTTAATCCACAGAGATTCCTTTTTTTTTTTTTAAATACTCGAAGAGCATAACACCAAACCAGCCCTAGCAGAGCCTATCATTGTATTGAAGAGTCTTGGATTTCCCTCCTTCTCCGCCAGCAATATTTCACTTTTACTGAATCCCTCAAGTAAATAATTTCTTTGTTTTCAAGGATGATAGCCTGACACTGGTTTGGAGTAATCTGATCGCCGCATTACAGTTTTTTACCTGTGTTCTTATTTCCAAATGATTAACTGGCTCGGCAGTAAACACGTAGAAACTTCGGTTACTATTTTTCAACAAACATTCGCTTGATTTGTCAGCTAGTGCGAGGATGTAGAAAGAGAAAGAATTTTCGTTCATCTTCGTAATCTTGCTTTCAAGCGTTTCTCTTAGTTTCAATATGGATTATTTGTATATCTATTTCCTTTCAACCAATTTCTTATAATTTGCTGAGCCCACTTCGAAGCTGCTGATTATTAGTTTTTTTAATTCCATTTTACAGGACCGCGTGTTTGACAAACGCGATGCGAATGCTTACTCTGAAGAGATGATCTTGTATCGAGTTGCGAGTGCCTCAATCCGTCTGGCAGATAGGCATTACTACTACGATTATGAAGGAGTAGAACATCTATTACCGTTCAAAGGAAAGACGCAATCGGATATCATGCGTTCGTTCAAAACTCATGTGCAGCGCCTGTGTTCTCAAACGAACCTCCCATCACCCTTCAGGCCAAATGAAGAGAGATTATGTTTAATGGAAGAGAAACTTAGAATGTATTTTTAACGCGATTGATGCGTATAATTTTATTATGTACTCACCTACGAAAATTACAAGTATGCTGTGAAGACATCCGTTTTTTGTCTCTCCTTCATAGCTGTCAACTTCGTCGAGAATAAACACGAATTGGTTAAAGTAAATCACCAACAAGAAATGAAAGTCTACAAGACCAATAAGGTTTAAAACTACAGGATGCCGGAATGGTAATATGGCCTAATGTTACTACTGAGGTAGAATGATATTGAGCAGCTAAAGATATATGAGTTTGATCAGATAGAAAAAAAACGCTGCAAATTCTTACACAGGGGTTGCTTATTCCTCGGATCAGGAGCATGGAGACTCATTCCAACCGATTCAGCGTCCAAAAATTAGTGGAAAACGACATCCCACACGCCTAACGTCGAACATGGGGGAAAGTGGGTGTGGCGGGTACCGGACCCAGTCCAATCGATTCAGTCCAAAGTTTAGTGGAAAATGATACCCCACACGCCTAGGTCGCCAAAAACCTCGAAATCCATTTTTCAAAAAAACACATTTTAAAATTCCGGAAATTCCACATGTTTACATTTGCTGTTCCTAATGTTGATACCAGTCTAAATGTTTGAGGAAGTAATTTAAATTGCTTTCCCTGCAGTTATTTCTGAAACCAAATGAGCAAACGAGATTAAGCACATGTTGAAATAACATTTATTCATTTTCATGTTAAAATAGTTAATTGAGCACATACACGGTAAACGAGTCATGTGACATCTCTGAAATCAGCTCTTCTTCTTTCTGTGATTCCTTCACTGGCTCGTCTTCAGTAGACAATTCCTTTTCCCTCCCCGATATTGGCTCATCTTCTTTCAGCGATTCCTCCACTGCATCCAATCAATCAATGAATCAATCGACGTAACTTAGACCTTCACAACAGGAGTTCATCCACTTTACTAATGTCTAGCAAGTACATACTAAGTCTCAAAAAACATGAGGGAAACGATTCAGCGTCTGAAATTTAGTATAAATTTAGCTGACACTGCTGAATACAGGTTAACGTCAACTTTACATCTGTAGAAACATAATGAAAATGAACAGTTGACGAATGAAGAGGGATAAGCCCTGGATGAGTGCTAGATATACTGCCTGGGAAATATATATTTGGGGCCAAATGTCGTAATATATGTAGGATAAAATACAGTTTAGAAGGTTACTAATAGCCTAGAATCCAACTAAATGGATTCCTATCGATATTTGAGACTCAAAAGTCGGATATTATGATAAATACCTATGAAAAATTAGGACTATGTAGGTATGCTCTGGCCCCAAGAACAAAATAGGAAAGCACATGAAACTCGCTGTTCCTACGTACGCCGCTAGAGTTCGGTAGGGTCGACTTCCAACCTGATTTCATAACCCTCTCGTCCACCAGTAACCTCTATCCTGTGCCAGGATATTTTCTTACTGCCTGCCTCCCGTTCCGTTTTATTGTTTTTATTCGGTTAGGTATAACAAATTGATCACATTTTCTACCCCCCGACTGTGTTTCGTGTTTTGGTGGTGATTCAAACGTTTTGTCGGCGAAGGCTGATCTCAGAGTTCGACTGCGACCACGGATACTGCAATGCTGTCGTTCACCTGAGCCCCCTTCAACAAGTTGCTTTTCGGGTTAACAGCGGTTCTCGCGCGATGACAAATGCGGTAAGTGAACGCAACCTGTGGGAATTGTTGAGGGGGACTGTTTCAAGCATGCATGAGTCGAAATAAGAAAGAGTCAAATAGATTTCCCTAGTTGGTGTACCTAGGACTTACATTACAGAATAATTCTCTGCATTCTCAACCTATAATAGGCCTCCGATGAGCTGGAAACCGTTTCTTGATGATTGAATCTTCATCGTCTACGCCTTCAAGTGGCTCTTGTGGATTGTTTAGGATAATCACTAACCTTCATTTTTCCTTTGTTACCAGTAAGGGTTGGATTTCATATTATTGAAAATTTTCTGGCGTTTCTGTCAAGTTTGATAGGGTTAATGATTTTGGTTGAAGTCAGCATCAGCCCCTTAGAAATACATCGATTTACTGCATTTTTAGTTTAATTCAGTTTACTCATACATAACATCATTTTGAGAGCGAAAATATCGATATATTTCTAAGGGGCCGACTTTTACCAAGATTTTCAAGGATCATATAAATAACTGTAGGATAGGTAAAGCCTGGCCGCATCCAAGGAGTAATGATCAATAATATTTGTACAGTAGGCTAGTCACAAGATTTTCTTTTTTCTTTTTGATCTAGTACATTTTTGATAATTGCCATTTTAAACTCAAACATTAAAAATTTTCAATAGGCAATTCAATGGTGAGAACAAAACGAGTGTACCTATTGAATGTATAAAATGTATACCGATGTAGATTTCATATGTGTATAACCAGCGTTTCAAATGTACTGGTAAACGATTCCCTTCGTGCCCGTACCCCGAAAAGACCGAAAACCCATTTTCAAAATACCTATTTTGACCTATCGCTGCCTCCATTTAAGTCAAAAGAGCCAGAAATTAGTTGAGATCCAAAGAGCCATTTACACAATTTCAAAGTATTCTGAAAATCTATGGTCTTTACGGGCCGGACGGACATCGGTTCGAACTCGTAAAAATTAATAGTTCAATGACACGAATTCGTAGGTGTATTACTCCAATTGTGTACCTAGGTGAAACTTATTCGTGCTATCGGTTGCAATCGATATCGTGGTTCTCACCTCGGCTGATACTCAAAGATCGCCTTTGACGTTCTCGCGGGGTTCAAAAAGGTTGAGTTACAAGAAATTCGATATCTAGCGTGAATATTGATAAGGCTTCGGATACGGCTTAAACCAATGGAAGCAATCTTCTACCTACCTACAACAAGAATGGACGGATTCAGGTCCCGTGGGTAGGTACGTCGTTGTCTTCTGATTTCCATACACCGTACTTCCTTCAGAACCGATCAATTACGAACACATTCCTTTTCAAAAACGATGGTTTCAACTCATGTAAGCTGATTTCTCTATAAATGTCTTCCAATACTCTAAAATTGTCTTTAAAATTTGTTATGTTTGTATTTATTAGATTCTTCAGGGAAAGCAAACAACATGGCTTATTGCCAACGACGTTGACAACAAAGTTTGTGATATAAAATAATTAATACTACTTAAGAATGAATTCATGTTACCTCGTTTTGGTTGATTATTAAAGGAAAAACCAACCAAAACGAGGTAACATGAATTCATTCATACCACTACCAAAATTTGTCAGTATACGTTTCATGATGCCAAAACGGAATGTGTGTACGACGTACGCGGTTCGCTGTCCACGCTGATTTTGGTAATGGACAATTTTCTAGAAATCTTCAATTTTAATCAGGGATCTCTTCCCGGCTTTAGTTGGTGCTCAAAGCTTTTCAGTCGGATTCCAAATTTAGGAAGAGTAGGGTAAAAATTAATTTTTGGAAAAATTTGTTTTCGAGATTTTTGGCGATCTGGACGTGTGAGGTATCATCTTCCACTACCTTGGGACTTTCGACTAAATTTTGGACGCAGAATTTTTTGAGATGGGTCTCGGACTGATTGGAGTTATGCCAATGGTCACCTGTGTACCGATTTCGAAAGTCGGTTTTCAATATTTTCGGGTATCTAGGCGTATCATTTTCCACTAAATGTTGGACGCTGAATCGATTGGGATGAGTCCGGGACACTCCACACGCTGTTTCCCTAGCTTTTTCCATGTTTTTCCTTTTCAAACTCCAGGGAATGACCAACCATTGTGGGAGACATTTTTTGTTGATAATATTCGTACTTGCAATATTTCAAAAATAACTGCTGTTGTAAGGCCTAAGATAGCTGGAACGACAATAAATGAATAGAGGCATCACAATTACATTTAGGAAACAAGAAAAAGGACTTTCTGTGTAGGATAAATATCGCTCCACTCGTAATTTGAGTCCTGCAAGATCAGGATAAAAATAACTTGAGAGGTGGTCGAGAGTGGGGGTTTGAAGACAGTCACCATATGCGTTCAGTATTAATTGAATACAAGAACCTCATGTTTTGACATCGAACGGACTGCCAATGTGCGCCTGCTTGATTGCCTTGTTGGAGTACGTTCCGTCCTTGACGAACTGGAATATTCCTACATACCTACTACCTACAATTTAATGCCAAAAAAATGTTACATATTCCTCCCTCAAGTCTTATAGTGAGAGCTCGAAGATCGCGCCTTAGCGTAATCTAAAGTAGAAATTAGAGCGTGCTTGTATGGTCACCATGAATAACATTTACATGTCTGTTCCACTGTTGAATCACTTTTTGATACAGCTGGATTACTTGTAAGTGCTTCATATCTTAGGCGCGAAGTAACTATATATATATTTAAGCTGGTCATGCCAGTTTAAATTTGCCCTCATAAGAAGCAGGTGTTTCTCAGTTATGAGAGTTCGTATTTGCTTCACCTGCAGAGGAACTCCCGTAATAACAACTGTCTCACATCCGCTCGCTTTTCATTATTGGACGTCAAGGCCGAAAGTACTTGAGGCGAAAGGTAGAAAAACAAGGAGACTCACGAACTGTTCTGATATAACAACAGACCTTTTAGCTTCATCCGCTACATAGCGCTGAAGAGCTCCAATAATTGTACGAATGTTCCCGTTGAACCTCAATAAATTTGGACCTGACAAAGAAACCAAGATCACAGAGGTCGTTCCTCGGAGACTCATTTCAATCGATTCAGCGTCCAAAACCTCTTCCGGTGGGCGCCAATCGTTCTGGGACCCATTTCGTTGGATTCCGCGTCCAATATTTAGTGGAAAATGGTACCCCACACGCCTAGATAAAACGCCCAAGTCGGACTATCATTTTCCTCTAAATTTCGGACTCTGAATCCAATGGGACGGGTCCCGGAACGTACCCATTTTGAATGTGTGTTTTCAAGATTGAAAATGAAAAGGAATTTGCAGGGGTTTTTTCATCTAAACACTTTGATGATGTCAAAAAACTTTTTTTTTTTTTTTTTTTTTTTTTTTTTTTTTTGGTGAATTGGAGAGATTGGTTTTTTGCATTAAAACATAAATTGATTATTCAATAAATAACCAACCAAAATTGGTTGATATATCTGTGCAGATTAGGGTCTTGCCACATTCAAGAATCTTGAAAAATCATCATTTTCACTAAAATATTTTTTTCCGAAGAATTTTCATTTTGTATTCTTTCCGTTTTATCCTAATCAGACCCACATTCGCATTTGCTCAAACTATTACACCCTTCAACTCCCTCAGAGTGTGTAGATGACCTCAAGCCGCGTAATTGGTTCTCAACCTGTTCACCCGTCACACCCATGTAGGTACATATATTTACCTTCAAAAAACAAATCCGATGTACCCAGTTTTGACCCCAGGACAAGAGGACAAGCCTTGAACGAGCTAGTTGAACCTTTAAGTAACGAGTAATAGACTTTTGATGCATGGTGATTTTTGGTAATTCGTCCTGATTACAATCGTCAAGACCGTTTTTTTAAATCCAAATTCTATTTCTCAACGAGAAGGAAAAACAGGATACTGCAGGTGAAGCGACAATTACGTTGAATTATGTCTGCTGCAAAGGAGTGGAAGTCGGGAGAAGAACCTTATGCAAATACTGGCAAGGAGAAGAAAGAACTCCAATGCGAAAAGGGGCCGCCTTCATTTCCAACGACGTGAACATGGATAAAAACCCACTTTCAGTCAGAGCGTGGATGGTTATGTATGAACGCAGGCCATAAATATATTCCCTTAGCAAGATGAATACCTACCTTGACGTCAACTCCTGCTTACCTACATGAGATCATCGGAAGCCTGATAGTTTTTAAGGACGCCCGTACAAAGAAGAGAACGATTAGCCCGCGAGCATGACATTTTTTTCTAAAAGTGTGTTGTTAACTGAACGCCACATCCCTTCGTTCGCCAAAAACGAGTACATCACGATAGTCAAATTGTGTTCTCCTGAACGAATTAATTGATCAATATTGAGGAGCTTCATTGCTGAACCTACCTATGGGTTTTCTGAGGCCCTCTATTTTACTACCAATAAGTCAATAAATAAGATGTTTAGCTATAATATAATTATGGCCCAAACTGGCACCCAACAGAGATCGATCTCAACGCATAGGTGTCACTAGACTAGTTATCTGAAACTGAGCCCCACGCATTTATCTGCCTCTTCTGGGATAGTAAATAAATAAGGGGTTCTTATTGGTTGGCTATTCCTTGAATTATCAATCTATGTTTTCATGCAAAAAGTCTATCTCTCCGATTCGGCCCAAAATTTTCTTCTGGACGTTTCAAGGCGTCTAGATCAAGAAATTCAAAGTCCGTCCGGCGTATCCACGCCGACTTTGGTAGGAGAAGATTTTCCAAGAATTAGAAATTATGGTCAGGGACCTGAGGGGGAGGGGTTAAAATGTGTACATTGAAAAAGGGACTTTTGAGATTTTTGGCGATCTAGGCGTGTGGGGTACAGTTTCCCACTAAATTTTGGATGCTGAATCCAATGAGACGGGTCCCGGAACGATTGGCGCCCACCTGATGAGGTTATGGGTCAAAATGGGTGTCTATCTATCCATTCTGAATGTGTGTTTTCGAGATTTCTGGTATTAAATAATTATCTTCCTCAAGCTTTTGATTCGACCATTCCTTTCGATACTAAGCCAAATCAATATTAGGCTTCTCTCCTGTTTTCCATTCACTAATCTTTTTCTTTAGAAGGTAGATTGTCATGCAATTCGCCACTCGGCCTGTGTCATCTCATGACACGATTACGGATTTCTGGCGAGGAAATCCTTCCTAGTATTTTTTCCTGCTGCAAGCCAAAACCATCGACGTATCGAAATGAAAAACATGGATGGTCAAAACACCAATAACCATTTTGTTCGAAACCAGCTACCGCGGGAAGATACATTTTTATTATATATCTTGTATGCAACAGACGTTTGTATGTGATCAGTCGTCAACCAACATTTGCTCGTTTTCCCATTCCCCAGTCCTCTTTGTGCGGAGAAGGTAGTGATGTTGAGCGCATCAACACTAGAGCTACCCGTTTCCTTAAAATAAGCAAATTTAATGGCGATGTGGTTAACAAAATAGAATAGAATAATGACTAGAGTGAACAAAATGGTAGTTAAACAAAGTGGTTAAACTTTTAATTGAGGAGGAAATAAATACTGACCAAAATGTGTCGGGAGCGAAAAGGATAAAATAAAAGGAAACGAACTAAGTAAACCAGATATTTTCTGATTGCGATCGGTGGGGATTACTCGGGCGATAATGCAGGTGACCGAAATCTTCAAGCTGGTACAAATTGCGATGACTACAATCGGCACTAGGCTCGTAAAATATTGACGTGGCAGACAATCAGTTGCATTCGGGTTCAAACGGGAGCGAGGGCGAAAGCGTTTGGTCCCCAACGAAGAAACTGAACAAAACGGGGAGACCGGTTTTAAAAGAAAAATAAATGTTACTTGTGAGAGGCGGTCTCAGAGAACTCGAGCTCAGAACTTATGGAGTCAGAAAATTGTGGGAGTAGAGCGGTGTAACAATCCGAGCAACGGGGAACGAAAGACGGTCCACGATGGCGACGAAGACGTCAGGAAAGAAGAGCGACTCCCCTAAACGTTGCTGGAGGTGCACCACGAATGTTACGTGCAGATCGCTTATATCCTCCCCCTCATCTAGTGCCTTGACTTAAATGTCTGGTCATGTCGCTGATACTGCGATCTCAGCCTCAGACGTACTTTATATTAAGCTTCTCATTCTAGTGGCCTCGAACGTACGCTAGATTCACCTAGAATGATATACCATTGTGGGATAGTTTGCAATGTTTTCGTGAATCCTCCAAAGCCCCAGAATACGTTGCGGGTTGTTTCTACGGTAGGTCCCCTATCGGCCCACTCAGTTCTCTGAAGTACCCACTTCATTATTATTACATACGGGACCCTGTCGGCCGTCTTCCGTTCTCAACCTCTTTCCGCTCAGACGCAGCGACAACGAGCCCCATTATCCAGTTTGAAATGCATCGCAGTGAACCGCCCAATCGTCAATTACCAAGAAATAAGTCGGCGTCGTGTAGGACACGTTTCCGCCGACATGTTTGAACAGTTGGGGTTGCCCGAAAGTATTAGCATAAAAATTTTCGTGAAAACGGATTCCACTAAGAAGACTGTTAACGAAAAAATGCCGCAAATTCTTCCACAATGGTTTATTATTCCTCCGAGCGAGAGAATGGGGTAAACAGAGAGTGAGGATTGTCCCGGAAAGCGAAGGTACCCATTTTAACCCATTCTCACCTCCGGGACCCATCTCAATGAATTCAGCAGATTCAAATTTTGTGGTAAAATAGAACCCCACAGGTCTAGTTCGCAAAAATTCTCAAAAATCGAGTTAAAAAAAAAAAAAAAACACATTTTTGCCTCCACGCTCCCAAAATTTAGGCCGATCGGGCTGAAAAGTTTTGAGGAGCAACAACAGCCGGAAAAAGATTCTTGACTAAAATTTCAAAATTTTAGAAAATGTTTTTTTACTAAAATTTGTGAAAATAGACCTTTTCCACAATATTGCACCCTATCAGAACAGCTCAGAAAAGAATCCTGAAAATTATAGCTAAGAAATCTAGAAGATCTCCTCAGCGGATTTGTTCTTGTTTGTCGAATTATTTACTATAAATCAACTGTGTATAAAGTCTGCCCTAATGTATTTTCACAAACATCCCAGTGTATTCATCACCTGTAGCATTCCAAACGCATACCATCTGTTTCGTCTCACCACCCAGGCCATAGTCCCGTGCCTCATTCCCTCCTTAAATTTACGTCTCACCATATCTATACAGTATTCCTCTCTTTTTGAGATGATTAATGCTTAATTTTTGTAATATTAAGTAAGTATTAAAGTAATATTAATGTTTGTTGGTTACTATCTCAGGGATATCACGTATGTGAAACATTACTTTCAGGCCTACATGCCATGTAGGTTTGCAGCGAGTACCTACAATACATTATACTAAAATCAGAATTTATACAGACAATCAGATACATAATATTCTGACACCTAGTGTCACTCCCCCATCCAGAATTGTATGCCTGAGAGAGGGGTAATTCCTATAAAATGAGCTGTAACATTAAAAAAAAAAAAAAAAAAAATGTTTATTATAGTCATGACATTATTTTTGTTCTTAAGCTTTGAGGCTTCAGAGGAATAAGTATGTTTTTCATTTTTCATTTCATTTCGCAATTGTTATCCAATCGTTGCCTGCTCATTCTCGAATGTACGGGTCATCAGGGCATCCGATGTTGATTACTACACGAAATAGATGACATCACCACCTCTTTCATTGTTCTCTTTTCCTTGCTCGAAAAACGTGGTGAAGAGTGAGTTGGAAGAATAGAAAACATTGACCTCAAATGCAAAGTTACTCAAATAGCGATCTTACGAACCTCTTGAAGACAAATCTGTTTAACTGTCTTACGTAACTCCGTCTTTTTGACGCCTACCCATGTGCCTCGTACCTACCTAGAAAACCAAATCCTAAAATTGAATAATTTAATATCTTCGATCAACATCACTGATACGCATGTAAATTCTTGTGAATAACAGTATTATTTAATTCGTTCAGTTCCTCCATGAAATTCAAGAGGTGTATGTTCCCTTTCCTGAGTCCGACAGGTCGTCTCCATTGTAAATGTACCCCATTCAACATAGACGCTCCCATCAGCTAGATGAGAGAAAGTGATTGATCGAAAGGGAGTTTTATATTTCGCTTGGTGAATCCGCAAGAATTAGAGAAAGTCGGCCGCCATTGAAGTAGTGATACTATCTATGCGATGACTCGAGGTGGATGGAGCGGCTGCTAGTCAGGATAGCTACCAGTAGCCTAGTGAGCGAGAACAAAATAGAAAGAGGGAATACGGGACGGATTCCTTCACTTACTATCATTATGTTACCGTTCTGCCGCCTTGTCAAGGTCAGCCTCCTCATCTCTACCTGTTGACCGGCCTGGTATCGTTCATTTTAGTCGCTCGACCCTTCAACTCTTGAACTATCTTCTTCAAATGGGCGTCAAACAATGAAATCCCCTTCGAGAAACACCAAATTCCACCCCTAGCAGTCATCCAGAATGTTATCTCCTTCCAGATGTGGCTTCACTAGTGCAAGGGGGGATAATATTCCTGATGAAGGTCCTTATTGATGAGAAAGATACTTAGAGCTATTACGGCTTTAATCATTTTTACTTCAACGATGTCAGATGAAAACGGAAAGATGCCAAATCAAAGTCCACTCCGGGTATATTCATGCTTCTTCACACGGAAACAAATTATATGAGTCAAATTTTGGTTCCGGTTCATATCTGTGCTCTATAATTGCTCTCACAGGATTGCAACTATGTTGTTTGCTTTGATTCCTATGTGTGTGTTTGGTTCAAGTTGGATAAGGTACAGATGAGGCCGTCGATTAGACTAGGTAGGTTGGACGATCCAGTCTACTTGGGCGTTTAAGTAACAAAATATTGTTGACCATATTGAAAATATTGTTGATTTGTTGATTGAATATGGTTGAAAATATTGTTTTGGCTGCAGCGAGCAGTTGCCGTCTGGTGTCAGCTCATTTCTGCCGGGACCCTGCCTCCCGACCATGCATTAATTCATTTGTCCAAAAAATTATACCTTATCCCTAGGTAAAAATGAAAAAAAAAAAAGAAGAAAAAAAAAATTCGGTAATACTTTGGAGGCGAAAAACCTTGTTAGCTGAAATGTCGTCGACGAACAATACTCGTGATAGAACAAAGGAAAAAGAAGGCGAACGCTGTGTTCTGGTCTCACGTTATCCTGAGGGCATGTAGCTAATAACGTCTTGCGAAGGTGGAAAACATTAAAGGGAATGCGTTGGGTGGAAAGGAAGCGAGGGTGAAGTGCGAGATGTGTTGGTAGTAGGAGGATTGCGCGGGGAGGGGGGTTGTCCTTTGAAACAAATGGAAGGTGAGGGTATCACGCAGAAAACTGGGCTAACGGGTGGAACTGCTCAAGAGTGGAAAGAGATGATATTATTCTACCGCTAACAAACGTTAATTGCAATATGCGAAATGAAAGCTGAGGCGGGACTGCTCGCGAGTATCCTCATACTTCTTTAGCTGGCGAGTGGTGCGAGGATAAACTGGGAAGGCGGGATCAATACTTTGATCAGAACTTCTACCGCCCCGTGTCCACCATGTAACTACAGACTCTGAATAAGTGTACCGAATATCGTTATCCGTTCCGGGATTGCTGCCGTCGTAGTAGGTCTGTGGTGCATTAAAAGGAGGTTTTTATTTGTTTTAGGAACGACCCTTTGCTAATTTCTCACCTGAATCATTCTCTGCTAAATGACAATTCGTCCTTAAATAACCACAACTCACGCTTGCCGTAGTGATTGAAAAGCTGAACACCTGCTGAGGCAGTTTTTCGTACTCGAATCATAATGGATGCAGCTAATGCTACTGCAGCATCAAACTCTTATTGTCCACCGTATATTCAACAATTCTCTGGTCAGCGTATCTACGAGCACACAAAGGCCCCATTCAATTCAGCAACTTTTCTATACTACAACATAATGAGGAAATTGAGAGAGCATGTTTCTGTGACCAGTCCGTAGACCTTGAGCGGGATAAATTTCTGTTTTCAATGAAGTTAAAACCGGTCTAATCAGCTAACAATAATTTTTATTTTTTTCGAGTTTTTAAAGTTTGAAAGTGAAAGTGTTAGTAAGATTCACTTTTTTCTTTATTGGAGAGGTTGGCCTATTGAATGATAACACAGGCTGATTATTCAAGGAATAATAAACCAAAAGGTAGCCCCTCCCGAAGGACGACCTCCATGAGAATACGCCCTTGATGTCCAATGAAACAAGTTCATTTCGGGTTTTCTTGACTAACCGATCCGATTTCATAGGTAACGTGGTCCAAAATTACATTCAATCAGCCATGTACTACTTTGTCGTTAAAAAAAATCTTAATTGTTTTATTTAATTGCGAATATCCTCCAACGTCCTTTCCATTCAACATCAACTCCTATGTTAAATTCATTCTCTAAACCTGTGCATCAAAAGACAGAAACGAGTCTTTGAAAATGCCAGGTGTTTCCGCTCAAACTGACGAAGTTTGTGAGAAATAAATCATTCTGCGAGATTTAAGTTAGATGAGAGTAGTGGGCTCTATTCAAAACGTCTTTTCAAAAGTTGAAGAACAGAAGAGGCGATGAAAATCCGTTCGGCCCCGGTAACTTTATTTTTCATGTTTTCCCGTTCAACTCGCCCTTCGCGTAAGGGTTCCTTAGCGGTGGCATTATGCTATCATCTCGATCTGTAATGTTCCACTTCGGAATAATACTCTTCGATTTTCCGCCGCGCTACAAATTCTGAGCTAAGCACCTGTCTCGTCTTGCTCTCAACACCAGAGAAGGTGGCGGAAAGTCTTATTAAACTTTCAAAAGCAACCTTTCGCACTTTCATATCTTTTTCCCAACCCTCCTCGATCGACGTTCTTTCGTTTCAAACTAGATTTTCAACATAAAAGCGATCCAGCTTATCCCGGCTTTGAGAAGTATGTTTGAGCTGTAAAAGTAATTTCCAACTTCAAAGAGAAAACTGATTACTCAAATAAGATCCAAAAAAGTTAATGCTCTAGAAGCGTCAAATATCTTTGCTGTTGAAAAAAATGTGTTCATACATTATGAATACTGGGCTATCTTCATTATAATGTGGAATTGAATATTTATAGTGCCTTATCGAATTTGGGCTGTCCTTCGAGTTCTTTGTTATTGACAAAAATTAGAATTCTCCACGGTTATTGCTTCAAAAATACCCATACGTATCAACTAAGGAGGAAAAAAACATCCTGAGCCTATAGCATGCTCGAGCACGTTCTCACTCGTAATTCACTTCATCTAATCCCTTCGCTGCCATTGGGCTCCATGTTCAACACGTTTGGTGTGCCCCAAGCGATCTCTAGGCGCTATTTAAAATACGAGATAAGTAGATGGAGGACATTTGTAGTAAGAGTGTCTTTCGTGTACTAATCTAGTCACCCCGTTTCATAAGTTCGACGACTTTGACTTAATGACGTAACTGCCGTTCATGACGTTAGTTATTTAAACAGAAAATTAAATATTTTATTGATCAAAAGTCCCTGACATAATAATGATTATTGGTCTGTTTCGAGCAATCAATCGCCCGAAATTTAATCTACTTTCCTAATGATCAGCAATGACATTTTTGCAGATGTGTTATGACATTTCAATCCACTGAATCAGTAAATCACGCCCGAAAACTCATGAATTCCGCACCGCACCACTGTTGCTGAAGAGTCACGTTCTCAACCAGTGGATTTCCCCATCTTTTATGGATAAACTTAACCGCTGTTGGGTTACTCTCTACTAGACTCGGACACGAAGGCCGAAGGCGAGCCATCTCAGCACAGCCGTCATCTGCCCGTTCATTCGTCTTCGTAATCACCGGTCTCTTCTCTCCAAGAACAACGTTGCATGTCAGCAACCAATTACCCCCAACTTCTTCTCATGCTCTTCATGGGACCATTCTGATTCAAAAACCTCTCCGGTTCCTGTACTTGATCCACGATTTATTGTTGTCGGTCGTCCACGAAAACAATTGTAAATTTTTGTAAATCGGTCAGCCATTATCCTCTTTATCATTGTTATTCCTACGTTGCTTCCAAGCGGCTGAAGCCTCGTACTTATAGAGCTGGAAAAATTTGAAATTTACAAAATTAAAAAAATCAGACTTTCATTTTAAATTTTAGAACCTCTTGGACAAATTTGTTTGAGTCCACCTGTCCTAATTTTCGTGTTACTGCGTTCATTTTCACAACTGTAATCAGATTTTGTTCAAATGTCCAGACGAATCAACTATTAGGAAGAAAGTTTATTATCAGATGTCATTTGCGTGTACATTAGGTGTAGCACAATATCGTGAAGGCTTTTATTCTGTGACTTTGGCAATAAATGCATTCCTATCTTATGTTCATACTGTACTGCATACGCATCGAAACTGATTGAGAACTAATGTAAAACGTTCCATGTACGAGTATCGTATATTCCTTAGGCGTAATCTATGAGAAATGATCACCGCTCAAGATTTTAGTCGTGGTGGGGTTACCTACACTACGACTTTCTTGCAACTTTTGTGAGGCTCGTATGAAACGACGTACGACATCAATAAAATGGAAACAACGCGTTAGGCAGACTCGTTTACATCTAATTGCGTTCTGATAGGTCACTAGTCTTACAGCATTAGCAGCGCACCTGTTGTGTTATCTGGGCGTGGGTTGAAGGAAAAAATCCCAAAAACGTTTAGGTTCTCTCCTAATGGTGTGAGCAATCATACTCCGACATTGACGGTGTGGACCGTTTAGATTTTGTCCCAGTTCCTACACGCGGCATTGTTCTGCGACCCGGATCTCAATAAGACTTTGGACTTGTTAACCGAATGAATAAAACATTTTAATGGTTCTCTACGCGATTTTCCGTGTTTGTTCGGAGTGGATCTATCTATACTATTCTTTTTAGTATCGTATTTGGCCCGGAGTAGTGCATGGATCCTGAATCATGACAGTGTCGTTGAAACGGGGGGACTCAACAAGGGGCGTGAGGGTTCCATTGGAGTAACATTATATTTTTTAGACAGAATGTCTTTTTATAATCATCGCCTATCGGTACGCTTATCGCTTACCACATGAAGTCCTTTAGTTCCGCTAACTACCTCTAAAAAGTTCATCGGAAACTCGGATGCGGTTTATTTTCAGTAAATTTCTTCACTTATTATTGGGACAGTAGGCATCGCATGATACAAACGCTGTTTCTAGGTTTCTTCGTGTGTTCGGGTCAGTCAAGTGCTCATAATCTCTCATTTTCGATCTCTAGCCCTTTCCATTGATTTTTTTCTTTTACTTATAATACAATTTTCTCCATTACATTTCACTCTTTAATTTCTTTTCAAAGCGAAGAAGAGATTTTCGATTCATAGAAGTTATTGGGTTCTTGAAGAAATACAAGGCGTCCCTCTATACCGTTTATGATAATCGTTTCAAGTCAGAATTACTGTTTACAATGAAAATCGAGTGTTCAATGCTCCAAAAGTCAAGTTTTCCAATAGGATGCTTTGTCACCTGTATAACCTTGTCTCTATTTCCGGCTTTTCACGGTTAAAAACAAGCGCGACACCCTGAATTTGAACCCTGTGTTCAACTTTTCCGCAAGTTTGCACGTAGCAATATTGTGTGACCACCCCTCTCTCTTGACGTGAGAACACTTGTGTTTTGAGCTTCAGACCAAGTGATTCGTTTCTCACGACACAAGTGGGTGGAACTCTGTGAGCCATCATGCCCTCTCGTGTTTCACGTCATCACAACGTGGAAGCCACTAAAATAGAAATCAAAATGTGAAGGGAATGTGACCACTAGGCGACCCTTACCACACACTCTCCTTCGGTGTATAACTGTAATAAGTAACCGAGTCACGCTCTACTTATAAATAGCCTTTGCGCCGACCTTCACCTTTAGGGGCCCAAAAATTGAAAAAAGTAAATAATGAGCCCTCTTAGTATCTTGTGGTCCCGCAACTGTGAGCAGGACAAAAGCATCCGTTATCTAAAAAGTTGTTCTCTCAACTGATTCTTAACAGAGGAGGAAACATGACCCTTGGTGGGAAGCAGAACAAAGTGGTTTCTTACTCATAGACGCTTCTTTGGCCTCCCTCCTTCCCTCTCTGTGTGCCCAGTTTGACCTCAGAGCGTTCAGAGAGTTCCCGTTTGCTGCGACCATAAGTGTTTCAGGCACTTGTCACTGAGATTATTGCCTATTTCCGCCTACCTGCTCTCTCCTCTAACTAATTGTCGATTATCGTTAAAATCATTGAAACAGACTCTCGGTATTATTATACAGTGGAGATTGTAACAGATAGCAGATCTGTAACATCACTTTTGCTTTTTAATGATGAAATGGAGACGTTGAATCAACACTTATATATTATATAAATGTTGATTCAACGTTTCCATTTCATCAAAAATATTCAGAAAAAATATTATTTTTTCTAAGTTAGTTCCTTGTACATCGAGTACGTCCCTTAGGGATGTAGCACTGATATTCGTTTATGTTTCCACGAATATTAGTGTTGCTTTGTTATTACTGAGGTAGATCTCTCTGATTTTTCTTGAATGTGCTCAACAATTTTGGGTTTAGAATATCATTAGAGACCATGTGTCCTAGCGTATGGACACTTTTGAAAGAAAAAAAAATCTATGTGATTTCTTTATTGATATTACGGAGATTCGGGACTGAAATGAAAGCTTTCATACCCGTCTATACAACTTATACCTGCGAAAATCAGTCGTACTGCACCCTTGTTTGGTACTGGCAAAAAATACACACCGAGTTGGTCGGGTTAGAGATACTTATGGTCCCGGAGACTGATTAATCTAATTTCTCGGGCTTCCCGTGAAATGAATCAGTAGCGTCAGGGTTGACTCGGTACCTTATGTATATAAGCTACTTCATTCGCAAGAATGTGAAAATTTTCCCGTCTCCATTCGTAATTTTCCGTGCCGAGCGTTCAAATTAACTAACTTTTCAAGGAAAAGTTTTCGTTTGCCATTTTGGGAACTGTCGGATGGTTCGAATGGTTGAGGGCATGTGCAGGTTCATTTTCGTAGGTTCAGTCATCTGTCCAAGGTTAGTGAAGAACAATACCCCAAATGCCTAGGTACCCAAAGATATCAAAAGTCCACATTCAAAATAGATAGGTGGGTACGCATTTTGACCCATCCAGTGGGCGCCAATCGATCCAAAATTTCGTGAAAAACATTGCCTCCCATTCTTAGTTTGCCACTACTGAAATCATCTCCTTCCTTTCAATGCAATTAATAATGCCTTCTATTCTCTCCATTCATGTTGTATCTGAACGTTGTGTTAATATTTCCCGATATGGTTATTCAGGTATTTTTGCTTGCAATTATTAAATATCCTTGATTTACTTAACTATGAAAACAACCCTGAACCGTTAAGAATCTGGAACTCATATCTCGGGGCATGAGAGCTTCCTGATCACGCTAACAGGATGGCAAGCCAATTTGGGGTTGTACCCGGCATCTCGTTATTATATGCGTGTAAATATCTAAGTTCATCATTCGGTCAGTGGTCATCCAAGCTCCGTCGGGATGAAACTGAATGAATCTGCCGTCGAAATTTTATCAGACTTTAATTCAGATTCGATAAACGAGACGAAACAGTACTTCTAGTCAATCTCCTCAATTGATGGTTTGAGTTCGTTCGATCAACACATTTGGAGACAAAAGCGAGGAAGGAATTTCTACGAATAAGAAAATGATTGAAAAGTCCGTGGGGACAAGGCCCTCGTGGACTGATGTTTATCTTGTTCGATGTTTATCATATACATCTGAGGTACTTAATTCTAAATCCACCTCATTTTCGTCTCAATTCGGTTTGACTTTTGGAAGAAGAGTGGAGAGGCTGAACGGGAATAATCTTAAATACGATTAATTTGCAATCAAAAGAGAATTGAACGATAGTAACGTCATATCAGCAAACTACTCGTAGTTACGTGTTTCGTTGTTTTAGATGGTAAACTATAACGAGATAAACTAATATGAAGATTTCGTATCGGTTTCAACATCTTTCCCAGTGGTTTAATGGCTTGGTACCATTGCCACTGATTTCCTTAAAAATGTATTCCTCGTATGCGTACGTATCAGTTCGTCTCTCCTAGGACAGCGCAACAAATGAGTTCGTTGTTCCTGGGTTGTTCCCTGCTATCTCATCAACAGTCAAGTAACCTTCCTCGTCTCATGCCTTTCTCGCTGTCAGGTTAACGCTCCCGAATGTTCCATTATACTGTTTGGTCATTCCCTGAGAACGGAGCTCTGTCACATGTGACTTCCGTAAAGATAATCCTCGCATCGACACGGCTCCGAAATCAGTACGTTTCATCATAAGCCCTTTGAAGCATACGACGATTCTCTTGTTGGTTACAAATTTCTACTTGTTTGGTTAGCTTAACTGTGTAAATTATTTTTAACGATTTGAGTCTGTGCTTTTACATCTTTATCCCCACGCTTTTATAATAAAAAGGAAATTATTTCGTCGCCATTTACTAGACATGAATATTATGGAAACTATTTTTACTGCTAGCCTCTTTGTAATTTCTTTTGAACCGTCTTTTGCATTTATGAAACCGACCAGCAGCTAAAAATGCTCCAGCATTCCTGAATGAAAATAATATCTCTTATGGAGAAAGTAGGTTTATGACGTGTCACGCGCCTTTTTGTCTCCTGCGGCAGCGCAGTGTAACATTTTATAACTCGCTGCAATAAATCTCAAAGGAGGGGGAGAAGTAGCTCGAGGTTGTTTAACTGAATGATCATAATTCTCTCCAAGGTGCTATCCAACTATACTGCAGTTTGCGCAAAAACCCTCATTTCCGGGGTGGAGGTGTGAGGGGGACTAGACCGGAATGGTTGATATGTGGTTGGGATTGGGACGTAAAGACTATTAGGAGGGTCGTCCCTTACGCAGCTTAGCACACTAAGGACAAGTCACAGACGCCTAAACGTTAATTGTTGGCCTCGCAGACGCAGTAATTGTTTCGTCCCGCTCATTGCTAGGATTACGACTGGTGTTTCCACGAGAGGCTTCTATTTCGCTTCTCCAATCTCCATAAACATGACGGGAGCCGGAGTAGAACCATTCAATTGCATCATGGCCTGTGCTATTCGAGAGAGTGCAGCTGTTTACCCAACTAACAGTGCCTCGAGTCCCGTTACAACTGTGACACTTCCCTCAGGACGATCTTTCTGGATGTAATATTCGCAGGGCAAAAGCTCAACTTCTTTACTTATATACTTATATTATTGCTCTGTAGTTCATATAATTTCATCTACTAAGTCTATTCGAGGTCGAATTTTTCGAATGTGCAAATCAATCTCAAAAGAATTAAAGTCACTACAAAAAGTTTTTTAAATGGTTTTTAATTGAGATTTTGACAAATTTTTACTTGGCCGATCCTTTATCCATCAAAACATCCTCCAGTTTTTGATTTGCAACATCATAGTTGCGTCACTCGTAGGTCAAAATGGGTTAGGAAAGGTTTCCAACGAGAAATTTAGTGCCAGATCGATTGGTGAGTTTTGATTAGGTCTCCATTCGTTTAGCACTATTCCCAAAAATCATTGCGCTAACTTATTCCATAATTTTTGTTGTTATAAAACTGCTCAACTGCTAGTTTCCGTTCGTGTGTGGTTTCCTGCTACGGCGTCTCTTGATGCCCCTCAAATAAACGCGTGTCTGTATCAGTCTCAGATGTTGCAACTAAGAATTGGTTGTTGAAGATGAAAATTTCCCAGGTGTCTACTGCAACCAAGCATCCCCGGAAGTTGCTTCATTGCGAAGACTATCGTAAATAGAAAAATAACCAGTATTATGGCAATAATGAATATAATTGAATTTTGCCAATTTTATACTTGTTGATTTTTAGCGTATCTCATCTTGAGGGTAATGTAATTATACAGAATAGATATTTTATCGGAAAAACTTGTGGATATCAACCAATCATCGATAGAAACCAGTTTCTAGGGTCTCCCGTATACGTGCGAAACTCAAACCTCTAATATATTTACAGGCCTATCTGACGGAATACGTAAATGTCCACCTGACCACTATCCTCAATCGGTTTCTCAATCGTCGAGATACTTTGCGAGCTTTCAGAAAAAAGGACAGTAAAACACCCCACGTTAAAGGTGATAAAAAAGGGACCGAAATAAGAGGGTAGGATAGACTCTCGTCTCAAATGGATCAGCATTTAATTACCTCCGCTACGTCTTCATTTAATTAAAAGTGTTAATTCTATCAAGGAAGACACCTCTAGTTACTCAACTGGAAAAGGGCATTGTGTTCTCTGACAGGTCGAGATTCTTCCGTTTTTATTTTATCAGCGTTGAGAGCGGGGGTGGTTTATCGGGGCTTTTCTTAGTCGTACCTACTGAGCAACTTTAGAAAATTACTTTTCCATTGGAGGGCTCTGACATTTTATCGTGAACCGAGCTCATTTACATGATTGCATTTAGTAAAGCGTACAGATATTACTCCAAATGTTCACGTTTCAAAGCGATTCCTATCCATAAGATGTCCAGTTTTTTTTTCTGATTTAGAATTTCGTGACATCAAATGCTCAGATGTTATATACATAAGTTGTGGTAAAAGGGTCCCCGGGGAACTATTTACGATGTTACCAGATTATGGAAACTTTTCTCAAAGTCACAGGAACATTCCTACAATAAAATACCGCCGAGAAAAGAACGAAGCGCAATTACCTAATGTTTTATTTTTGTGATAATGCAGAGTGCCGACTTGGAGGTATCACTGTAGGGGATCAACGGCCGATTAATAAAACAAAAAGAATTTCCTCCATAGGGAAGAGATGCCTGGTCGTAAAACTAATTTTTCCGGACTCTATAAATAACCTGCATTATCATCCCACTTCCATTGATGGTGAGGGAGATGGGGTTCAAAATCCCTACCGTCCTTATTAGGCCCTTGGGTGTAGTGCAGGTGTATTATTAAAAGGATACATCTATCCTACACGGTGCTCTCTGTCCAATTGAATAAATTCCATACAGGTTCACCTTGAAGGTAAATCCATGGAGGTTATGCCGTATTTCATGGCTGTCAACCAATAGGAGTCGCTCTTCATGGGTTTTTATTGTATGGAAGCTTTCCAAGTATGCAAAGCCAATCTGAAAAAGCCTTGTAGTCAAATGTATTGTGTGACTCCCTACACCCATTTCCATTAATTTGAATTCGGGTACATGAGAAGGTGTACGACATCAGGACTCACATAGCATGTTATTAATTCTCATATTTTTATGTTTTACAGGTCCATTGTTGAAAAATCGGAGAATGAGGTGCGTATAGTACAAAATAGTTGTAGACGTAAGCGTAGCTTAAAGTAGACGATTATTCTATGAGATGCCTCTCTAGTAGAGCGTATTGTTGAGTTTTATACTGATCAGAAGTCCATTTCATTCTTCATAAAAATAAAAAGGCGGGTATCAATGAAATCGGCGTCCATCTACTCGGTGGGCCTTCTCGTCACGTGACTCATGAGTGAGTACTTACTTTTTTTCCTGTTTATCTATACTTACGTTATTCGGTGGTATACAAATACAAATTTTCTAGAAACAATGAACTAAAAAAAAAAAAAACTCAAATGAAAATATGTAAAATAGTGTTTCACACGCTCTCCCCCAAAAATCTTGAAATCTCAAAATTCGTTGACATACATCCTTGATACCTTCCCTCAACTACATGATAAGTCTGCGTTAAAATTTGAATTCCTAACAGGAATAATGAGGCAAAATCAAGAATAACATCTAATTTACACAGTGTGGAAATTTCTCTTGGGAATGTAGGACCAATTTTTCGCCTTCAAAACTCACATTATGCAGCAGAATCATTCCTCTTCTGCCTGGCGTGAATAAACATTCCAGCTTCGGAGTAACTGATGGTTTCCGGAATGGTGATGACAGAACGTGCTCCAAGTTATGACAATAATTTGTCGCTCAAACGTTCCTCCGAACGCCTACATTATCATGAAAGCAATTGGATCAGTTTATGCCGGCAATTAATTCAGCAAATAATGTCATGAAAGATGACTGGCATCGCGTATTAATTAGAATAAGTTGACGACTTCGAGTGAACCGCCAGAAGCAGATATCACGTGTGTGGTACGATGTAGAAAACTCATTTGGAACTGAAATCCAATTTAATGACGTCTCTGTGGTGTCAGGCGCACAATAATGTGACGTGATCTTGGGTTGGGGTTGAGAGCGAGAGAATCGTGTGAGTTTCAAGAGGAACAATTAGAAACGAAGTTGGCATTTCAAAAGTTGTGGAGGATCGTAATTGGAAGGGTGAGCCATGGTGTGTTAAATCGGGTAAAAATGTTTTTTTTTGAAACCCGACGTTTTGAAAACTAGGCTTGTGGGGTACTTTTACTACATTTTGAACGCTGATTCAGATGGGTCCCGAACTGACTGGTGTTTACTGGAAGTGCATACGGGTCAAAATCACTCTCGGCCTGCTAATTATGCGGTGCTCTCCAAAACATAGCCATACGCAAAAGGGTTATATCGACCACGAAATTCAAGCGAATTGTGGGAGTCGTGATCACAGGCTGTCTTAGTTGATCTGATAACCATTCCTCCCCCACAATTTATCGGGTTGTTAACAGTCCTTTCTGTTTCAAGGTTTGCTCTCAGTTTGTTCCCTTTGTTGTACCAATTCATTTTGTTTTTAGTCCTAACGGATCCCTCTCCTTTAAAAAATAGATCAGCTTTGAGTTGTAATTAAATGTCTCTGTCGGAGTTTCTGATGGAATTTACACTCGGACCTAAAATAAATTAAAAATTACCTCCTCCAGGCGGCACTTCAATTTCAGAGGTCAACGTGTTCCCTGTTCCCAAGGGTTTTGATGTGGATGGGCAGTGGTCTCCGCCCTCTCCTCCAGCCCTTTTGTGATCTCTTTCAGCGTCTAGATCCTTCTTATTTAAATGTACATGTTTTCAGGAAGGTCTCCCATGTGTTAAGGGATTTCTAAAAGAACATGAAAATCAGGCGGCCTGACATTAAAATGCGCATAGGTAAATAGCTCCGGGCGAGGGGATAAACGACGCAACTGGGTGTCGTCTGCTCCCTTCTTTTTAAGTTAATGTCACGCTCGAGATGGGAAGCTTATTACAGAGGTAGAATACACGTGCATGTTAATGAGAGAAATTTTGATTCAGCAAAAGGTCAATAGATAAAGAGCTTCCTGTTGATTTTCATACAGTTAAAATTCAGATTTGTCTGCATGTTCCTTTTAGTTTCAGCCAGTAGTTGAAGGCGTCGAAATGAACTGTTCAGCTCACTGTCTAGTTGCAATTCTACTCATGCTTTAATCCACAATTGGTCACATTCTTTTTCCATGTCGCTTGGGTTGATGTTTGAACTCAAGGTGAAGAAGGAAAACTGCTGAAGTGATAACAAACTGCATTGGCTTTGGTCCCAATCGTTTCCCATGTAGGGACGACCCGACCAGGAGTTTGCGATCTTAATAGCCTGGGTAGTTTCGAAGTGCTCTCTTCCCTTCTTCTTCGCTATTATAGCGGAAAAGCCCATTACGTTTAAGTTAAGCCTTAAGCCTGGAAATGACGTTTCACGGCTCACTATCGCCTTATGGGGAGTTTTCCTGGGAGTTTGGTGCTTTGGGAAGTGTCGTACTAACGGGAGTTGATCCCTGGAAAGGTGATTATCTGTAATATCATCCATCATTTCGCGGCATCAAGAAAAGGTTTTCCGCGCACTCAAGAGTATAGTGACACAGTTTCAGCTCCTTATAAGTGTCTCTGCTGAATTTCCTTCCTCAATACTTCTGGTACGAGGACATTTCACGAGTACAATTTGGAATCGAGCATCGTTGTAGACACTAATTTATTTCAGAAAGGGTTCGAGCTTGTTGGTTTCCTGATAAGAAGCGGAAGAGATGGAACGGGGAACATGCCACTATCGACAAATAAAATGAAACAACCCTATATAGGAGAGAGAAAAGGTTCGAACTCTATTCGGAATTATGGGTAGGAGGCCTCTAAAAAGGATTGGCGCGAGGGGTTGAATCTTACCCCTTCCTAGTCTCAGTGCCGAAACGATATTTATACACAGATCGGTGGCCGATGTAGAACCCTTTCCCATCTTCCACCGCTCATTGCTGCCGATAGCACACTTAGGCAAATCGGCCTTCCCATTCTACTGAGGCCGTACCTGGGCCCTCCGCCAAGTGGGCCACCTTACCAATCCTCCGCTGATAAGAAAACCTATAATTTGTAGTCAGCCTTCCTGGAAGGTGTCCGAGGTTCATGCGTTGTCTTTTCTGTTCTAGAAAATTCTGTAGGTATTCTTCTGAACTTTCGTAAAAGCGCTACTACTCTAGCTCTAATCTTGCCAGGTTCTTTCTACTGGTGACTGTGTACTTACTTCTACATTATAGACAAAATATGGTTGAATACACCAGACGAAATTCACTGCAAAATGAACAAACTGAAGTTATTTAACATGTAAAGAATATGAGACGACCGATTCGCCTCGCTCCCTATGACAAATTTATGATACTTATGGACTTGGATTCATACAGATAGTTGAGGGCAAAAATGTAAATAAAAGCCCTCGAGCTCACTAGTTGAGCCATTTGTTCCTGGAGATCCCTATGATTATATTATCCACAGGAATCCCCTTTTTGTAACTGCTTGACTGAGGAACCCAACCGAGCGGGAAGGGGCACGGAGCCTCCTTGGTTTTTCCCAACTGTTTCTCTGTCCCCAGCTTCATATTTAGTTTCTTGAAGGGTGACGGGGAGGGTGACGGTGACAAGGTAATTGCATATATGCAGCCCACATTTGACAATGTCATTACCCTCCCTCGAAAATTATGTTAGATGTGGTTGTCACAAGAAAGAATTGAAAAAAGACAGACGATGAAACACAAACTGGTCGGGAAGCTCTGAAAATTATAGTTTCAGGGCCTCCTTTGTGTATTAAATGTTCATCATAGTTTTGGTTGGTTATTCCTAGATAAATCAAGCTATGTTTCCATGCAAAAATTCAATCTCTCCGATTCGGCCCAAAATTGTTTTCTGGACGTTACAAGGTGTCTACATCAAAATGAGCAAATGTCCGTCCGCCGTCCACGCCGACTTTGATAGTAGACAATTTTCTAAAAATCTTAAATTTTGGTTAGGGGTTTGTCCATGATTCTAGCTGGTCCTCGAAACTTTTCAACCCGATCGGACCAAATCTGGGTGGGATAGGGGTCAAAATGTGTAATTTAAAAAATGATTTTTGAGATTTTTTGCAATCTAGGAGTGTGGGGTATGATACATTTTCCACTAACTTTTGGACGTTAAATCCAATGAGATGGGTCTCGGAACGATTGGTGCCCTCTGGATGAGGCCATGGGTCAAAATGGGTGCCTATTTACCCATTTCGAATGTCTTTTCGAGATTTTGGAATTTTAGAATATTTTGATGAACGTACGAAATGTTTGTAGCTTTTTAAAACAGAACTTGACTGTTCCATCAATGTAGGCTTCTCAGTAAAGAATGAGTTTAGTTCTTGAAGTTGAAGGTGAAGGAAGACCTAATCGATGTTGGAGCGTCTCCCTTACACAATTATTGCAGTTATATCTGCATGTACAGTGAGCAAATCCTACATTCCCCGAAACCAAAACTGTATTGGATTACTCCGCTTCAGTGAACTGTATTTTGCCTTAATGGGACCGAGCCCATCACTAGAAACATCCGGTTTTGAACGGGCTCCTCGATTCTATTTGAGCTATTGCAGAAGCCTATTCCCCCATGAAAATTAATTTTTTGTCCTGGTTTTGCCAGTGTGCTATCAAATCCATATTCGTTCGCCAGAGTGACTACATATTCTTCCGTGGGTTGTTTTCAAAGTTACCCACTATCATCGGTTGAAAGCGAGTTTCATGAAGGGAGATAATTGAGAATGCGCCGGGGTTAGTTTTTACTGCCAGGTCGAGAGCTCAAAAGCGCTCTTAAATCTGTCCGTGTCAGGCCTTCCATTTTATTCCCTGCATTCTCCTCGGGTTTAGCATTAATTTTCACCATCGTCAATATCAGCATGATGTATTTGAATGAATATACGCTACCTGCGAATTTCAAGAGCACATTATTCGACCCAACTCATCTGGGTTTTATCCACCCTGTTCCAACTCCAAGGGGAGGGTTGCAAGAACCATCAACTTGAACATAATATCCACGAATAGTCCAATCATTCACTCACGAATAGCAGGGGGGTTGCGAATTTCACTTATACTAGATTCGATAGTAGGTCAAACACAATTGTTTCATTCTTCACAGTGCGTCTTGTCATATCCTATGTCAACTGAAATGAGCTCATTACATTTCTATAAGAATTAAAGAAAAATCCTCATTTATGTGGAACTTAATTCTCCTAGCACTCATCTTTTTAAAACATTTTCCAAGATTTTTTATAAAATGCACTTATTTATAATAGAATAATAATACAAAAGATAACACTTCTGAAAATAACATCAATGCCACTCCCCTCTTTGAGCCAGGCTTGTCCCGAGGGGAGGAGTGTAATGATAGAAAACCTTGCGTCTAAGGTTTTATTAAGCACAATCGAACTAAGAAGAATCAAAACGGGATTTAGGGGGACATGATCCATGTGATTCATAATAAGGTTGGATGTGCTTCCATGTATCACCACATTCTTCCCCTCATGAAAGAACAAAGTCTTGAAATTTGTTGGGCATTTTCCGGGGTCTTGTGGATCGGCGAATCTCTTGAACTTTTTCGGAATCCGTGGGTTCAGAGTTCGGTCTTGAAGTTTCAGGAGGTATATCCGAGGTTTCAAGAGTCGGTTCCTGAGTGGTCTCAGTAGATTCCAGAGTTGGTTGCGAACGGTCGTCCCCATCTTCCGCGCGATCTTCCTCTACTCCTGCATCGCCCCTTGGGGCTAGGTGCTTCAAAGGAACAGTGGTCTCGCGACCGTCCCGAAGTCTTACTTTGGCATATTCAGGATTGACCTGAATAAGGTCTACTTCCTCCACTGCCGGGTCATATTTACTTTGTCGGAGGTGTTTTTTCATTAATACTTTTCCAGGAGGTATTAGCCAGGAAGGCAGTGAACTCCCGTTTGGTGACCTGCGTTGATGGGAAAACATGCGCTCGTGCGGAGTTTCATTGGTAGCCGTGCACAATAGAGATCTTATGCAGTGAAGAGCATCTTTTAGCACGATTTCCCAATCAGTGACGTCCAAGTCGTGTGCTTTGAGTGACAGCAAAATCGTTCGCCAAATTGTACCATTTTCTCTCTCGATTTGGATGTGCTTCCATGTATCACCACAAGGAGTTGCACTAACATACTTAACAGTAATTATTTGTTACTATAGATGCATGATATTACTATGGGCAATTTACATGTTAGAAATCACTACTATGTAATGAAATGTTTCTTCATATTATTTTTGAAGGGGTTTGATTATGTCCACAGTACAGAAATTTGTTGGTAAATTATTAAAATATAAGGCACCTTTGTATGAGTACAGTCGCTGCGCGACCGATGTATTCATTTTCTTTATTTTTAGGTGATTCTTTCCGCGCTTCTGGTACCCACATCGATTCTCTCAATTTTGTTTTCGAAGTATGTAGTTTGTATACGTGCACAACAGAGGTCTCCACTAGCTTATACAAGTCGACTACCTCAAAATCCGCGAATAGTAAGTCCGTTGGGTGTCTAATCGACTTCTCAAGAAGTATCTTTATTAAGGACTTCTGGGTGACAGATAGAGCGTCTATTTTGGTCTTGAAAGCCGCACCCCTCACTGGTAGAGCGTATATAAGGAGCGACTGTACCATGGCGTGATAAAAAAGTTTCTTTAGTTTTAGACTACCAAACGATCTGATCTCTCGGCATAGCGGCATGAGGCTCCTCAGTTTGGTCATTAAGGCCTTAATGTGGGATTCCCACTCTAATGTTTGGTCTACCATCACCCGTAAATATTTTGTTTTGTGCACTTGTTTTATTGAGGGGCAGTCACAGTTCATACCGCAAGTGATTGGTTCGATATGAGGTATCAACGATGATTGCCAAGGAAAAACCATAAAATTTGTTTTACCACTTTGTTCAATTTTAGATTTTTTGATTTCAACCACTGGTTAATTTTTTTCAGGTTAACAGAAGCTTTTCTTGTGATTTCCCCCGTAAATCGCCCACTATTCCCATGGCTAAGTGATCTGCAAAGCCTATGATTTTCCTATCCATATCCCTCAAGAAGATGCAATTACTATAAAATATGTAATACTGGGGGGCCAAAACGGTTCCTTGTGGTACCGAGAAGTGAGAGAATTTAACGTCTCATTGTGCAGATTTATGTAGTTTAAAATTCTGCTTTCTTTTCGTTGGTCACATTAATTATTATTAATCTTCATTTGACACCCCCCATTTCCATCTCTTTGAACCATTTTATTAAAAATCTGTAATTTCGAAAGTCTCGGGTTCAAGGCGGAACGGCGATAACATTCATCCTTCAATGATAAGATTTTTTGTTGAATTCACAAAAATTAAAATAAGTGACGTTCATAAATTGGTGTTATACTTGTTCGTACTTGTGTGATTTCTCGGTCCTTTTACGTTCGCGGGGATTTTCATCTAGATACTTCTGTATTTCACATTTCTTGTCACTTTCCAGCACGTTACCGCGAGGGAGGATTGTAAATCGTTTGACTCTGGCGTCTGAGGATAAAAGGATTACCGAGTGAAATCTACCAATAACCATAATGCGTTTCAGAATTCAACCGAGTCGTTTCTATATCCATCTTCAATCGTGACGGATACCGGTCGTTTTTGAATGCCCTTCCTTACAGATTCACCCTCCTAGTCTTCAAAAATCGATTATGTTCAAGTTCTCCTTGTCGGACTCAAGATGTAAGATCACCTGATGCTTATCACTCGACTCCAACAAAATCAAAATACCATCCCAAGCTTCGCTGAACGTCGATCATGTATATTCAATACTTACTTTATTCAAACTGTAAGTAGATTAACTTTTTATTTTTCTGCCCAACTTTAGAACAGTCCCATTTACGCAAGTCAAAGGGTGGTAAATGTCTTGTCCAAATGTTCATGTTAGAGTGGAAACTTAGTTTGTGCTTTTGGCTTTGATGCACCCTTATTCACCACAATTTTGAATGACTAGAAGTGCAATTATCTAAAAGCTTGCGGGTTTGGCCCAAAGTGGTCCCGGAATAAATCAACGCTGTTAGTAGCACAAAATAGCAAAAATAATTTTTCTAGCTGCATGGTGTATCCCTGAACGTTGTATTGCCAAAGGGAACGTAGGAACGTCGTGGTCGTTTTTTGGACGTATTTTTTTTTTTTTTTTTTTTTTTTTCCTCTTTGAAACAAAATTAACGTATTGCGAAGGTCACGAAGAATCTTCTGTGCCATAGACTTGATATTTTCCCTTGTACCTATTGTGCCTAATTGGTCTATTGTGTGAACGTTCAAATTGTCGATTTACGTGATGGTTACGGCTCGACTGGCCTGTGCAGAGTAGAGGACCACGAAACAGTTATAGTCAAGCAACTTTTCTAAATCTCATTACAACTGAGTGAAAATATGAGTGCTCAGCGTGGGTTATGTTGCCGTCAGGTGCTTTTTATCAGTTGTTCAATGTCTCCGTGTTACGTGTGAACTACTGACAAGTTTATTTGTATGAAAAAAACTACGGAGAGGACTTGGTTTTTACTTCCAATTTCCATTCAAAATAAAATCTGGCTGGATTATGAAAAGATACTAGGACGGGTGATTAGCGAGACAGACGAGGTAGAGAATGACTGCTGGAACAAGATGACACACTCGCTTCTAAAGCCCAATGTCAGCATGTGATTAAAGCTTGAAGGATCCCCCAGGGAAATCACCTCAACGCTAATGAAACAGAGTGTCTCACTGAAGGGGGGTCCCGGCTTGTCCTCTCGACTCTTCGAACAACCCCGAATAGGAAGTGAATGGTAGACTAACTAACTCTTCTCTCAGTCTTCTCTAATTATCCAACTTGATCTTCTGTTTGAAAATTTTGCTCGGAAGTCCGAGATGTGTCGTGGATTTTGAATGAAATATACTGAGCTAATTCAAGTCATTCAGTTTCAACGAGGCCTGCTAATTTCATTACAGGAAGCTTGCTGAGACGTGAATAAAACGTCGCTATTGCGTTACGGTGTATAAGCACCAAAGAATTTCTCTGTTTAGGAAGTGAATAGTGTTTACAATATTCGGAAGGAACTGCTCGCATCGATCGTGTTCTGTGCTATTCATCCCTGTTACCTCATTTAGTTCACCTCTTTCTTGTTGGAATAACGTTCTCGTATTCCCCTCGCCCAATCCTCTCCAAATAACGATCTCCGCCTGGGCCGAAAACTGGCTCTCAAACGCTTCTCAAAAATTGAGCACTGAATCGATTGAATTTGGCCTTGGTTTGCACACCGTAGAAGAGTGTCAACATTTGTATGTCATATAGAATGGTTTTTCGAATAATGAACCATTGTTGCGCAGCATTCGCAGCATTCTAATTTTTCCAACACAATATGCAGGAAACTGGTATGTCTGGTGCGACTCCCCATGGCTTCCAAGGGGATGGACCGATCACTAAATGGGTATGCGCTGGTTAAACTGATTGAGAAAGCGAATGGCTCCTTGGTTTCTCGTAGAGAAGGTCCAATCCCAGGGTACCTACCTTACAATAATTGCTCCAATGGAACCCATCAATATGTGATATGGGCATATTACCGGAAGGGTCGCATAAAGGTTGGAAATCAGAATGATTTAGGCGCATTTTCGGTTGAATATAACGCTAAATGTATTTGCTCCGGTCCGATGTCTTGCCCCCAGGGTACTCTCAAGGGTGCATTACCCAGCCTTACTTAGTAACGCGTAAACAAACCCTAACGTGAGTATAAAGAGATTGAAACTGGCACTTTCTTACAGAATACTTCAAAATTAGAACAATTCCACGTTTGTGTCTAAACCCCCCCCATCCCTCCTTGTTCCTTTCATAATCATGTATGAATGTTATTGAATCTCATTGAAGAAAATATAATTTGATCGCGATTGGATATAAGGAGGAGGAGTTTTGGTTAAAGGGAGGTATTACAACCCCTGGAGATCATGTTCGCGGACGGTGAGCCAATCCGACTAAGTGGTTCCCCTGTGCCAAACGGCTAGGGCCTAAATTCCCTTCGAGCTCGCCAACTTTTCATCACTTCTCTTTTCCTTTCACCCTTCTCGGGTTTCAAACGTAAAATACCAAATCCAATTTTCGCTGGTAACGCCTTCACTCGGTTTTATTTGTTCCAGTATCGTAAAGTTAGCCGGAAACTGGTTACCTTTCCTGATTCCCTACTTTAGGTTGTTACTCAATATTCTACTTTACGACTTCCTATCCATTCTTCGCTTCCTACTTTCTCGTATCCCGTATTTTATCGTATTTGAGGGATATATCCCGAACCCTCTGGGATAATATTGAGCCTTTTTCATAATACGAAAAACACCAATCTGTAGGTCTCAGCTAGCACGTTACGCCGCCGAGTATCTCAAGAACTAGGACAGATTTCCTTCATTGACGTTTTACTGTCACAATCCGACCAAACGAATGTGATGAGAAGCAATCGTCGTCTGAATGTGATAGGAATGACCTGCCGAAATCATCTTTGCAGCGCGGACATAAAGGCGAGAGGTATCCCATTGATTCGGCCCAGCTTGCTTTCGCGTCACTATTCTTCTTTTCAGGGAATTTGTTACGTTTCACTTGTTCCTTTCAATTGGTCCACATTTCCTTTCTCCCTGCCCTCGCTCCCGCCGTATCGAAACCCGCAACTCCCCAGAGAGATCAAGGAAGAGTGTATTCTGACCCAGAATTGCAATTGATCCTCTGGGGACGATCTTTTATTGAATGAATCACGTTGAATATCGCCAACCAGTCACTCCCCAGCGTCCTTTACAGGGATTTTCCCTCTTTTCCACGCCGTCTCAGCAACTGACATTGTGCTATCGGGAAAGCCTTCCAATCACAGAAACTGAGCCATTTGTTTAAATTTCCTCCGAAGTCAATCAAAAATTGAGATCTTTGAGTTCTCAAATACGCGCTATGTACAAAAATGTGTTTGAATGGTTGGTGTGAACGAAGAACTAAAGTCTATTATCGTTGGTTTATCAGTTTCCTCGATGAGGAAAGGTTTCATTTTGAATTTACTAAACCGTGGTGACTTTTCATTGAGATTTTACCAATCTAATTAGAGCCTTGAGCATATAAATATAGAGATATAGCTACCAAAAACTGGAAGAGCTCGAAATATTATTATACGCTTGAGCCCACAGAACACATCAACGGAGAAGGAAACTGTGTGCAAGATGGATTATGATATTCGGTGGCTTGAGGGTTGTGGCAATTGAGTGGTTTCGCGTTCATGTTGCAGCGTTACGGCTGTCAGATCCTTGTCCAGTACGATACGTTGGGGGGTAAAACGTTCGGGAGTGATTTAGTTGTGAGGCCGTGTGGGTAAGTGGCCTTCCTATCTAAGTGAGTTCCAATTTCCTGCTTTTCTCTACCCCTTTATCTCCCCGTCTAAAGGGGGAGCTAGGGCCGAGGAGCCCAATGATTTATTCAATCAGGATATTGGACCTCGAACTGAGGACGGTTTCCAAGGAGATAACTGCGTCCAGTGGCATGTCCCACTCCTTTTCTTCTTCTTTTTCGCTCTTAATTTTCTTGTAACTTTTCCCATAACCAACCTGCACTAGGGTGTTTCGTCCTAGTCACGTAATATCATTACGTATCCTCCATGACTGATATCGATTCGAATGCCACCCGCTCGTTCTCTGAAATATGTCCTTATTCCTATTTAGAAAGGCAATATTACCCTCGTTTGGGTAGTCCGAACTTTCACCCTGGCACAGGGTTATAGGCGGGAATTTGACATTTTGGAAAATTTAATACTCACTTGAGTGCAGGTTAGCTAGTGTAAGTACTTATACCTTTTGGAGAATCAGCGCGAATAGTGAACGCAAATGAGGAGCTTTCTTTCAAACCGGCTTATATCCACTTTTCACACTTTTAGTTTTTTTTACGGATTCTGAATCTTTGGGATCAGGCCTATCACCTCATGAGTCGCTTTCCTTCCAAAACGGTTCCTATCCTCCTCTAAAAGCTTGATAAAAATCTGTTTTCCAACAAAATGGCTTATATCCACCCCGTTATATTCAATAAGGTATTTTTTATCAAAGTGGCTCATATCCATCCATTACTAGTATGTTAGTAGTTCCTTTCTCATCAAAACGGCTTATATCCAAACTAAGATTTTCCGCTTCGAATTTGAATGTGGTTCGCTCCCCAACTGTTAGAGGGAAACACTAGACATGACTCGAGAAAAATCAGAAATAAACGACTCTCACAACAGGTGGTGTTGCCATCACTCTTGGGCACTTCTGTTTAACACTGGGCGCGCTCAAAGCTTTTCCTGTGCGAATGGCAGTGTGGATTGTAAACAAACTACCGGCGATTATGCGTATTTTGAACATTGATACTGTTTGGTTTCCATTCGTCGATTTCCGTGTTTTGATTTCATTTGTTGTGTCATTGTCATCTCATCTATGTTTTGTCGTCTTATCGAACTTGATGGAGGAAGGTACTGTGAGTGACTTGAATCGGGGCTCAAGTAACAGAAGATCGACGCACGATGATCGCCGTCAACAAGAGAGGGACAAGCAATATCTGGATGTTGACCCGAATTGCGTCATACTCAAAAAGAAAGGTAGAAAAATCTACCGTTACTGGATCAAGAATCTGCTGAGATTGATGAGGCCAATGAATGTGACTGCCTTGACCTAGACTGCGACGAACTACATATTTAAATACCCATTTTTTCTCGTTTAATATTTATACTAAATTTTAATATTTACTCAATTAAATGCCGATTAGAACTTCTCAAAAAATTGCTTATTGACTTGAACTTGAGCTTATTGAATTATTTTTAAATATCATATATTATGTATCCTTATATATGAATTATATTATATCATTTTCCACTGTTTTTTTACAAGTTTACATTGTATTAATATTACATAAAAAAGAAATTGAAATGTGAGTTTTCTTTGAACAGCACAAATCCCTTTTTTGGTTGGTAATTCCTTGAATAATCAACCTATGTTTTCATGCAAATGGTCAACCTCTCCGATTCGGCTCAAAATTTTTTTCTGGACGTTTCATGATGTCCTGATCAAAAAAGGTCGATGTCCGTCGCCGTCCACGCCGTTTTTGATAGTAGAAAATTTTCTAAAAATCTGAAATTTGGGTCAGGGGTCTGTTCCCGGCCTAGAACGGTCCTCCAAGCTTTTCAGTCCGATCGGACCAAATTTGGGCGGGGTAGGGGTAAAAATGTGTTTTTTGAAAAATGGATTTTCGAGATTTTTGGCGATCTAGGCGAGTGGGGTATCATTTTCCACTAAATTTTGGACGCTGAATCAAATAAAATGGGTCCCAGAACGATCGGCATCCACTGGAAGAAGTTATGGGTCAAATTGGGTATATATTACCCATTTTGAATATTTGTTTTTGAGATTTCTGGAACTTAGGCGTGTGGGGTATCATTTTCCGCTAAATCTTGGAAGCTGAATCCAATGAAGTAGGTCTCAGGACGATTGGCACCCACTGGAAGAAGTAATGGGTCAAATTGGGTATATATTACTCATTTTAAATATGTGTTTATGAGATTTCTGGAACCTGGGCGTGTGGGGTATCATTTTCCACTAAATTTTGAATCCTGAATCGATTGGAATGGGTCTGGTACCCGCCGCACCCACTTTTTTCCCCATTTCCCCCATGTTGAAGAAATGAGTCTCCATGCGCCTGGTCCAAGGAATAACCAACCCCTGTGTAAGAATTTGCAGCGTTTTTTCAAAACGGCTTATATCCATCGTTTTTCATCAAACGGGCTTATATCCAAATTACAAATGGCCGTTCCTCCTCCAAAACAAGAGCCTGATTTTCGAAATTTTACGGTATAGTTGACGGTTCTTCATACAAACTATTTGGAAAATTTGGGAACTCTGGAAAATTTGCTTCATCATGAAATCTGTTTTTCTCATTTCCCCACAAAAAGTTAAAAGTGGATATAAGCCGTTTTGAAAGAAAGCTCTTCAAATATGTTCCGATATTTTGCTGCGGTGTGTGCTTTCGGGGAGACATACACCTACTTGAATCCTTATATCAGTATTTCTCAAACAGGACATTTCGTTTATGGGGTCCGATACAAAGATGTACCTCGAGAGTATGCGTGTGTAGTTTCTACGTCACTATCCACGTTCGTAATGGGTCATGGTATTTTAAAAAAATAGAAAATAGCATAAACTAAATAGCAAACCTGTTTTCTGTCAGGTTGGCGTGGACTACTGTGCCTTTTTACTGGTTTGACAGTTTTTGTTTTACACAGCTTCACGTAAGTTCACGATTGACCCTCAAATATTCATTTCGGTTTGCGGCGCAATTTTTCCCAATCGAAAACAAGATTTTGTTGGCTAATATGGGCGTTTATCGTTTTGGAACGCCTGTCACATTCCTAAGCTTGACTCTTTCCTTTTCTAGGTACCATTGTCGTAACCGTGAGCCGAGGGACTAGTTTGTACGAGTTTCTACCTTGGCAACTTGGAGTAATCCTCATTACGGGGTCTATAGACGTTCTTGTTATTTTGCGAAATCGGTTCTCTCGGAGATCCTGCTAAGCCGCCATTAGGACATCTCCACTATTGGTTACCCTGAGTATTTCTAGCTCCTGTCCATCCATAGTAAGCAGATAACTTCACGATTTCTTTAAATCAGAGAAATCTCTGAGCGTACCCGGACTGTTGCATAACCTATTCAAAATGCACCCTAAAAAATCACATTCTCCAGTATGTACATTATTCTGCGCGTAAACATCCCTCTGAAGGCGCACAACGGTTACTGGAAGCCACTTTACAAATCACGAGTTTCGTTAAGAGCGGCCCACACGTATAATCTGGTTGAGAGCTCCGTTCCCTTCTCGCTGAGCCTCTTCAACTCCTCGTCTCTTCAACCCTATCCGTTGTAGCATTTCCATGATAAAGATGCACGTATGAATGGACTACTGTTTCTCAGGGAGAAAACCTCTTTCGTTGATTAAAGCTTTTTCGTGGCGGACACCGATACAGTTCCGTTCCTACGTTCCTGATTCTCGTTCATATGCCTTATTGTTTTGAAGACGAATAGTCAATAGTAAAATAAATAAATAAGTAAATAAATAGTACATACTCTAGTCAGAGGGATATTGTAGGCGTCTTGTACTCGCGTGCATATTCAAAGTTCTCTCGTATCGATGTATTGTCAATGAATTTAAGTTGAGTCGTTTTACATTGCTACAACTTACATCAGTGCTGTAAGTATTTCTCTACCCTCGTTGAAGGTAGCATACTATACTCATTACTGATCAGCTCTTGCTAGTAATTTGTCCATAAATTCGTACGATTCCATGGAGGAGAAGGCTTAAAAAAACCATCTTGACGTGTGTTCTTTTGATGTTTTACTATATCACGTCGGACGAGGTTTCGCCTAATTGCTGTCCACACACGTGGGACTTGATTGTTGTCGATAAAATGGTACCTGCTGATTTATCTACCGAATAACCTTTTGATAGCGTATCTGCCCAGGCATTCAGAAAAATCTCGAAGCGGATGGACGAGACCCAGAGGGAAACTAAATCATGTGCCGACGAAAGGAGGGGGCCTCACAAGTCGATTTCGCTAAGGGTGCGGCATTATCATTCTGGAAATATGGTTATTGAGAAGCCTGAATGTATCCTTCAACATATTTTATCTCAAAAGGCCTAGAGCGAGGGATTGTTTGGATTTTTTTTTAACAAAAGAGACTTTCGTTCCTGATCCCTTTGTGAATCTCATTGGTGTCATTGGTCCAATTTGTCATTCGACCGAATGAAAGAGTTTACCGCAAGAGCTCTCACCTAGGGGTAATCAATTTGTAGTATGTCTTGGAAAGTGGACGACGCCACCACCTCATGCCGAAAGACCCTTGTTAGTTTTCTTCACTCCCGATTCGACAACTACTTTGGCTGACGCGTCCTAGATTCTAGCTGAAGTGACGTTTTCATCGAACCAATGCATATTTCCGGCCTTCATGGGTTTCTAAGGTAGTGCAGAATAACAGTTCATCGTAGCAAGACCTAGATGGATTCCATAAGTAGTTTACATAAGATCCAAAGCGCTAAAGACATGCAGAGTCCACTAGATGTTTCTAATATTATGACACTAATGGCCTTGTTTCCTTTCGTTGGCTGTTTCCGAAATGTCAGTCATCGCATTCATTGATCGTTGAAGTACTAAGCGCGAAAATGCAGTATAGTTTTTTAGGCGTGTGACAGTATTGTGCGTTACCTTCTTCGAGATTGAAATAGCAACCGTCTGACATTACACGGGGTCGAAGATATTGCTTGGTTTACTAGTTTTAGAAAAGAAATGTGACTTTCGACCTCCTCACAGAAAAAAGGGAATTGAGAAAGAAAACACCAAAAAACGAACGAGTGTTGAAAACGAACCTGCGGGAGAATAGAGTTGGAACTGGGAAGGATAAGATTGGGTTGACAAATGTAAAAAGGTTTGTTATAGGAGAAAAGGCCTCGCCAGGACCATGCCGGAGAATTCCCCTCTCCGGGAATAGCTTTCGTTATATCAGAAAGAAAAACGTATACATCTCGCTTCAGTCGCTCAAGCTGTTTCATTACTCATCGGGATAATGCTTGTTTCCCCCGTACAAAGCTGTGCAAAAGACACAGGGTGCCACACCTATCAAAATATTCGTAATGTCACGTTTTCTCATGTCTCGCTTAGGACCAAGATTAGCTTAACGATCAAACATAACTTTTAGCTCAATATTTGGATTACGTGCGTTCATCGTTGTGGTTTCCCTTATCAGGAGTGTTTCCCCTCATTTCTCTATTTGAACGATTTCTCGTTTGAGGGTTCGTTCTTGCATATATCTCGTAGGGTGAGAGATATATCTCGAATGAGACCTAAATAATTGGTCTCACGTAACGTTCGTTCATTCAGTTAGGAATTCGTCTTCATGTTGGTTTTTGGTTGGTTATTCCTTGAATAATCTACTTATGTTTTCATGCAAGAAGTCAATCTCTCTGATTCGGCCCAAAATTTTTTTTCTGGACGTTTCAAGGTGTCTAGATTAAAATTAGCAAATGTCCGTCCGCCGTCCACGCCGACTTTGCTAGTAGAAAATTTTCTAAAAATCTGAAATTTTGGTCAGGGGCCCGTTTCCAGCTCTAGTTGGTCCTCGAAACTTCCAACCTCCAACCCGATCCGATCAAATTTGGGTAGGGTAGGGGTCAAATGTGTACTTCGAAAAATGGATTTTTGAGATTGTTTGCAATTTAGGTGTGTGGGGTATCATTTTCCACTAAATTGTAGACCCTGAGTCGATTGGAATAGGTTCGGGCCCGATACCCCCACTGTTTCCCCCTTTTTCCCTATGTTGAAGAAATGAGTCTCCATGCGCCTGGTCCGAGGAATAACCAATCCGTGTGTAACAATTTTTAGCGTTTTTTAGTATCCACTGGGTTTTCTGAAAGTGACCTCCGACCGAGGCCATGACCGCGATGGTCGTAATCTTAAATACCAACCTTCATATTACGATATCACTAGACTCGATGCCTGCGAGGCTCTGGCATTCATCAACGATTTCAATTATACGCTACCGATAAGTATAAACCCCGTTTTATTTGAATTTAGCCTGCGTCTTAATAGTATAATCCCCTTTAATACAATACGTGCGGCTTCTCCGGTCGTTCCTGATAGGCCGTCGAGCTGTTGCGAGAAGCTAAAGCCTCGCCCGATAGGAAACAAACCCCAACCTCACGAGCCGCGAGGTCGGAAACGGCCGAGCGCTTAGGACTGAATACTGAACAGTTTAATCGAACATGTTGATTACGTGAGATCCTCCTAGAACCTTCCTCGCCTCTCTCCATCTTACTTCAACTCTCTTGTGCTGAAACCGAACTTGGCTATAATGAAACTCCTCTCAACGAACCGACTGGATTTAAAAATGCTTTCTACTTTCCACATAAATTTTCAGTCAATATAAATATAAATTTATTGATGGTACAAATGGTAGGTCTCCACTCAGCTATCCTTTCTCTCCTACATTAAGAATGGGTGCGTCCTACCGAGCAAATGTATCTAGGTTTTTACCTGCAATCAGATTTGAGAGAAAAAGTGTTTTGAAAATGACTTAAAATATGTGAAAGCACAGGGCCAACATGAAAAATACGATTCATGCGTCAACAAAGAGGTGATTCCTCTAGCGAGAAGTTATATATTATGGTCTAAATGTGAATCCCTTCATGCACACCAATCAACCGAATCAACATAAAATCTGGTATTTATGTAAGTCGTATATCGCATTCTCTGTATCGTTTATATCGAATGAGAGTGGACTAGGAGCGCGCCCTTACGAGAACATAAGTTTTTGTTTTTGAAAATTATTGGAACATGGCGCCAACCTCTTTCGACATATTGTTAGTTTTATCTACCTTCCAATGAGAACGCTTGTACGCTGCGTACTTCAACCACATTTTTGAGCCTCAGAATTCGACTGCTCGCTCGATCGAAGAAATCTGACTCGTGGGCATAGATTTACGTACATCTACATGTCAAGTCAATCGCTCCATTCTCTCTGAAAGTATTTGCACTGGTAATACTGTATGCTTATCAATAAATTGGTACCTACATGAAAACCATTAGTTAGAAAGGGTATTGTAGACTGCTTCCAGCATTCATTTCTATCGTAATCTGTTGCCGCCATTTGATTTTTCCGAGATTTTCTCGATTAAAGCACCCCTTTTATTATAATAAAATATACTCCTGACTCGTAAGTGCAGTTTATATTTAGTAAACTGAGAACGAATTAAGTTATTGGAAATAACTTACTTGCAGTTGCGATGTAGGTTTTGGGCAAATTTTTAATTTCAAGAGAACATTATGGTCCTTATTGATTTCATATTTTCACGTTCTAATTGGCGATTTCTTTCCGACTTTATGAGGAATTCCAGTGGGTGATAACATTATCATTTCCGCCCCGTGTAGTTTACTTAGGTTAGACAAATCGCAAAAAAAGCATAGTAATTTTAACGAATGTAAAAATGTCGTTGAAGGTTTTTTTCTTGTTGGTTTTTAGTTTTTAGTCCAATAATGGAATATCTCTATTCATTTCCAACGTATTTTACTTTTCTTCATTACGCTAGGGTTCCTTTCTACTTCGAAGCTCCAGAAAAAAAATCTGTTCGGAATTTTAACGGTGCGCCTTCGCGGTCTAGTAAGTACGTGGTCTCAGTGGAGGTGTTGCTGGGCAACACCCCCCCCCCCCCCTCATCCGGGGCCATAGTACCTGGTTATGAAGCAAACGCCTTTGATCATCCCACCCTTTACCGAAATCCATAATAATTATTAAACCGGTCCTGCTCATCTGTAAAATTTGGTGATGCCAAGTCACGTGGGAGATGGTAGGGGCTCATTCAGGAACAGCTGTCTGTAGTACATGAGGAACCGAGATGTAAACAAATTATTCGTCGTTCCTTGAAAAACATTGACTCCTCACTAAACTCGAAAATAAACACTAAGAGGGGGAGCAACCTGTGTACCGCCCTCTTGTCTGTATTTATTTTGAGCCCCCGCATCCGTTCTCCAGCGATATTTTTAGTCTTCAGGAATAAGGATTTTGCTGATTCAGTTGCGTCGCTGCTTTGATAGAGTGCGTCTCGTGAGATCATTCTTAGTAGAGCCATCGGCTGGTTACCGTTAGTTTTTTCAAAGTGTGAAGATTTCGTTGAGTTGCGGTCGATTAACGAAAACCGATACAGCCAATCCTCACTCATGAGGTACCTCACAGTGTTTTCATTAGTCATTTCTCTTTGGTAGTATGTAGTTTTTCCCCAAACTATCGAAGAAAACCTTTTTTTCTCCCATGCCCCAAACCATCAACCACCTTGGGTACACTACACGCCATTGACCTGTACATTGTATTAGTCAGCCTCCTAATTCCAGATTACTGTTTCAAGCTTGATAATGGTTATATCTGCTTGAATAAACCCATTTTCTTCAGTCAATTGGATAATCTCCAGCGTTTTTGTACAGTAGTACAACGGACAACTAAAGATAAAACAATGAACCTACATTATGTTTTCAATCATTCATTCTAAAAAAAGAATATAGGGTCAAATTTACCCCTCCAGAGACACCTACTAGGTTGATTCTTTGCACCAAGTATTTCGAGTGGGACCCCATTGTCGGAATATTTGTCGTAAATTACCCACTATCCTTCGCTGGATTAGTCGTGAATTATATGGATTGTGTGCTACCTGTGACCCCTGGTGTCACGGATAAAATACCGTCCAAATACCTCTCTACGAAGGAACATCGTGCTTCACTACGCCCTTTCAGCCATTGTCAGTTATTACATTGCCACTTTAGGAAAATCCAAATATCAGAGAACTGTCAAGTAGCTTTCCACTGAGGATGTGTCCCACTGAAAACCTGTCTTACTTTTTCATTCAGCTCATCATTCATTGGTACTTGCTTGTTTCTGTGAAGAAAATTTCCGACAGTGCTTCTAAACCTGATATGATGGTGATGGAACTGTCATTCCGTATACATATCATAATGTTGATACTTTTCACAATACAACGTTCCAAATTATCATTTACCTTTTACAAAACCATCTGCGGAAACATGGGAACGTACAGGTGTGAAACGGCTATAACGACTTCCTTCTTTTTGAGTGTGTGCACCAGAGATAATGATTTATCCGGATAGGAATGTCTCAGTTTGGAAATTGGTTCCTGTAATACTTGTACCGTTCTTCTCTTGATGGGGATATGAATCTCTATACAGTAGAATTGATGAGATCATTTCCTCATTCATTTCGTCACAATGGAAATCCATAATGATATTAGAAGAAGGGTCTATCTAGGGGATCCCCGCCTTTAGAGAGCGAACTGATGACGTGCTGAGAGTCGATTCTGTCTAATGTACCACTTTTTCAATATCATCTCTTGCACCTGCTCTTCTATGATTCACTTGCCGGAATTTTCTCACAAACCGAACCGTTGGTGTAAAACGGGCGTCTTCATTTCGTACGACTATAGTACGACGATCACTGTTCCTGAGAGGAGAGGGAGATTTTTGGAAATCGTTTATTCACATTGGCGCACGCATTAATGTCCCCGTTGTCGAATCTGTGCGTGAGAACGCTTTCGTACCCGGTTTATTAGTTGACAAACACCCATGTCGACTGGAAGAGTTATTCACGTGTGAACCTATCATTCGTTCGCCCGTAATATTTTAAATTACGTTGTTTGAGGCTCTTCATGGGCTCTTTTGATGTTATTTTCTGCTGGCTCTATGGACCCGCTATCCTCAGTCTACATACTGCAGTAGAAATATTTAAGTCTGTGTCATAGAAGTACGTTTCATGGGTACGAGTGAGTAAAATTCAAACATTAAAAGAAAATGCGCCTTTTTTCTAACAGCGAGTTTGATTAATAAGGAATAATTATTTTACACGTTTGAATTGTCTGATTAATTATTAATAATTATGTATCCTCGATTGCACTATGAATTTATTTCTCACACCACATTGGTCGTCTTCGTGTAAATGAAGACAGCTAAGAATGCTAATTTATCCATATCTAGGGACAGCAACGACTTGGCTTATAATATTTTCAAATTATTATTCTGAAAGAACGTACTTAGGGACCCTTAATAGGTGATGACGCTCAAAAATATCAGGAGGGTTCTATTGTTTAATTTAATTAATTTATAGTAGAGGGGGGATTATGTCTTTGAGGCGGAAAATGCGAAGAAAGTGGTGGAGAAGGGGACGTTATGATATTTAAGAGGAAAGTTTTATGGAGGGTTTGAGAAAGCGGGGGTGGTTATTAGGTAAGTTGTAACCGCGTTGCCCTCCAGGGATGTCGGTGTCGGTGTCTGCACAGGGAAACCGCTTCCCACGTGGGAAGTCGAGATTTTAGGAATGCTTATCGCCGTTTGCCGAGACTTTGGATACTCCAGGGATTGAAGAGAGACTTGATCAGTGATCCATCATGCATCAATACCAAAACCGAAGCAGTTAACTGAAGCTGACCAAACACCGTTGTAGATATCCCACCAAAATACCTCATGTTTGAAATGAATCTAACACAAGATGGAAACACAGGAGCACTCACATGCAGACAATTCGGATAAAAAACCGACAAGAAAACTACGTTCGTTGCCGTAGCTGTTGATTCTATCCCGATGAAACGGAACGGAACCATTTAGTGGTGTAATCCAACACAATTCCTGAAAATGTGATCAATATCCGTTCAGAACTGACGAATTTATTGATGTAGCTTGAAAACGTTGAGTGAAAGTACGCGTTGACACAAAAATGTGAGCTTTTGTTGGCATGTAGTCTCAGGAGCAAATTGCAAATGTTAGCACATTGGCTGGCTATCTATGTTATCCGCTGCTAGAAAACCCCCTTCCCTTTCCAGTTTCCTGGAGCCCCCCAGTCCCTTACCAAGTTTCTTGTAGTAAGAGTAACTACTACAGCACACACTGTTGCACCGCTCGTTCAATAATGTAGTTTCCTCCTTCTTAAAAATAAAGAAATCAAATTGGTGCTGGCCTTTTCTCGAGTGTTACAGGGTCAACTAGTGACATTCTTCGTTGGTATGAAATTCGAAATTATAGCACTATTTCGTTGATCGTAACCTTCTCCCTCTCAATGACTACTCCGCGTTTCAAAGCCTCGTATCACGCGCGGGTGCCGACCCCAACAAAAACGGATGCCTTTCACACTTCACCGACAAGGTAAAAGGTTGATGCTCGCATTACCCGGCAGCTTCTTACCTTCCTTTTATTGCCAGTTGAATATTCCATCCCGTCGTTCGCTCCCTATCACGGAACCCCCCTTTTTTGAAGGTGTTTATCACGAAAACTCAAATTACTTCGCGAACTACGTGTTTGTTGAAGGGAAAAGCGAGAAGGGAGGTTAACGACGTTTATACGAATGTTGAAAACTTCCTAACAGCTTCTCAAGTCGTGGCATAAAAAGTGAATCGGTGGGGAAAGGTCGAAACTAGAACATAATCGGGCTTATTGACCGATTCAGCGAAACCGAAGTTTCGACAATACTTACTAGAGTGGATCGATTTCGATGAAATACTTCCGGGATTTTATGTCATGTTTTCTTTTCAAACGTAATTTGAATGATATATGGGTGTTCGTTGACGGATTAGTCTCTATAAGTAGGTAAACTAGCTGATCTGATTACCATTTGTCCGACGGAACTTATACCCGATGTACACATAGATGAGTTTCCGTCGAAATCGGCCCTTGGTTAGGAAGAGAGCTGACTAAGAACGTAAGCTATGAAATACGTTGAAGAATTTCGTATGCGCTGTCCACACTCATCCTACCTCGCGTTCAGCTTTGCATACTCCGCTACATCCAGACGATCATTTTCTCTCATTACTCTTCACATTCTCCACTGAGAAAGCAGTGAGTTTTAGTAAAAGTAATCAACCTGGCCAGTCTAATGTAATACCTTGAGATTTACCTACTTCTCTTTCACAAAGCTTGGCTTTGGTTTCTAACTACCTTTTGGATTTCCTTCACAGAACCTTATACCCGCTGGCGCAGTCTCTTGATGTTGTATTATCCAACCCTGTAGCGGTTCTCGCTACGTTCCTTGTTCGGTGCTGTTTTCCTTTAGTCCTTTCCTCTCCTCTGATTAAACCTCGGTTCTTTCCAAGAAGACAGCGGGCAAAGGCTTTTGTATAAAATACAAAGTGCCCTGAAAAAGAAATCCTGCCTTAGTTTCGCTATTTCTTGGTAAGGGAGTGGAATTTTTGAAGTAGAACGCATTAATCAATCTGCGATGCATCATGCATGCAGAATTTTTTTTGACTTGTGTCACAATATCAAAGGGTCTCAATTTGTTAGATAGTGGAAAATGGTAATCCCCGTAAGTCGTAGTGAACAGCAAGCCTCAACTCAAATTAGGTGTACTATTCTTGGCTTATTATTCAACAGCAGACGTGCGTATGCTAATGTCAAACATCTTTGCTTAAAATTCGAATTTACTATTCGCTATTTCGCGGCAAGAATCAGAACTCAAAATGATACTCTAGAGATCAGCCAAATACTTGTAACAATTATCTGAGCTAACCAGAGGCAATAAACTTGTTCGTGGGTATACCTGATGCGGATGAAGAAGTACTGAAGGAAAAATAATCTTCCATTGCAAAATAACCTTAAAATAACCTTCTAGGTCCCTTTTGTTTGGTTATTCCTTAAATAGTCAACCTATGTTTTGATGCAAAAGACTTTCGAGATTTTTTTTGGCGATCTAGACATGTGGGGTATCATTTTTCACTAGACGCAGAACCGATTGAATTAAGTCTCCGTGCTCCTGTTCCGAGAAATATTCAACCCCTGTGAAACAACATGCAGCGTTTTTTATATTTAAATTTATTGGCTGTCGCGCATCAATCATTCAAGTTATAAGGACAACCTTGGAAAAAAGCTTGGTTATGTCTCTTGGTCCTGTCCTAGATTTTAATGTGAATTGACTTCATGAAAGGGGGGATCGAACTACAAATAAGTGAGTTTGCTCACAACAAATGAAGGAGAAATGGGCGTCGAACGGGAGGCTTCTGAATTCCATTGTCGTCTTTCGCCCTATAGGGTTGTGGTTACACGTGTATATTGTTATTCTAATGCAAAACTCGGATCTCTCTTTGTACTAACCATTGTACAGTCCATTGTCTTCAGCGACATTCGTGTACATTATCTCCTTCTTTCCTGTTTCCAACCAACCAACTATCATCCTTTCATTCTACCCACCGTCCGTCCCTTCTCACGTTGTTCGAATAATTTATCCTAATAATTTATCCTGTTCATTCATAATCTCTCATGCAGTTGTCGTGTTTAAATTTGTAGATTATGCATTTATTTATTTATTTTTTCTTGTATAAACAACGACTTTCTCGGAGTTTTTGATCAGTTCACTGGCTCGTTATACTTCTGGTCATCCTCTTGCTTGCTTGGTGCCCCACGAGTTTCACCCCCACCATACATTGCCAAAGTAGAAGATAGAAACATTTATTCTCTCTTTCACAAGGACCTCATGAATATCACACAATTTTGTCATTACAGTCAATGGAAACCAACTCTGCCGTTTCATGTTCAAACCCCCTTTTTTGGGTTCGGTGATATCCCTTCCTGGAACAAATCTGAAAACTTGAATGGAAAATACCGTAGTGACAAAGTTGCGTTTCGGTCGGAGTTGGTGGGTAATTCGATCTTCAGTACATTCAGACCATCTGATTCTATTGTGTGAAAGGAGACCACATTGTGCAAACATGCTACAACCGAAAACTTTCGGATGGCAACTTGAGAAGCTTCTTCGTGGCTTTACACTCAAATACGACTTCCTTCATGGAGAGTAACGTTGTTTTCTTTAGAGGAAAGGGGCTGCCTCCCGACGCTTACCCAAAGGATTTGAATATGTTACTCCTTTACTCACGCATTTACTTTTGTTGGGGATTGATTTCAGTTTTTGAGTTATTCAATGTTGAAGTGACAACTTTCGAGGATGCGATGGTCAGAATCCTGGAGGTAAAAGGTGATAATAGCTGTGTCACAATATAGTGGACAGCACCTACCTACGGCTTTTATTTTCTTGGAGAAGAGTGGGAAATCCTTTCCTGCAACAATTACTCCAGCGAATTCCCCGAGCATTCCACATTCTTCCAACTCGAGGGTTCTGGACAGGTCTTCTCGCTTACTCCGTGGGAATTCTTTTTTGCGAGAGCTTGACCCTGCTCTCTCGAGGGGGAAGATGGCGATGAACTCCTCGTTTTATTGGCTGAGGATGCCGACAGACATTCTTGATACATCTTTCTCTCATAAGCTCTCCAGAAAAATATCTCGAAAAGACGGAGTAATGATCCGTCCGAAACCATTTCCAGGACAGAATATTCGCGATCGAGGACACGGCTCGGCCCATCAATCTTCCAAGTATAGGGAACCTAATACTCCCTGTTATGAAAGTTCTGAGGGATGAAGGAAATTTAGACGTTGGTAAATTTTACTTTGGTATTTACGATCAGAAGAAATTTCGGAATGTGTTCTGACTTCTGATGTGTTCCTCTGTAATTGAGATATTTGATTTGCACGTCGGGTTACCTTACATCCACGGCCACCACTCACACCGCCCGCACACAGTTACAAAATACGCGCATCTTGTGTGAACTTCTGTGGCTGTATAGTCAGTTTTATGACACCACAACATAACAAACTCCTCTACAATTCAACTAACTAAATCTTCAGTTTTTCAGGAATTAATTGAAATCAAACTGCTCGTTTTTCCTTGACATTCGAGAATCAGGGTGGGTTTCCTTGGCCTCACTTTCTCCACTATCAGGCTACTGAGCTGCTTTTCCTCCATCATAGCTTACAATAGTTACAATATTTGAATAGTTGCGCAATGAAACGTTGCGATATCTGTGTTCTTCGGCACGTTACTCAAATCTTCATTTTGATGAAATAACACAGGATTGTCTGCGCTATTCCTGCATAATGTTCGAATTCGTCTTATAATTTTATGAAAACATGCTCTTTAATTATGAACGACTACGGCCCTTGAGAATCTACGAGAAATGGAGGAAACGAAGGTATTAAAGGGAAGAGGACGATGAGATCTGAAGGTTAAGGATAAGAGAAAGTTTAGAGTGGTGAAAGAGATACCGCTCGAACACCGCGGGCTCGGTAAACTATGTAATTTAAGTTTTAATTATCCCGACGCGGAACGTGACAGGAATTTAAATCTTCTTCAACTCGAACTCAATTGAGCGAAAGTTTTCAACTCCCTCGGTTCATTCGACAGGAACATAAATTATACGGGTAGCGTATTCACGATGAACTCGTCTGTCTCTCCCATTGGTGATTTAGGGCGGTTTAAGAGGAGGTTTGGATTTGTTTTGAGAAAATTTAGATGTTACACAACTCTTGTGCGTCCGTCACCTCACTCCTTCGATCCATTAGTTTTGATCTGAGCTCTCTTGGTCATTTGAGAGAGATTCAGGACTGGCGGCTCGGGATCGTTCACAGATCAATCTCAAAGTTCTCGGTTTGGGGTTCGGGTTAGTTACGCAGATTTACTATTGTCTAAAGCTGAAACCTGAATTGCACTCCCCAATAGACTGGAGATTCCCTGAGGAGTGCAGAATAGCGTCCTTCGTTTCTCTTCGACGCCTACACACGTGTTAACAACAGAACAGCAACCCTCACAGGAACACTATATTTACAGTTCCTTATGGAGGCTCTGGCAGCCAGCCAGTCACATACCTCTCGCCTTCCCTAGGCAGCGACTAATTTTCCTTTTTCGCAATGTTTACGCTAAACTTCCCTCGGGGGAATGAGAAAGGGGGGAGCTTAAAGAACAGGATGGGTAGAACATGAGCGCGAAGGAACAGATCAGAATAACTTCCCTCCCCCACGTCTGTCTCTATTTTCTTTCCATTCCCCGCAGCTATTGTCTTTTTATTCCCGGCCGTTATCTTTTCTTCGCCACTGTTTAATTTTTGCGAATGTAGCGGATTTTGACACAAAGTGAAAAATCATTTTTCCTCTTGTTTTTATCTTCGCTCCTTTTTCGAGCGGCACTGAACGTAATACTCATTCGATGTTTCCTACTGTTGAACACTCCGGGCGCATAGAGAATACATTCTCCAGGTGGAACTTTATTGTAATTGTGAAGGGAAAAAGCGTTTAGTTTCTTCCTACATCCCTATCCTCAACATTTATTTGGCCTGATGAAGTAAGGTTGCATAGTTTACTCATTCAGATGCTTGATTACACACACGATCGCGATATATAACCTCATTTTGTTGTTCGCCCCGAGTGTCCAGTTAAGTGCTCAGTTTGAAATTACCTTACTATCCTCTAAAAGCTGAAGAGGACTGCGCTGTACGGCACCCCATAAAGAGACAAAGTGCCCTCTACTTTTACGATCCACTCTACTCTTTAGGTGTTTACGTTCTAGCATAAAATTTGGGTTGGACGTAGCAACTACCTCTCTCCGCTTGGACACATTTTACCCTCTGATGCCGGGCGCAATCAACTGCACAATTTCTCTTTCCTCGAATTTATCAATCATCAGTTCGTATGTGTTTGAAGAATTTGGAACACTCGGTACAGGATTGAATGGAAGGTACAGTAAGTTCAATATCTTCTCCGTACCGAGTTAATTTTACATAGATCATACTTTTTTCCTTAGTGTTCGTATGTAGCCTCAAATTCCTTGAGTGCACACCTCTTTAATACAATTCAATTCCCCTTAGGGATTGTATGTATGTGGAAGAAGTAGAAACCTACCTGTCAAGACCAATGTGTGTTATTACCTCAGTCTCTTGTTGCTTCTTCTTGTGTTGTTTCCGTTTCATTGGAACTCACCCTACATCTAGTGTAATTAACGAGTACATCGGTCTTGTCTGAGTTCTTAATAGAAGTGGAGGTTCCTATTTTACGAGTTTAGGTTTATAATCGAATAATGTTCATGAAGGTAACACCTGGCTCTGGCAAGAGCCCATTATATTGAGACAGTTCAATAGAGAAGGTCGAGCACTTAGGGGATTACAGCGAGTAAGTTATAATGATTCCACAGAGAAGAAATCCCGCACTCCCTCATTCCCGCCCAAGGGGTAAATCCGCTTTTCTCTCAAGACTTCAAACGAGATTAGGTCCAAAGGAAAATATAGCGAAAGAAGGTTTTGGCTGATGGTTATGGAACGGTAGTGGAGGAGGAAAATACGAGAAACAATGGGCCAAGAATAAATAAAACCCTTTTTGTTTCTTCCACCGTTTCGATATCCTGGTGGAAGCTTGCATTGACTGAACCTCATGAAAATTTAGTCTCAAATCTTTAAGAAATGGTTTTTCCCCTTGACATCGTGGCTTAATGGCTGGTGAATGTTGAGTGTTGAGGCACCTATCATTTTTTTTTTTTTTTTTCAAGTCGACAATGGTAGTAATTGTTGTACCTCCTTATTCCTCTTTATGATTGTAACCGTCAACCGTTTTGTCAACCAATTTTTTCGAGACCCTCTCCCTCTACATGAGAGAAACAGGCCGAAGTTTCCTCAGTGGACAATTGTTCAAACCTATGGAGGACGTTCCCTGCATCTTGCTTCTGCTTGTAGCACCAAGGCACCCAGAAAGTATACTCCTTAATTCCGTAATTGTAACTGTAAACTGATCGAACCTAGTCGTGTTTTGTTTATTAGTCAGTTGCTCAAAAACAGAAGCGTATTTTACCGCGTTGGAATGCGTAGAGGTATTTTGTATTATTAATACTGTACGTTACACCTCAACATCATAATACTGACTCCATGCATGTCCTTTTTGCAATGTTTCAGGTGTCCGAACGGAGATGGTCACAATGAACCAGGTGCCGGCGGTTAGGAAATCGGTGCGGTGATGGACGATTGTGGCTCAGACGGTTCCTCCGGTCTTGGGGATCCTCTCGCCCGACTGTCAGATCTCGGGTCGTGTTCTTCTTGGTCGAGCAGCCCTGCTGGCTCGCCAACGCCCGAAGATGAGCTGATCGACTGGCAGCAGCGCTGTCTTGGCCTCCAACTCGAGTTTCAGAAGTACAAACTTCACGCTTCCAAAGCAAGAGATGCTCTTAAAGAAAAGGTTGGTGGCATTTTCTGTCTACTTATGTCACGTTGTATGTTGGTTAGATATCATTGAAGCCTGTTTAGTTAGCCAGAGCCGTAAACACTGGACTGATGACTGAACCCGTATTTGGTCAAAATTTAGTGAAGCTCTAACCAGTATTTCTCTCGTGTTTTCCTGGAAATGTCCCTTAATTATAGCAGGATCACGCTTTACATCATCTCGGGTTAATAGCTTTTTTCGCTTGGTAGATCCAATCAAGAGGGAGGCTCTTTGTAATTATCGTATCTCAAATACGTAATAAACATCCCTACGTTACTTTTGAAAATCTACCACAGCCACAGGCGAAGCTCTTACCAATCGAACTCGTAACTAAAAGGAGGAGCTGTAGATATGGCCTGGAGGCTCGGGTTTGTCTGTTCTCGCTTCAGTCCTACACTCTTTTCCCTTGTCTGAAGTAAATACATCATTAACCTCGGGACTCCCGACTCCGTTTACGTCCGTTCTCTCTATGAAGAGAAAAAGTTCCTCGCTCAGCAGTGCAAGAGAAAATTCATTGATGCCTAAAGGCTAACCTTCTATATATTTCTCGAGTGTGCTAATATTGATCCGCTGATTCCGTCTCTTGATGAATTCGCATTTGAGTGAGCAATTGAAATATGACCCCGTAATAACATCTTGAATACAGTGGGTCGAACAATGTCTGCGAATAAAGGGTTCGGAAGATTGTAGCATGTTGGAGAATTAGACATCGAGTATTGTATTATAACTATTCGCTCTTTGTGACTTGAGTCAGCCAGCCATGATTAGAGGCCCTCGGGTACCCGCTAATTCAAGTACTTGCTAGGGATAACGACATAGTCACCATGGTATCAATCGTTGTACACGGTTTCCTGTTAATCTCGTGTTATGGTGCATTTTCAATATTGTGAGCATTGTCGGAAGTTCACTTATCATTCTGAGTATGTTATGATTACAACAGTGGAATCCTTCTTGTTGTTAACTTCTGGATCTTTACCAATTCATTTACCGGACACTGTGATAAAAGTCGGATTTTCCCCCCACACATTTTGTAATTTTCTTTTTGGCCGTTAGAGGGAGAACTGGGAAGAAAACTGCGAGATCGATGATTAGCCGACCTGTCCGATGCAGAGGAAATCCCTTCCTAATTGCAACGGGCGCCCTCGCGGGAACTGTATTATTCTTTGTTTTTCACTACTAGAGTTCCCTCCACCTCGCCCCGACACTTGACAAAGGCTGCAGTATAAATCCACCTTTATTTTCCTCTCAACACTTGTAATTTATCTTTTCGAGTCCAGAGAGAGTGAGAGGGAGATAGTCCAGCTTTTCCCCGTTTGGGAAGCTAAAAGTAACCGTTTAAAATAGCCCAGGTGCTCTCTTTAACCCCGTCCCTCTTCGCCCTAGTTAACTTCCGGACGAGCCCTCTGAAATAGCTTCACGTCCTTTATTATTTCCTTAGTTTCAATGGGTGCTCGTCCGGCTCACACGAGGTTCAACTCGTTTAGGTAGTTTTTTCAGGAGAATAAATTTTACCTTTGCTGGTAATACATTGCCCAACTTTCGCATTCAACTGCTCAAACGTGGCCGAGGGTCACAGTGGTGGAGAAAAAAGTCGGAATTTCAAGAAGGTGTTGGATAAAATCAATCGCCTTAATCACCACTTGAAATCAGCCCATCGATGTCACCTCCATGCGGTAATTTATGACGCGACTCCTCCTCAAGCCCTGTCAAGTGTTGAAGAGAGTCGCTGATTGCTCCAGTGCGAATAGTCCAAGTAGAGCACTTCACTGGAGCTGTAGAGCTAATTTATCACTCCTCATTCAACCTGTCGTCTAATCAGTTGACTGGCAGGTTCGAAGCGCGGAAAAGTTGATGTTGATGGGATGGCGTGTTTCGAAGGGAGGAGAACTTGAGTGAACAACTTAACTGTGGTTCTTTACTACAGAGTAGGTACGCATTTTTTTTACTCCTTCCTCCGACACTCTTCAGTCATGATTTAGTTTTTGGGGATGTGGACGTTAGTTTTTCTAATGTTCGACGAGAAATTTACACTCGAGTTAGGTAGAGGAAGGATCGTTCTGTAAACTAAACTTATCACGTACATTCTTGCGATCACGTCGTCGTTCTAGAACGAAATCCCGAAACTTCGAGAAGTCGTAACCAGTTACCATTCCGCCTCCTCTCCCCCATGACATCACTTAGCAACGAATAGAAGCCCCATTTCCTCTTTTTGTCTGTCCTGTTACATGTTATTCGAAAAAAGGCACTTTGCTCTGCACATCTCATTAGTTAGTACAGTCAATAAATTGTAGTGTTTAGTAGTTGTGGATAATCCACAATCATTATTGAACCGGCTGACGTTGTGGAGCCTGTGGAATTCGGAAATGCCAATAAAAAAAAAAAAAACTTATGACAGATCAATACTTCACAATATTAATTGGTAATGCCCGGCGAGTACATGTCCATTGTAACCATACATCTTCCCAAGGTATTTTGCCTTTTAGTTCAACGTTCTACGAATAACGAGAATGATTTAGTTTCCTCTATAAGTAACAAATCGGTTTTCATGCCAAAAAATTTGGCATTTTGTGTTTCAAGACGTCTAAATCAAAATCCTCAGTGTTAGGGATTTGGTAATGATGTCTTGTGATTTCCGGGATATGGGTGTGTATTGTGTCATTTTCCTGTAAAATAAGGACGCTGCATCGACAGAGATTGGTTCCTTATCGCCCGAACCAATACGGTTGAAAACGTATATTTTGATAATAGTTTTTCGAGCATTTCGCGGTAATATGCGCGTGGGGTATCATGTGACATGTTTCACGCCGAATTGATTGAGATGGGTTACAGAATGATTTTCATGTTTTGGTCAAAATTTTAAAAATAAATTATTTCCTTCTGTTCTAATTAGGTTAACACTCACGGGGAATGCTCCAAAGCTATTTTTCACGTATGCAAGATCTACATAGAGTAATGAACCATCAAAGAATAATCTTCAGCGTTTTTAAATCTAGAGTCATGCTGCTCTCTTGTGGACGGAAAACTCTTTACAATGTTGAGAGGATTTAATTCAACGAGCTCAGGGCGTTTAACTGTGCATTTATTCCATTATTACACCACGGAGCTTCGTTCCGACATTCGGAATGCGCATAGCTGCAGACATTCGGCTCGTGTAATGACACTGTCCGGACGCCTCTCCTAGTGAAGGACGGTTTCATAATAGCGTTCTCACCAGTGCTGATAATACATCCGAGGATTTTTCTCTTTGAGGTCGTCATAATATTCAAGAGGGCGTTGTACTGTATCACCACCGACCTGGAATAGGGCTGCCGTCAACAACGAGGGAAGCTCTTGTTATGTATGTATCATAAAACTGAGAATGACGACGGAAAACTGTTATGGCTGCCTCTTGAAATAATAACTCGTGTGCACGTCGGAGGGGAAGGACACATCTGGGGCTAATGTGTTGGTTTAGTGGTAGAAGCGTAACATATCTCGTGATTTAGCGGCCCATCTCAACCTTCTGCGATTCAGCTATACTGGCCTATCTTCTCGGTGCAGTCGCGTTAGCCTTCTTGTGGCATCTTCCCACTGTGTGAAGAGTATTCCGTTGAATCTCGCGCTTTGTCGTGACTGAGAATGCGCCGACTTGATCCAGCACTGCACCCATCTCCGTGACTTGAATTTATTTTTTCTTTTTAATTGGCCACCTTGTTTTTGACATTCATCTCTTTTTGTTCTCTGCCTTGACAAAAATGGGACGCTTCTACGGAGGCAATACTTGAAATGCAACCAAAAACATCAACGTATCATCAACCACCATAGTTGGATGTCAACGATTTGCTGCATACTGCAAATGTACATTCAAGAATAGTTCTTATCGACAATTTATTTCCTCTCCACTATTTCCTCTTTCCTGTTCAGCCATCTGAATGTTATAACATGGCTTTAGCGGTATCAGATTGTTCCCGTTCATACTTGCACTTTCCTCACTCGAATTCCAGTTAGTAAATGATATCGGTCGATTGTACGATCACAAAACAACGTATTTTTGGTATAAAACAAGTTTTAGATCATTTTTAAATGTCAAAAAATTGTTTGTTGCATTAAATCAACTTATTCATTGCAATTCGTTCTCCCTTCGATGTTTGTAATTATGTGACAGTTGCAATGTTACAGAGTTTTCCATCTTTTGAGGACATGCTATTGTGCGAAAATCCAATATAATTACTCCCACCAGGTTGTCGGATTCTCACCCTCGGTTATCAATCTTCATGAGAATTACAAGCAATGTCATTGAGGTCACAGTCTTGACCAGGAGCGTGGGTTTGGGACTAGGACTTATGAAAAAAGGTGATCGTTTTCACCGAAGGACGAAAAGAATCGCGATGGAAGTATTCGAGGTCCGGGCCCTTTCTACGGTTCCACCTCTAGTCTCATATTTCTCTGGCATTTCAAGAGTGGTGAGACCGAAAGGAAGTAGAGACGGAAAGTCGGTACGTACATCTCGCCTTAGCCTCCGTTTCTGATTAATTGTCCGAGCCCCCTCGTCGTAACTCCTTTGTTTCTAGGGTCTTTTCCATTATCAAAGCATAATTAATCAAACAAAGACCCGAAAGGGTCCAATGGTCCCATAGAAGCGGAACCCTCATCAACGTCACAACTTGGGTGAATCATGTCCTTACATGTGACCCATTCATCATTTCATATTCCTGACATACTCGGAAATCGTGAGCGTTCAGAACATAACCTTACCGGATGAGAGGTCGTGTCAATTTCGAATCGTCAACCAATCTGGGAACACTCGCACACAAATTCGCAAAAACAATTCACACCGACCATTTTATAATATAATGGTTTATTTTAGAGTATGATATGTCGGGGGTATATATTTATCTTCATTGCGGTATTAATGTCATTAATGTTGTTGACAAGTTTTTACATTCACATCACTCCTGCTCACCAATGCTTGCTAATTCGCTCACTTCTTGTTTGAATTTTGTTGAACTCGTTGTTGTTGAACTTCTTGTTTGAATTTTGTTGAACTCGTACTTCCACGAGTAATATTTTTTATAGTGTGCCCTCTCCACACAACGCAGTAGGGATTCTCCTGGTATTTACCTAACCTTGGTCATGACAGTGATCGATGACCATTTGTCGGATCCCATCGCTCGATCGACTTTGTTACATTTCTTGTTCCCAAACCGTATTTTACACAATTGCGGTGCCAGCAGGACCGGCTGAGATCTGTTCCTTTGGATGGGCTTGAAGTCAGTACATTGAGAACTTCAGTATTTTTGTGTCTCGTTAAAACGGGAAAGAATAATTATCTCAGGTCAAAGGCTTAGAAAAATCCACCTATTATTCATGATGCTCAAAATGACGCCGACTTGCGAAAATAAAACGACCCTGATGGTGTCCGTCACCATTTCACTAGCATCTGCTTTTAGCGGCTCAATGCCGAGAGTAATAAACTTCAAAATTGTTAGGCTCAGGAAGGCTGAGCCCTCCCAACTGATATGAACTTGGTTTAAAGGCCTCCGGTAAGATATGAAACTCCAGAAGCGAGTTGATGAACTAGGCTTAATTCCTTCACTTATCAACCGCTCTGCCGTCTTGGAAGCCGTTAAAACGGGGGTTGCATTACCCAAGTGATATTATCCTTAGTCAGTTTATTACTCCACCGCCCAATAATTACTTTTTCATTATAACTCGGATGAACACGATGCGCTATCAGGTCAAAGGTGAAAAATTTACATTAGAAATCACTTTATGACGTTTTTAATCATAGAAAACACATAGTATTACTTATTGTGACAAGATTCTAAATGCCCTTTTTTGTACGGGGGCAACTGAGATTAAACATGAAATGAATCAGGTTGACCAGATGAGATTCGATCTTCGGTCTTTCATTCTCGTCTTATTCTACGACCCTCTTTTATTATTATCTCTTGCCTCTAGAGGGAATCTGGGTCCTTCTCGCGCTTGTCTGGGCCATGATCATCGCCTCCCTTTCTCCCATAAAAACGCCATCATAAACTGTTCAACCCCTAGAAGCGAGTAATAAAACTTGATATTCCACCGCCTTTAGCGAGCTGAATACGAGAAAGAAGATAGAGGTCAAGGTAATTTTCCTTTCCTCATCCAGGTTCTCTCTCCGCCATATTTACAATTAATATACCGGAGGAGCTCGAAGTCGTATATTATTGGCGTCCTCATGGTGGAAGGCGTGACTTTCTGAATTCGAACACTTGAATGGTTGACACACCTTACCAGAACACTGAACAATCAATTCAAATGGTAGTTTACACAAATTGAACGGCAGGAGCATGACAATACTATTTAATGATTGTGTTGTAGATGTTTTACTCGTCCACGTTCTTCTTTTATTTCTTTCCGAACATTTTTAGCGTGATATTACTTGAGTATCGGTTCTTTCTCCCATTTGTTGGGGTATTACAAAGCAATAATTTCATAAGGAACAATATAGTAGTTCTTGAGCCT